>JASEVX010000005.1:11075244-11214502 GCA_031761405.1 Serripes groenlandicus | reverse complement strand
TTGCGGCATGCATTAAGCTCGCTGAGGTATATAGCTATAATTCTGATAACTGGTCTTATTTATATTGTACTAACAATATAAAGAAAGATGCATTCCAAAATATAATAAGCAAGGGATTGTCTCTCCATTTTCTACTAGATTCTAATTTTAATCATAAAACTCAGAGAACACAATCATATTTTGTTCGTCAATTCGTTAACAAAATTGACGAGTTGACGAATTGACGAACTTGACGAAGCTCTTCTGAATGACTGATCGCCATGCAATTTGAAGTGGGGCCTTATTTGCATCCAGATACATTATTTAAAAGACGGAGAAAAAACTTTTTTGTCAATTCGTAAACAAAATTGACGAGATGACGAACTTGACGAATCTCTTCCGAATGACTGATGGCCATAAAATTTAAAAATAAGGCCTAGTTTGTACAAAAGCCTATGAGGAGCATCTGAAAAAAAAAAATATCGTAAAGTCGTAATAGCGCGAAAAAAGGCATTATAATGCGAAGTAACGCGAAACAAGGCGAAGTAACGCGAAACTAGGCATAATAACGCAAAGTAAAGGCGTAATAATGCGAAGTAAGGCGTAGTAACGCGAATAAAGGCATTATAACGCGAAAAAAGGCGTAATAACGCGAAAATAAAGGCATATTAACGCTAATAAAAAGCGTTATAACGCGAAATAAAGGCGTTATAACGCGAAAATAAACGCGTAATAACGCTAAACAAAGGCGTATTAATGCTAATGAAAGGCGTTATAAGGCGAAAGAAAGGCGTAGTAACGCGAAAATAAAGTCGTAATAACGCGGGAAAAGGGCGTTATAACGCGAAAAAAAGACCTAATAACGCGAAATAAAGTCGTAATAACGCCTTTTTGGCTATATATATAAATCGATTACTGCTTTGAAGACTCTTTTTCAACCATGGATCTACGACCCAGATCAACCAATTCGCTATGTTTTTTCATTGGCTGAACTACGATTTACGACCCAGAACAACCAATTCGCTATGGGTTTTCAGTGGCTGAGCTACGATTTACGATCCAGATAATCAATTCGCTATATTTTTACAATGGCTGAGCTACGATCTACGACCGAAATCAACCAATTCGCAATGTTTTTTCATTGACTTAATGTTAAATGAACAGTAGACTTTGGTTGGTTCTTTACGAGCATTGTAGACCATATAGGTAGCGCTTTTAGTAGTGCGGCCTCCAAATTTTAAAACATCCATACAGGAACCTGTAGAAAACATTATGGTTAGATGTGTTTGAATGGAGTTTATTGCCTTAATCTTGGCGTTTCCAATATAAGTTATCAGTTCTTCCAGTAAGTACATCCTGAAAGTGGCACACCAGCCGCACTTCATTTGCACTAAGGCGGAAAGCCAATGCTATGATGTTCAGTTTTTGGAGTTATCAATATTATTATCAAACCATATTCCTTTTTTGTCGTTTTCTGCATTAGCGCAGTTAAGGAGTCGCCGTGGCCGAGTGGTTCGAGCACGTTCTTTGAGAGCCCATGTCCTAACCCGATCGCGGCGTTAATGGCGGTCTACCCTTGGGGAAGGTATATGAGCCGTCCCGCGAAAAAACTAACAGTGTGGACTCTGCGTAAAGTATCTACCCGGACCAGCTAGAGCACGCCGCGCAGACTAACCCGGACAGACACTTTTCGCCTCTTGTGGATTTTCTGTTTAAGGAAGCAGTACTATTATTGATCATATTTATACGAATAGTGCTGGTGAAATGTTTGTATCAAACCTGTCTATTAGTGATCATTATCCAATATATTGTAGACGATCTACTATGGACAAGATATGTAATAAAGCAACAACTGAACACAAAACAAACCAATATAGATGCTTTAAGAGATTTGAGGAATCAAAATGACAACAAGACTTGGCTTGTTCTAGACTTTATAACATTGAAACGATAGCTGACCCCAACGAAGCATTAAGTTTATTCTATGAACTATTAGAAATTACATTATCAAAGAATGCACCTGTTAAAACAAAACGAATTAAACGAGAACAACAACCTAAATGGTTCACAGAGGAAATACAATCGCTAATTCATAAACAAAACACAAATCACATAAATGGCAATTTTGACAAATATAAAAAAAAATAAGAAACAAAATATCATCAATGATTAAAAGAAGCAAAAAAGATTTCTTAAAAAAAAACAATCAGTGAAAATAAAGACTCAACATACATATGGAAACACTTGAAAGACGTTTAACATCTTAATAAAGCAAATAGTCTAGTAATACCGCAACGAATCATCAGAGATAATAATACAATTCAAGGAAAGCAAAATGTCATTGATGAATTAAATAAACATTTTGTTAACATTTCAAATTTGATGTCCAAGACTGATTTTGAGAATACAAAATTTGATTATCTTAAGCAAACCATGAACACTCACTTAAAATACCACCAATTTGATATTAAATTCATAACGCCACTTGAAGTCAGAAACATTATAGGTAGATTAAACACCAATAAATCTACAGGTCTTGATGGCATAGGTCCAAAGATTTTAAAACATTATGTCATAACACCCTGCATAGCATCAAACATAAATAACAGTATTGCAGCAGGCACATTTCCTGACGTTTTTAAAAGCGCGAAGGTAATACCTATCTATAACATTGGAGATAAGGACGACCCTAGCAACTACCGCCCAATCTCTATATTACCAACACTTTCAAAAAATAATCTAAAGACATGTTGCTCAACAAATTCAGGCTTATTTCACTAAAACGAACATTCTAAATCAAACACATTCGGGATTTCGTAAAAATCATTCCTGCCGTTATTATGTTAAGAATTGTGTTTAAAGTAGTTGGAGTGTCTGTCTTCACACGATTGAAAATTAATTCTATTTGTATTTCATGCCATAATTTTTCATTGAAATGTGCATGTTGTTAAAGGTTATGTTTGTTTGTGTTATAATATTATTGAAGGCCATATAAAAATAAGATATGTATAGCCATTGTTAAATTGTCTGTATGTGTCTTAGATGTTACCTTCACAAAATAGATATTATTATTATTATTATAGATATTATTATTATTATTACTCTATACCTCTATCACTCTGAGGCGGAATGCGTCAGCCCGGATTAGCCTACACGGACTGCGCAGGCTGCTCTTGGTCGATACATTACGCAGAGTCCATAATGTTGGTTTTATCGCAGGACGGCTTATTTGTCCTTGCCACGTACCACTTATAAAAACATAACCCACCGAGGTGTCATTGATAAGTGGAATGTAGCCTCGGTGTTGCTGAAACACTATTGGAAACGTTTTAAAACCATAATAAATCAAATCAAATAGTCCATTTTATTGAGCAGATCTTCAGATGAAATAACTCTTATCAAACTAACATACCAGTGCATTTCATTGTTGTCTTTTACAGCTTTTAAGCAAGTGTGTATCAAAAGAAAAATTCTTGTGATTATGATATAACAACCCGCCGTTTCTCAAAAGACTGGACAGACCATGATCAGAGGGTGCAGAGGCGCATGCTGATCTGTTTTGTTCGCTATAATCCTTTTACAAGTAGGATGCCTTAAGAAATAGTTAACTTGAAATATGTCTTAAGTATATAGTCAGTCAGATTGTTTTATTATCCATCTCTGTAGATAAGGGATCTGCTCCATGTACTAAAATCTTTATTTCACCGTAAAAATCTTCCATTTAAGACGATTCTACAAAGTTCAGACAACTTTCAGTTGAATCGCTTCATAATAAATATATTTCGAGGATCAAGGCTACTTTACCCATTAGCTGGGCTTCTGATGTCCCTAATTGCTTATTATCACATGACGTGATATTGACAACATATGAGCCGTCCCGCGAGAAAACCAACATAATGGCATATGCGTAATGTATCGACCCAGATCAGCCTGCGCAGTCCGCGCAGACTGATCCGGGCCGACACATTCCGTCTCAGGGGGATAGAGGTATAGAGAAATTATTCATGAAACAGAAAATCCACAGGAGGCGAAAAGTGTCTATCCGGGTAAGCCTGTGCGGCATGCTTAAGCAGATCCGGGTCGATACTTTACGCAGAGTCCACAATGTTGGTTTTCTCGAGGCACGGCTCACTTATAGACACTATATACTACTTAAAAGTATCCTGTCACAGGCGGACATATATTGTTGTCTTCAATTGTTTCGTTTCACAACAAGGATGCGAACTTGAAATGATCGTTGTGCTATTGTTGTGTTTCACTCAAGTGTAGATATTATGTTTATCATGGATTGGTGCACATATCTGCGTTTCCACATCACAAATAAATATGAGCCGTGTCTTACCATTTGGGGTCTCGTTGCATCAGCACACAGTGAAGACTCATGCGACCTTGTGTATATGCACACTTTCGCTTAAGTCTACACCATAGACCAAAGCTTGCATATTACGTAGTCCACACAGTTTTGCAAAACATTATTTATATGAATGGTGTTTTACGCCGTTTGTAAGAATGGTGTTTCAAGCCGTTTTCAATAGTATCAAAGTCATATCCCCACAACCCTGTATTGCAAGGCGGGAAGCCATGGCCAACATTTTAAGTCGATAACATACACCGACCGGTATTACCTGCGTAACAGTGATAACGGCGCTCGAGAGACCGTCCGATCATACATCATTATACCAAGGGTGTTAGAAGGGTAACAGTGGTAACGGCGCTCGAGAGCCAGTCCGATCATACATCATTATACCAAGGGTGTTAGAAGGGTAACAGTGATAACGGCGCTCGAGAGACCGTCCGATCATACATCATTATACCAAGGGTGTTAGAAGGGTAACAGTGATAACGGCGCTCGAGAGACCGTCCGATCATACATCATTATACCAAGGGTGTTAGAATGGTAACAGTGATAACGGCGCTCGAGAGACCGTCCGATCATACATCATTATACCAAGGGTGTTAGAAGGGTAACAGTGATAACGGCGCCCGAGAGACCGTCCGATCATACATCATTATACCAAGGGTGTTAGAAGGGTAACAGTGATAACGGCGCTCGAGAGACCGTCCGATCATACATCATTATACCAAGGGTGTTAGAAGGGTAACACTGATAACGGCGCTCGAGAGACCGTCCGATCATACATCATTATACCAAGGGTGTTAGAAGGGTAACAGTGATAACGGCGCCCGAGAGACCGTCCGATCATACATCATTATACCAAGGGTGTTAGAAGGGTAACAGTGATAACGGCGCCCGAGAGACCGTCCGATCATACATCAATATACCAAGGGTGTTAGAAGGGTAACAGTGATAACGGCGCTCGAGAGACCGTCCGATCATACATCATTATACCAAGGGTGTTAGAAGGGTAACAGTGATAACGGCGCTCGAGAGACCGTCCGATCATAAATCATTATACCAAGGGTGTTAGAAGGGTAACAGTGATAACGGCGCTCGAGAGACCGTCCGATCATACATCATTATACCAAGGGTGTTAGAAGGGTAACAGTGATAACGGCGCCCGAGAGACCGTCCGATCATACATCATTATACCTAGGGTGTTAGAAGGGTAACAGTGATAACGGCGCTCGAGAGACCGTCCGATCATACATCATTATCCCAAGGGTGTTAGAAGGGTAACAGTGATAACGGCGCTCGAGAGACCGTCCGATCATACATCATTATACCAAGGGTGTTAGAAGGAGCACATGTGACGCCTGCCAATATGTACAAAACGTGTGACGAAAAGAAGACGGTGAGTGGAAAGCTATGCGTCTCCCTGCCTAGGCAGGCATCATATAAATAAATCATAGAAGTAAAAAACAAATCAACCTACTTCGAAGCTGACGTGGACATAACCTGAATGTATAGCAGAGCTTTGGGTTGAGGTATCTTGAAGCGAGGCGTATGATGAGTCGACCGTACATGTTGATAAGGAGATCACACTCGGTCCGGAACATCGGAACATAGTGACAAAAACCATTCAGCACGTGCAAAATGAAACCCTGTGAATTATACAATGTTGACATGCGTCGTTTAAATAGTGTTAGCAAATTTTATAATTCGAAATACTGTCGAATGTGATTGTTAACTTTTTATAAATTAACTTACCATTCCCGTCTACTGACTGGTGTCCAAGTTTACATTTCATTTTATGAGCTTAATGCTAAATCTTACCAATTGACCTTATTGATCGATGTGGAAATGAAAACCGTACAGTTTGAATGCCGCAAATTTTAAGATACAGTGCAACCTTTCAAGAGCATCAACTGGTGGAGGCAAATAAATACAGTTGTTCTAGCGAGGTGTTTCTCTTAAGAGGTAAATAAATACAGTTGTTCTAGAGAGGGGTTGCTCTTAAGAGGTATATAAATACAGTTGTTCTAGGGAGGTGTTTCTCTTAAGAGGTAAATAAATACAGTTGTTCTAGAGAGGGGTTGCTCTTTAGAGGTATATAAATACAGTTGTTCTAGAGAGGTTTTGCTCTTTAGAGGTAAATCAATATATCTGTTCTAGAGAGGGGTTGCTCTTTAGAGGTATATAAATACAGTTGTTCTAGAGAGGGGTTGCTCTTTAGAGGTAAATCAATATATCTGTTCTAGAGAGGGGTTGCTCTTTAGAGGTATATAAATACAGTTGTTCTAAAGAGGTGTTGCTCTTTAGAGATAAACATTTTATCTGGATAGAAACTTATTTTTAGTTTCTACACATCTGAATGCAGGCAACTTATGTGTGGAGTGGATACAATGGCTTGCAACGAGCTTTTTCCATGGTTTTTTTCAAAACATGTTACCTCTCTTTCCCAAAATTAACCCGTCTTTTGTCCATATTTTGCATTTGCCTTTAATAAGAATAGGAACACGTAAGACTTTAGTTGTCGTTCTAGAGAAGTTTTCGATCAACAGAGTTATCATTTTAAGAAATTGTTACACTCTATATATAAACTTACCTTTTGATGTATGTATATTTAATATTAATCTGATGAAAGAGGGTGCAATTGGTATAAGAGTACTATAAAAACGCCAGTGTCTTCAAACTGCCGTCGCAATTTTATTCATTTAACCCTTTCCCTCATATAGACGCTTTCTGACGCCTCTGCAGCAGACGGCTTTTTGAAAACATAGTGACAAAAGAAGAAATTGCACAAAACGTGCAATTTCTTCTTTTGCCACAATGTTTTCCACTTTTTGTCATAGGTTATCCATTCAATTATGGAGATTTTCTATGTTTTGACAAAATACGTTCAAAGTCGTCTGCTGCAGAGTCTTCAGAAAGCGTCTATATGAGGGAAAGGGTTAAGCATGCGCATCATATCCAATAAGTTCGGTCAAGTGTATAAACGTGTCAGCCCTACTGCCGGAGCCCTACTGCCGGGGCCAGTATTGTCGTATCCTTACAACGTTACGTCCCGTTCAAAGAGAGTTATAAATTGAGAAATCAAATTGAAGAAGGTTTTGTACCTGATGAGTCCTGCCGGTCAGGAAAACACGAATAAAGTACATCACTTTCTTACAGATGGAGCACACAAAACTACCGTCAACACTACTAACGTCATCTGTAAGAAAACAGAGAAAGAGTCAGTCAATCCAACAGAGATCGGGGAAACTATTTTACCAATTCCCAAACTGCATCTGAACCATTTTTTGTGATACGAACGACATTTATCCAATCCAGCAGACGACATATGAAAACATTGTGGGGAAGAATTAATTGCGCATATACATTTATTACTATTTTGCCTCACAATACCTGTTCTAGTAGCCCCTTTCTCCGACTGGAAGTAGAGACTGCTGTTTCTAGGGTGACCCTCTATCAGATTCCTTCAAGCCATATTAATTGGTTTAAAACTATGGCCGCCATGGCTGAAGTGAAAAAAAAATAAAACAGGTAAGCGATCCTGGGCCATCATGGCCCTACTGTTTTATGAATTTCTATAAAAGTGCAACTATAAGGATTTGGGGATGTGAAATACTCTTCTTATCTAGAGCCACTAAAATCATTTGTCTTCCAAAATTAGTCTGAAAAGTCAATGAGAAAATAGCTGTGTGGACTCCTGATGCGAGAAAGTCAGAAAACGCATGGTTAGATGAACTGGCCCCCGTGATATAACTCAAATACTGTTGAAAACGAAGGTAACCCTATCCCACTTGCAGACATATTTTGACACATCTGCAGCAGCTGACGTGAAAACATTGTGACAAAAGAAGAAAATGCTCATTAAGAGAAATTTCTCCTCTTGCAACAATTTTCAACTATATTAACCCTTTCCCTCATACGACAATTTTGCAGCAGACGAGTTTGAACATATTTTTTCAAAAAATAGAACATCTCTATAATTGAATGGATAACCTATGACAAAAAAGGAAAACATTCTGGCAAAAGGAGAAATTGCTTGTTTTGAGCAATTTCTTCTTTTGTCACTATGTTTTCAAAAAGCCGTCTGCTGCAGAGGCGTCAGAAGGGTCTATATGAGGGAAAGGGTTAAGAGCAATTTCTCCTCTTGCAACAATGTTTTCAACTATAATAAATTTATATTCTCTTTGTCTGACCCACAAATGTGGAGTAAGACATAGCAGTCACTTTTCTGGCAACATCTGCCACTTTATAAATTGCGGGGGGTCAAAAACTAGGTCACAAGGTCAAATGTTAGAATAACCTTGTGAACACAGTAGAAGTCAATTTTTTTGGTCTAATTTTCTTGAAAATTAATCAGAAGATTTGTTGTCCCCATCAAATCGCAAATTCGGAACCAAATCATGGGGGTAAAAAAACTAGGTCAATATGTCAAATTTTATAATTACCTTATTAACACTCTCAAGGCCACATTTATCTTCTTATCTTTATGACAAATCATCAGAACTTTTGTCTCCATCAAATCTAGTTCAAAACTGGGTCATTGGGGTTTTACCGTTATAACAGTCTTAGGTCTTGTATTTATAGAGATATGATTTATTTGCCAATATGTTTTCAAAGTCAAAGTTGCTGCAGATTTGTTGTATGTGAGGAAAGGTTAACCCTTTCCTTCATATAGATGCTTTCTGAAGCCTAGCTCTGCAGCAGACGGCTTTTTGAAAACATTGTGACATAAAGAAGAAATTGCTCAAAACGAGCAATTTCTCCTTAAGACACAATGTTTTCCACTTTTAGTCATAGGTTAATTGATTTTCTATTTTTTGACAAAATATTTTCAATGTCACCTGCGGCAGATTTGTTTTATGTGAGGAAGGGTTAACCCTTTCCCTCATATAGACGCTTTCTGACGCCTCTGCAGCAGACGGCTTTTTGAAAACATAGTGACAAAAGAAGAAATTGCACAAAACGTGCAATTTCTCCTTTTGCCACAATGTTTTCCACTTTTTGTCATAGGTTATCTATTCAATTATGGAAATTTTCTATGTTTTGACAAAATACGTTCAAAGTCGTCTGCTGCAGAATTGTCGTATGAGGGGAAGGGTTAAACTCCTTTGACAGGCCTCTGTATGTTCATGCCTGTTATTTTATATTTCAGGTTTAAAGCTTGCTGCTATAGATCCTAAATATAGTAGACATAGAGAGGAAGATGAAAAATTTGCTTATGTTCATTTGGTAAGAACGACAAGGAAAGTGAGCTACTGTTTAACCCTTTCCCACATACACATATCTTTACACAACTGCAGCAGATGACTTATGAAAACTTTGTGGCAAGAGAAAAAATTCCACGAAATGATTAATTTCTCATCTTGCCACAATGTTTTCAACTTTATTCAATAGTTCAACTTTCATTCATACAGATTTCTATAATTCATTCATATACATAGTCATGCAGATTTGTTGTAAAGGGTTATCCAATGACAGTTAAAAACATCATGAAATTGACAAAGGACAAAGAGTCACATTCCCACCAAATCAACCTGTACATTTAACTGTTCAAATATGTCTAAATGTTCTCATATTTGTGGAAAAACACCATCAGACTGTTGGAATTCACAAATTTTATGTACCGATACCCTCCTTTCCTTTTTAAACAGAGAAGTTCCTTTCTATTAACCTAGAAAGGCTAAATTACTTCATTTTTCAGACATTTTGTATGAAAAACACAGTGTTTTCAATTTTTAGCTCATCAAAGCACGAAGTGCTCAAGGTGAGTTTTTGTGATCGCCTTTTGTCAGGCGTCCGTCATTCGTCGTCCGTCGTCAACATTTGTCCGAAACTGGGGCATGTCGGGTCAAAAACTAGGTCACTAGGCCAAATTTAATGAAAATCTTGTTAACACTCTAGAAGCCGACGTTTTGGCTTGAGCATGTTGAAACTTTGTCAGAATGATTGTATTAGTGTTATCTAGTTTGAATATAGGTCATGTCGGGTCAAAAGCTAGGTCACTAGGCCAAATTGAAGGAAAATCTTGTTAACACAATGGAAGCCACATTTTTGGCTTGAGCATGTTGGAACTATGTGGAAAAATTTGTCTTAGTGATATCTAGGTCAAGTTCGAATATGGGTCATGTTGGGTCAAAAACTAGGTCACAAGGCCAAATTTAAGGGAACTCTTGTTAACACTCTGGAAGCCACATGTTTGGCTTGAGCATGTTGAAACTTTGTCAGAATGTTTGTCTTAGTGATATATAGGTAATGTTGGGTCAAAAACTAGGTCACTAGGCCAAATTGAAGGAAAAGCTTGTTAACACTGTGGAAGACAGTGGTGCAGAGGTAGAGCGTCGGCCTCTCACACCAAAGGTCCCTGGTTCGAGTCCCGTGATGGGCGGGTCCTGACTTTGGGATTTTTCCACACAATCGGCGCGAGTACTGGTTAAGTATCCAGGAAGCAGACATCGAGCGTGATTAATATAAGCTTAAAGCTTGTTTCGCAATCGATTTAAAATAAATAAGTTTAAACTAAACACTCTGGAAGCCGCATTTTTTACTCGAGCATGTTTAAACCTTACCAGAATGTTTGTCTTGATAATATCTAGGCCAAGTTCGCATATAGGTCATGACCGGTCAAAAACAATGTCACTAGGCCAAATTTAAGGAAAATCTTGGTAACACTCTGGAAGCCACATTTTTGGCTTGAGCATGTTATTAAAAACTTTAAAAAATCTTCTTTACTAATATAGGTTGTTTCGATTTTGCATAACTGTTGAAAAACATGGCCCTCAGGCGGCGTTGCTCATTTTCATTATATGTATAGACTTGAAAACTATTTAAATTCTATTAAATCAGGTGAACGATATACCGGTATAACCATCATTGTCCTCTTGATAAAAAAAAATACTTTTACAGACAGAGATTTCCCAATTTCGTCCGGACAATGTGAAAAGTACAATGCATCAATAGTGATTCTCATGGAACACGCCTAAAGTGTTAACCCCACTTTCTCATTTTAAGCCACAATGTTTTCACAAGTCTTCTACTGCAGAACCTTCAAAATGCTCCAGTATGTGGGGAAATGGTTAAATAGAAGAATTCCTAAGGGCTATTGGTTTTGGATGTACTACAAGTTGCAGTCATTTTAAACTATAACTCTTATCATGTTTTTATTTTACATGAAAGCGAGATGAAGCCTTTGAATATCCCTCTATACAAATGGATAGACTAAAAAAGAAAAGGGAAGAGAATCAGGAGAATATGAATAAAAAAAAGAACATAAAGGATGAAAAAGATTCAATTTATCAGCATGTGGGTATACCAAAATGGTTTATGTAAGGAAAATACAGTAACAGACTTTAGTGTCAATGGTTTGCGTAAGGAAAATACAGCAACAGATTTTAGTGTCAATGGTTTGTGTAAGGAAAATACAGTAACAGACTTTAGTGTCAATGGTTTGTGTGAGGAAAATACAATAACAGACTTTAGTGTCAATGGTTTATGAAAGGAAAATACTGTAACAGACTTTAGTGTCAATGGTTTGTGTGAGGAAAATACAGTAACAGACTTTAGTGTCAATGGTTTATGTGAGGAAAATACAGTAACAGACTTTAGTGTCAATGGTTTATGTGAGGACAATACAGTAACAGATTGTATTGTCAATGGTTCATTTAAGTAAAATACAGTAACAGATTTTAGTGTCAATGATTCATGTAACAAATCCTGGAAAATACAGAATTGCTTATCCCTTTTCTACATACAGCAAATCTGCAGCAGTCGACTTTGAAAATGTCTACTAAAAAATATGGATAATTGAAGATATAATTTATATATTGAAAAAAAATTAAAACATTGTGGCAAATGGAGAAATTGTTTGTTTTGAGCAATTTCTCCCTGCACTGGGGAAATGACTAATCTAGTTGCCATTGTTAGTTCATGCTAGACGTACTTATATACTGGGTACCAGATTAGGTAGCCAATTGCGTGGTTAGAAAATTGTGTGACGCACTGGCGTGGGAAAATCAGGAAATGCAGTTAGATGAACTGTCCGCTCTAATGTTATGGAATTACTGTTGCATACAGCATCAAATTAATTATTCATCTCATGTGGCTCATATGTTCTCATTTTGCTGAAATATTTGTTTTTAATAAAAGAAGTTTTAAGATACAGAAGCTTGTTTAAGTACTTGTGTGACAATCTCAACTTTTTTTCAGCTTGACATGATATTCCTAATTGTTTCCCACATACAACAAATCTGCAGCAGACGAAAACATGTACTGTTCATCATGTCATAAATATGGAAACTCTGAATATGAAATAACAATTATTGAATAAAGTTGAAATCATTGTGGCAAAATGAGAAATTACTTACTATGACCATTTTCTTCTTTTGCCACAATGTTTTCAAAAGTCATCAGCTGAAGATGCATCTATGGACGATGGTGTTAAATCAGAATTAATCTCAAGTAGATTTGTTTTATCACAGATATCAATACTGATTTCAATGTCATTCATCAACAACCATTTCTTTTAACAAAAAATAGCAAAATGTATGTTGCTTTGGTAACCATAAAATGAATTAAGCTAATACTTTACAAGTGGTGTTGATGGCTCCCCGCGTTGGCGCTCAGTGATGCGGGTATAGTATTACGGATTATGCAAAGGTGTAGGGATAATATTAGTTATTTGGTCTGTTACTGACCCACTACGGAAAAATAGGGGGTCTGTGGAATTTATAGGGGGCGAGGCGTTAGCCGAGTCCCCCTATACATTCAACATACCCCCTATTTTTCAGTAGTGGGTCAGTAACAGACCAAATAACTGATTTATTTCATCGACCACCTTTCATGAGCAAAAAAAAATGATACTCTTTCATTTACATTAACATTTACAATATTTCTAGATGAAATTTACGGGTTTTGGCGCCAAATCACTAGCGTTATGACGTCAAACCGATGACGTGACGTCATTTTCCTAGTATTTGGTCCCAGTATTTTTAAAATTCCTAGTACTAAACCCACTTTAATAATGAAATGAAACAATATCAATTTGTTTTGTTCATGAAAGGTGGTTGATGAAATAAATCAGTTATAAATGGTCTGTTACTGACCCACTAAGGGAAAAAAAAAATTAACAAGCGTAGGACATGCATTATTTTTATACATTCATTGATTTTTTTTTTCTATGGAAAGGGAAGTTACTTTGCATGATATTCAACTTCGTAGTCGTTATGATATATATATTATTGCATAAAATCTATGTTTTACGCCCGCTTAAGGGATACAGAAACATTGCAAAAGCCGGGCGTAAACGGCGAGAAAACGTGTATAAACAAAGCGATTCTCGCGCGTACGTGCCGTTTCAGACCGGTTAGATGTTTTACATATGCATTACCCGGGCACCGTTAGTAAACAAAACATGGACGCTGCATCTCCCCTAGAATAGGAGCAATTTGTTGGGTTAACAATAACATCAGCTTCTTTAACTCGATAATCGGTAACATGCACTAGATTCACAGTTAAAGAGCATAAAATAATCCAAAACCATTTATTTAATTCGACCCGTGTCGACTCAGCGATGGAAACCTTGATGTAGGCCCGGTTCGTGGATATGTAAAACATTACCTTGTTTACTTTATGACGTCACATGTGTTTATGACGTCACATGCGTTATCGGGTCATGTTCATCGGCGGTTATCGTACAACTGAACGTTACAGCGGACTGTATGTTTGGATGTTTGCTCTTATTTTATGCAATAATAGCGAAAATACACATTTTCTCGGGCGTGAACATCTGCGGACGCCCTTAAAATGTGTTTATGCCCTCGTGCTTCGCACTCGGGCATAAACAACTTTTGCGGGCGTCCGCAGATGTTCAAGCCCTCGAAAATGTGTATTATCCCTATATTATTGCATAAAATCTATGTTTTACGCCCGCTTAAGGGATACAGAAACATTGCAAAAGCCGGGCGTAAACGGCGAGAAAACGTGTATAAACAAAGCGATTCTCGCGCGTACGTGCCGTTTCAGACCGGTTAGATGTTTTACATATGCATTACCCGGGCACCGTTAGTAAACAAAACATGGATGCTGCATCTCCCCTAGAATAGGAGCAATTTGTTGGGTTAACAATAACATCAGCTTCTTTAACTCGATAATCGGTAACATGCACTAGATTCACAGTTAAAGAGCATAAAATAATCCAAAACCATTTATTTAATTCGACCCGTGTCGAGTCAGCGATGGCAACCTTGGTGTAGGCCCGGTTCGTGGATATGTAAAACATTACTTGTTTACTTTATGACGTCACATGTGTTTATGACGTCACATGCGTTATTGGATCATGTTCATCGGCGGTTATCGTACAACTGAACGTTACAGCGGACTGTATGTTGGATGTTTGCTCTTATTTTATGCAATAATAGCGAAAATACACATTTTCTCGGGCGTGAACATCTGCGGACGCCCTTAAATGTGTTTATGCCCTCGTGCTTCGCACTCGGGCATAAACACATTTTGCGGGCGTCCGCAGATGTTCACGCCCTCGAAAATGTGTATTATCCCTATATTGTAAACAAATCGCTGTTAAAAATATCAAGATATTATACAGTATATAGATCTATTTTAACATAGGCAACTGAAAAAAACTTCCAGTCAGCTTGATCTGAGAATAGAAGCCATATTGAATTTACTCACCCCCTATGGAATTTACTCACCCCCTATAGAAATATAGGGGGTGTGCACGTGACAGGCTTTAACCAATGAAATTGCTAGAATTTCGTGGGAGGCGAAATAAATATTAACAGTAGTACTGGTAAGTCATCTAGGAAACGCCGTGTTGTTTAACCCTTTCCCACATACAACAAATCTGCAGCAGACGACTTTGTAAACATACCCTATTTTATATTTGGAATCTCTCTTTAAAAGAAACAACAATAATTGAATAAAGTAAAAAAAAACATGGTGACAAAAGGAGAAAATGTTCATCATGAGCAGTTTATTCTTTTGTCGCCAGGGAGAACCGTCTGATGACGTGTTGTTGTTGTTGTATCCGTCACCCGGGCACCAATGATAACAGTTTATTTAGGTAGTTATTTACAGTTTTTATTTATGGTTGTTTGTTTGGCTTATAAGATAATTACGCGTTTGACACCTCAGTTAATATTAATCCTGGACCCCGGGGTTTCTTATTAATGGTTGCTAGTAGTTTGAATCAAGAAACGTGTAGATTTTTTACCAGTCTTCTGCACATGAATTCAATGACTGTGAGACTAGATACTTTATACGTTTTATCTGTTTTATAAGTCAATAGGTGGGAAGAGTCTATATCACTGGTTTCCGATGCACAAAAATGGATATAAAAGGTGTGGGACACTTCACAAGCTATTTTAGAAATTGCTGGATCACTGATTGTTTGTAACAGGGGACACCCCATAATGAAATGCTCCACAGCCTTAGGGCTGTCGCCACAGAGTTTACAAATTGGGTTAGCTCCATTCTGGTTACAGGCTGCTTTTGAGGATTGAAGTTGATAAGTACCGGTCAACAGTCTTTGTTTTACTGGTAGCCATCCGATGCATCGGACATCTCTTATAGATTTAATTTGGATTTTGAGAATTGAGTGTAAGCGTCTGGGTGTATACCTTTTGTTCATATTTTTCAGTGGAATTGAATAATGTACTGTCAGCATGACAAGCATGCCAGTAGGAATTCACAGCAGTTTTTACCTTGGATTTCCAGAAGTTGCATTTTAAAGGGTGATGTAGTAATCATTCCATCTCGTTGAGGTTGTATTTCCATAGTAGTTTTTGTGTCACCTGCTATCATGGTAGGCACTTAGGGATTACTTTTTTTTGTCCGGCGTCTGTCTATCTGTCGTCACACTTTTTCGTCACGTTTTCAAATAACTTTTTTTCTACTCAAAGGATTACATTGAAACTTCTGAAAAATGTTTATATTAATGTGTGTGATGGGTTCACAAAAGGGGGATAATCCAAATATTTTTTATATTGCCCCTTTTCTGTCAAAACTTAAAATTTTCTGACAAGGCCCCGGCAGGTGACACACTTGCTCCGGGGAGCACTCCATACTAGTTTATTGCTACGAACCAGCTGCTGCTTTTTGATGATTTCATGAGGTCCTGGCGTATTGCTAAGCGTTTTTCTATTGAGTCGACAGGTTGTAGGCAGATATTGTTGAACATTACTAAGGCTCTTTTATCTATTTGACCCTCTACTGGGATTGTTCCAGTAAGCATGTATATATAGCAGCGTTATTGGTGTTTATTGGAACCGATAGAACTTGTTTGAGCAGCTTTTTGTGGAATGTCTCTAGTTGTTGGAGTAGTTTGTGACCGGGAAGAAGTATATCTTCACAGAAAGCGTCCTCTCAATGACCTCACCAGATTGCCTTCAAATTGTTGGCATCCATGCAGAATTCTGGTTTCCATGGCAACGAAATGAAAAAACTTTCAAAATTCTTCTTTTCCCGAACTGGTTGGCAGATTTTCAAATAATTTTGCAGAAATGTTCTTTGGATGACCCTCTATCAGATTCCTTCAAGCCATGTTGATTGGTCAAAAAACATGGCCGCCAGGGGGCGGGGCTATTTTGCCTTATATGGCTTTAGTGAAAACTTAAAAAAATTTCTCCGAAAGTGTCAGGCTGATTTTCAAGTTATTTTGTAGAAATGTTCCTTGGATGACTCACTATCAGATTCCTTGAAGCCTTGTTGATTGATCGAAAAACATGGCCGCCAGGGGGGCGGGGCTATTTTGCCTTATATGGCTATAGTGAAAACTTATAAAAAATCTCCTCCAAAAGTGTCGATAAAAATCTTCTTCTCCCAAACTGGTTGGCAGATTTTCAAATAATTTTGTAGAAATGCTCCTTGGATGACCCTCTATCAGATTCCTTCAAGCCAAGTTGATTGGTCGAAAAACATGGCCGCCAGGGGGCGGGGCTATTTTGCCTTATATGGCTATAGTGAAAACTTAAAAAATCTTCTCCGACGAAAGTGTTAGGCCGATTTTCAAATTATTTTGTAGAAATGTTCCTAGGGGCTATTTTGCCTTATTTTCCAATAATTTTGTAGAAATGTTTCTAGGGTGACCCTCTATCAGATTCCTTCAAGCCAAGTTGATTGGTCGGAAACTATGGCCGCCAGTGGGCGGGGCTTATATAGCTAAAGTGAAAAAAAGTCAGGTGAGCGATCCAGGGCCATTATGGCCCTCTTGTTTAGTTTTGTCTCTTTTTGCTTGAGTTCATTAGCTCTATTGTCAAGACCACTCTTTGGGGAGGTTGGTAAAATTGTGTTAAGATCACATTGGGTCGACGCAACCACTATTTTGTGTTGGGATATTGATGTGTCTTCTAAAAGTATTAAATTTGCTGCCGATATACTCTCGCCGTTACTAAAGTAAGTTGGCTTTGGAGGAAGTTCTAGTTGTTTAACTGTTGTAGTACAGAGTTAACAGGTATAGAGGCTGTCACTTTGGCTGTTTTTGATAAGTGTGATCTCCTCTCTTGTAAGTTGTTCACACTTGTAATGGATCTAATGTTGAGATT
This sequence comes from Serripes groenlandicus, assembly GCA_031761405.1. NCBI lineage: Eukaryota > Metazoa > Mollusca > Bivalvia > Cardiida > Cardiidae > Serripes > Serripes groenlandicus. The sequence goes on along the minus strand of JASEVX010000005.1, from coordinate 11,196,616 downwards.
TGGTACAAAAAGTTCCTCTAGACTACGTTTACATTTTAAACATGTGGTATCTTCAGTTGTTGTTGTTGAGGTATTGATTGATTAATTCTAAGTCTAATGGGGCATTGTCGTTAACTTGGGTGGTGTTTTTATGCCCCCGGAATCACCGATTCGGTGGGCATCTAGTGTTTGGCCTGTCTGTCTGTCTCTTTGTCTGTCTGTCGAAAAAAACTTTAACCTTGACCACTACTTTTGAACCATAACAGGTACGGCTACCATATTTCACATGTGTATTCCTTGTGACATGACCTTTCTGTCAGTACCAAAATGACCTTGCGACCTTGACCTTTGACCTAGATGTTGCCATTCGGGGGCATCAGTGTTTCACAAACACATCTTGTTCGCTCCAGTTTTGGAGAGAAAGGCTTCAATGGTTGTGATTATGATCTTGTTCACTTCATCTATATTCGGGGTAGATCCATCTATTAGAGCTGAGTTCATGATATTTCTGATGTTGTTCAGATCGTTTTTGATAAAAGTGTCGGTACATTTCCCACTAACTCTTTCAGCGCCAAAGGCAATGTTGAGCTTTTTGCAAACAATACAGATTCAGGTGAGTCAGCTCGTAACGAGCTGTTTCACCTGAAATCTGCATTGTTTGGCTGTGTGTTTTAAAAATATTCCAAAAATCCTATAACATGAAAGTAGAGTCGTCCGAGTTCGATCATGGAAGAGTCTACTTTAAACAATTCGGCGCTGACAGAGTTAATAAGGAGTCGACTAGTAGTAGGGTAGATGTTGATTGTGTAGGTTGTTTGTACCTTTATTGTTATCTGGACAATGTGTTTCCCAGATTTATCTGACGAGCGATCAATGTTGATATTGATTTATCTGACGAGCGATCAATGTTGATATTTTGAGTTCTGGCTTTTTCCGTAAAGTATGAACTAAGCCATTCTTTCAGGGTGTTTTCAAAAAGACGTCTGCGGCAGAGACGTCAGAAAGCGTCTGTATGAGGGTGATTGTTAACTGAAATGCCAGAAAACGGCGCGAAACACCTTTCACACAAACACAAGAATTATGCCTTTTTAGCAGGCTAGTTGAGGCAGAGACTTATAAGTCGCTGGGCAGAAGCCCGCGATTATATTTTTAAAAGCTTTTCAGAAATCACATGGGAGGACAAGTTGTTATTAGAAAAAACAAATGTAAATACCTCGAAAATATTTAGGTTGTGATTGTTTATATCACTAAGTTATGATATATTTGAAAAGAAATTCATGTTTCTTAGGTTATAAGTTTGTGATTGATTAACCTCGTATTTCATTTTATTTCTAGCTACTCGGGATACAATATCGGCATTCAATAAAGTCATTTTCTCTTTTTAGTAGTTGTTCCACATTACTGCACGTTCTTTTTAAATTAAAAGACATTTCTTGAGTTGTGTAGTTCACATAAAACATTATTGCATAAATGTCTTTATTAGTAAAATGTATGGACTGTTTCTTGTCTACTAATAAAATAAAAGCGATACATGACGAAACAGGAATGTAGGAAATGTAAGTACATTCCTGTTACTAATAAAACAAGAGAAAGTTGATGCAACGTATCAATGTCGCCGGAAATCCATACTGCAGTTATGCGTAACACTTACATTATAGTAGTTGAAAAACAGTTATCAACTGAGGGGTATATTGGTACATAAGGGGTGGGGTCTAGTGAAAATGTATCATAACTTGTATTTTTTTGTCAACGAAGTGAATGTCCTTCATTGAAATATAATTGAAGCCTTTCATTGTTTATGATCATTCTCCATTCTAAGGTAGGTTGACCATACACACAGCCAACTAATTATTGATCATAAACAGTAATGGAAATGAGTAATCTTGCCAATCATTAGTCTTAGTATGTATACAGTGCTTTCATTAAGGAATAATTATAAGAATTGTGAATTCCATATACACGTTTCAAGATGTTTGTCAGAATATTTGAATTTTATTATTTATTAATAAAAAACCTCAAAACAGACAATTTAGGATGTGCATGCAATAGCACGTCATTTTACCTTTCCCCTATTAAAGTCAACATTAGACACCTTTGCAGCAATCTACTTTTAAAACAATGAGAAAAGGGTTAAATCACTGAAGACATTAGTTTTCTCTTTTTCTCAAAATGATATTACCTTGGCATCCTAATTTAAAATGTAGTCCAATATTTATAAATTAGACCACCCTCGAAATATAATATCAGCTAAACAGTTAAATTTTATTGAAATTGTTGTATAATTTCAAACTTAATTTCAAACATAAACTGAACCCTACAACATGTTAATTTAAGGTCCGTGAAGTTATAGGTTGACGAGTGACGAACTGTGACATTTTAATTAGGTCCGTGAAGTTAGGTTGACGACTGACGAACGGTGACATTTTTTCTAAAAACTTTATTTCTTTCTTTAAGATAATGTATCTGGACGTATTAAATGCAAATTAGGTCCTATTTCATGTTTCATCGCGATCAGTCAATCAGAAGAGCTTCGTCAAGTTCGTCAATTCGTTAATTAACAAAATATTTTTCTAAAAACTTTATTTCTTTCCTTTAGATATTGTATCTGGACGTATTAATTAGGGCCTAATTCAAATTGCATGGCCATCAGTCATTCAGAAGTGCTTCGTCAATTTCGTCAATTCGTCAATTTTGTTGACGAGTTGACGAAAAAAATATTTTTCTAAAAACTTTATTTCTGTCTTTTAGATAATGTATCTGGACGTATTGAATGCAAATTAGACCTTATTTCAAATGTTATGGCCATCAGTCATTCAGAAGAGATTCGTCAAGTTCGTCATCTCGTCAATTTTGTTTACGAATTGACGAAAAAAATATTTTCTAAAAACTTTATTTCCGTCTTTTAAATAATGTATCTGGATTTGTCAATTTCACATTGTATGTTGTACCGACCTAGCAGACTAAATACCATATCTATACGTGTTATACAGTGCAAATGCTGTGATTGTTTGCTACATAATTACCAAAGTTTGCAACTTTCTGGATATCTAAAGAAGACATAGAATGCCATAGCTCACATCCGTACAGTGTAGACGAAATTTGTATTGTTTTCATTAGTGAACCCATTGTAACAAGGTTGACATCAAATGTTGTTTACTGCAAGTAAACAGGTTATAAAGGCCCGTCCTTTTGCTGTTACCAAGCTGTACAAAACCGTGAAGTTGGCAAAGAGAATCCATCCATTTGAACAAATATAAATTTCAACTTTTTACCACTACTAAAGAATAATTTGGTTGCAATACAATCAGCAAGCAAAGTTACAAAGGGGTGTTGCGGCATGCATTAAGCTCGCTGAGGTATATAGCTATAATTCTGATAACTGGTCTTATTTATATTGTACTAACAATATAAAGAAAGATGCATTCCAAAATATAATAAGCAAGGGATTGTCTCTCTATTTTCTACTAGATTCTAATTTTAATCATAAAACTCAGAGAACACAATCATATTTTGTTCGTCAATTCGTTAACAAAATTGACGAGTTGACGAATTGACGAACTTGACGAAGCTCTTCTGAATGACTGATCGCCATGCAATTTGAAGTGGGGCCTTATTTGCATCCAGATACATTATTTAAAAGACGGAGAAAAAACTTTTTTGTCAATTCGTAAACAAAATTGACGAGATGACGAACTTGACGAATCTCTTCCGAATGACTGATGGCCATAAAATTTAAAAATAAGGCCTAGTTTGTACAAAAGCCTATGAGGAGCATCTGAAAAAAAAAAAATATCGTAAAGTCGTAATAGCGCGAAAAAAGGCATTATAATGCGAAGTAACGCGAAACAAGGCGAAGTAACGCGAAACTAGGCATAATAACGCAAAGTAAAGGCGTAATAATGCGAAGTAAGGCGTAGTAACGCGAATAAAGGCATTATAACGCGAAAAAAGGCGTAATAACGCGAAAATAAAGGCATATTAACGCTAATAAAAAGCGTTATAACGCGAAATAAAGGCGTTATAACGCGAAAATAAACGCGTAATAACGCTAAACAAAGGCGTATTAATGCTAATGAAAGGCGTTATAAGGCGAAAGAAAGGCGTAGTAACGCGAAAATAAAGTCGTAATAACGCGGGAAAAGGGCGTTATAACGCGAAAAAAAGACCTAATAACGCGAAATAAAGTCGTAATAACGCCTTTTTGGCTATATATATAAATCGATTACTGCTTTGAAGACTCTTTTTCAACCATGGATCTACGACCCAGATCAACCAATTCGCTATGTTTTTTCATTGGCTGAACTACGATTTACGACCCAGAACAACCAATTCGCTATGGGTTTTCAGTGGCTGAGCTACGATTTACGATCCAGATAATCAATTCGCTATATTTTTACAATGGCTGAGCTACGATCTACGACCGAAATCAACCAATTCGCAATGTTTTTTCATTGACTTAATGTTAAATGAACAGTAGACTTTGGTTGGTTCTTTACGAGCATTGTAGACCATATAGGTAGCGCTTTTAGTAGTGCGGCCTCCAAATTTTAAAACATCCATACAGGAACCTGTAGAAAACATTATGGTTAGATGTGTTTGAATGGAGTTTATTGCCTTAATCTTGGCGTTTCCAATATAAGTTATCAGTTCTTCCAGTAAGTACATCCTGAAAGTGGCACACCAGCCGCACTTCATTTGCACTAAGGCGGAAAGCCAATGCTATGATGTTCAGTTTTTGGAGTTATCAATATTATTATCAAACCATATTCCTTTTTTGTCGTTTTCTGCATTAGCGCAGTTAAGGAGTCGCCGTGGCCGAGTGGTTCGAGCACGTTCTTTGAGAGCCCATGTCCTAACCCGATCGCGGCGTTAATGGCGGTCTACCCTTGGGGAAGGTATATGAGCCGTCCCGCGAAAAAACTAACAGTGTGGACTCTGCGTAAAGTATCTACCCGGACCAGCTAGAGCACGCCGCGCAGACTAACCCGGACAGACACTTTTCGCCTCTTGTGGATTTTCTGTTTAAGGAAGCAGTACTATTATTGATCATATTTATACGAATAGTGCTGGTGAAATGTTTGTATCAAACCTGTCTATTAGTGATCATTATCCAATATATTGTAGACGATCTACTATGGACAAGATATGTAATAAAGCAACAACTGAACACAAAACAAACCAATATAGATGCTTTAAGAGATTTGAGGAGTCAAAATGACAACAAGACTTAGCTTGTTCTAGACTTTATAACATTGAAACGATAGCTGACCCCAACGAAGCATTAAGTTTATTCTATGAACTATTAGAAATTACATTATCAAAGAATGCACCTGTTAAAACAAAACGAATTAAACGAGAACAACAACCTAAATGGTTCACAGAGGAAATACAATCGCTAATTCATAAACAAAACACATATCACATAAATGGCAATTTTGACAAATATAAAAAAAAATAAGAAACAAAATATCATCAATGATTAAAAGAAGCAAAAAAGATTTCTTAAAAAAAAACAATCAGTGAAAATAAAGACTCAAAATACATATGGAAACACTTGAAAGACGTTTAACATCTTAATAAAGCAAATAGTCTAGTAATACCGCAACGAATCATCAGAGATAATAATACAATTCAAGGAAAGCAAAATGTCATTGATGAATTAAATAAACATTTTGTTAACATTTCAAATTTGATGTCCAAGACTGATTTTGAGAATACAAAATTTGATTATCTTAAGCAAACCATGAACACTCACTTAAAATACCACCAATTTGATATTAAATTCATAACGCCACTTGAAGTCAGAAACATTATAGGTAGATTAAACACCAATAAATCTACAGGTCTTGATGGCATAGGTCCAAAGATTTTAAAACATTATGTCATAACACCCTGCATAGCATCAAACATAAATAACAGTATTGCAGCAGGCACATTTCCTGACGTTTTTAAAAGCGCGAAGGTAATACCTATCTATAACATTGGAGATAAGGACGACCCTAGCAACTACCGCCCAATCTCTATATTACCAACACTTTCAAAAAATAACTAAAGACATGTTGCTCAACAAATTCAGGCTTATTTCACTAAAACGAACATTCTAAATCAAACACATTCGGGATTTCGTAAAAATCATTCCTGCAATACGGCTCTAGTAAGACTCATTGATACATGGTTGAAAGATGTAGATGAAGGAATGTTAGTAGGCACTGTGAGTCTGGATTTAAGAAAAGCTTTTGATTTGGTGGACCACCGAATTCTCTTACATAAATACATTTTCTTCCAATCATACCTTTCTAACAGAACACAATTAGTAAAAACTGATTATATATCATCACCCTTACTACCAATAACATAAAGAGTTCCCAAGGGATCTATTTTAGGTACGTTATTGTGTTTGCTCTACATAAACGACATTTCGATAAAAGGCCGTGATGTTAGCATAGACTTATACGCAGACGATTCAACTTTGTACGCTTCCGGATTCCAGTTATGTTATGTACAAGACAAGCTACAAGAAAACATAAGCTATATCATGGAATGGTGCAAAGTAAACAACATGTCCCTTAATCCATCAAAGTCAACTTGTATGACTATCATATAAACTGACCTCATTGAGCCCCCGTCAGTTAAAAGTCAATAGTCAACCACTAAGTAATGTTTCTATCCAAAAGATCTTGGGTGTTTATGTAGATAATAAGTTAAATTGGCATGCACAAATTGATTCTGTATGCAGAAAATTAAATACTAAAATAGCGCAATTGAAAAATATTATATACTACCTTAATGAGAAAATGAAATTACTATATTATAACTCCTATATACTCCCATTGTTTGATTATGAATGTGTAGTCTGGGGACATGGAGCCAATACATACAGAAATAAGATATCTTCAATTCAGAGAAGGGCCGCAAGAATAATACTTGCAAAATCTCGCGGGTCTACCAAAACGGATCTTTTCCATGACTTGCATTGGCTGTCTTTTGACAATAGGTGTCGCTATCACACCGCCATGTTAATTTACAAGACCGTTCACAATTTGGCACCAATATACGTGAATGACATTTTAATATTTTCGGAAAATAAATATCACACTCTACCCTCACAATCACATAACAATTTAGCATTGACCTACACACCTAAAACACATTACATGTTAAATTCATTTAGATAATTTGGTTTTAAAGTCTGGAATAGCATTCCATCGCATATAAAGCACTCAACGTCTACTGTATCATTCAAACCAAATTATAAGAAAGACCTTCTGGAAAAGGTTCCATACTAACACTATCTTGATTATTTGCCGTTATTATGTTAAGAATTGTGTTTAAAGTAGTTGGAGTGTCTGTCTTCACACGATTGAAAAATTAATTCTATTTGTATTTCATGCCATAATTTTTCATTGAAATGTGCATGTTGTTAAAGGTTATGTTTGTTTGTGTTATAATATTATTGAAGGCCATATAAAAATAAGATATGTATAGCCATTGTTAAATTGTCTGTATGTGTCTTAGATGTTACCTTCACAAAATAGATATTATTATTATTATTATAGATATTATTATTATTATTACTCTATACCTCTATCACTCTGAGGCGGAATGCGTCAGCCCGGATTAGCCTACACGGACTGCGCAGGCTGCTCTTGGTCGATACATTACGCAGAGTCCATAATGTTGGTTTTATCGCAGGACGGCTTATTTGTCCTTGCCACGTACCACTTATAAAAACATAACCCACCGAGGTGTCATTGATAAGTGGAATGTAGCCTCGGTGTTGCTGAAACACTATTGGAAACGTTTTAAAACCATAATAAATCAAATCAAATAGTCCATTTTATTGAGCAGATCTTCAGATGAAATAACTCTTATCAAACTAACATACCAGTGCATTTCATTGTTGTCTTTTACAGCTTTTAAGCAAGTGTGTATCAAAAGAAAACTTCTTGTGATTATGATATAACAACCCGCCGTTTCTCAAAAGACTGGACAGACCATGATCAGAGGGTGCAGAGGCGCATGCTGATCTGTTTTGTTCGCTATAATCCTTTTACAAGTAGGATGCCTTAAGAAATAGTTAACTTGAAATATGTCTTAAGTATATAGTCAGTCAGATTGTTTTATTATCCATCTCTGTAGATAAGGGATCTGCTCCATGTACTAAAATCTTTATTTCACCGTAAAAATCTTCCATTTAAGACGATTCTACAAAGTTCAGACAACTTTCAGTTGAATCGCTTCATAATAAATATATTTCGAGGATCAAGGCTACTTTACCCATTAGCTGGGCTTCTGATGTCCCTAATTGCTTATTATCACATGACGTGATATTGACAACATATGAGCCGTCCCGCGAGAAAACCAACATAATGGCATATGCGTAATGTATCGACCCAGATCAGCCTGCGCAGTCCGCGCAGACTGATCCGGGCCGACACATTCCGTCTCAGGGGGATAGAGGTATAGAGAAATTATTCATGAAACAGAAAATCCACAGGAGGCGAAAAGTGTCTATCCGGGTAAGCCTGTGCGGCATGCTTAAGCAGATCCGGGTCGATACTTTACGCAGAGTCCACAATGTTGGTTTTCTCGAGGCACGGCTCACTTATAGACACTATATACTACTTAAAAGTATCCTGTCACAGGCGGACATATATTGTTGTCTTCAATTGTTTCGTTTCACAACAAGGATGCGAACTTGAAATGATCGTTGTGCTATTGTTGTGTTTCACTCAAGTGTAGATATTATGTTTATCATGGATTGGTGCACATATCTGCGTTTCCACATCACAAATAAATATGAGCCGTGTCTTACCATTTGGGGTCTCGTTGCATCAGCACACAGTGAAGACTCATGCGACCTTGTGTATATGCACACTTTCGCTTAAGTCTACACCATAGACCAAAGCTTGCATATTACGTAGTCCACACAGTTTTGCAAAACATTATTTATATGAATGGTGTTTTACGCCGTTTGTAAGAATGGTGTTTCAAGCCGTTTTCAATAGTATCAAAGTCATATCCCCACAACCCTGTATTGCAAGGCGGGAAGCCATGGCCAACATTTTAAGTCGATAACATACACCGACCGGTATTACCTGCGTAACAGTGATAACGGCGCTCGAGAGACCGTCCGATCATACATCATTATACCAAGGGTGTTAGAAGGGTAACAGTGATAACGGCGCTCGAGAGACCGTCCGATCATATATCATTATACCAAGGGTGTTGGAAGGGTAACAGTGATAACGGCGCTCGAGAGACCGTCCGATCATACATCATTATCCCAAGGGTGTTAGAAGGGTAACAGTGGTAACGGCGCTCGAGAGCCAGTCCGATCATACATCATTATACCAAGGGTGTTAGAAGGGTAACAGTGATAACGGCGCTCGAGAGACCGTCCGATCATACATCATTATACCAAGGGTGTTAGAAGGGTAACAGTGATAACGGCGCCCGAGAGACCGTCCGATCATACATCATTATACCAAGGGTGTTAGAAGGGTAACAGTGATAACGGCGCTCGAGAGACCGTCCGATCATACATCATTATACCAAGGGTGTTAGAAGGGTAACAGTGATAACGGCGCTCGAGAGACCGTCCGATCATACATCATTATACCAAGGGTGTTAGAAGGGTAACAGTGATAACGGCGCCCGAGAGACCGTCCGATCATACATCATTATACCAAGGGTGTTAGAAGGGTAACAGTGATAACGGCGCCCGAGAGACCGTCCGATCATACATCAATATACCAAGGGTGTTAGAAGGGTAACAGTGATAACGGCGCTCGAGAGACCGTCCGATCATACATCATTATACCAAGGGTGTTAGAAGGGTAACAGTGATAACGGCGCTCGAGAGACCGTCCGATCATAAATCATTATACCAAGGGTGTTAGAAGGGTAACAGTGATAACGGCGCTCGAGAGACCGTCCGATCATACATCATTATACCAAGGGTGTTAGAAGGGTAACAGTGATAACGGCGCCCGAGAGACCGTCCGATCATACATCATTATACCTAGGGTGTTAGAAGGGTAACAGTGATAACGGCGCTCGAGAGACCGTCCGATCATACATCATTATCCCAAGGGTGTTAGAAGGGTAACAGTGATAACGGCGCTCGAGAGACCGTCCGATCATACATCATTATACCAAGGGTGTTAGAAGGAGCACATGTGACGCCTGCCAATATGTACAAAACGTGTGACGAAAAGAAGACGGTGAGTGGAAAGCTATGCGTCTCCCTGCCTAGGCAGGCATCATATAAATAAATCATAGAAGTAAAAAACAAATCAACCTACTTGGAAGCTGACGTGGACATAACCTGAATGTATAGCAGAGCTTTGGGTTGAGGTATCTTGAAGCGAGGCGTATGATGAGTCGACCGTACATGTTGATAAGGAGATCACACTCGGTCCGGAACATCGGAACATAGTGACAAAAACCATTCAGCACGTGCAAAATGAAACCCTGTGAATTATACAATGTTGACATGCGTCGTTTAAATAGTGTTAGCAAATTTTATAATTCGAAATACTGTCGAATGTGATTGTTAACTTTTTATAAATTAACTTACCATTCCCGTCTACTGACTGGTGTCCAAGTTTACATTTCATTTTATGAGCTTAATGCTAAATCTTACCAATTGACCTTATTGATCGATGTGGAAATGAAAACCGTACAGTTTGAATGACGCAAATTTTAAGATACAGTGCAACCTTTCAAGAGCATCAACTGGTGGAGGCAAATAAATACAGTTGTTCTAGCGAGGTGTTTCTCTTAAGAGGTAAATAAATACAGTTGTTCTAGAGAGGGGTTGCTCTTAAGAGGTATATAAATACAGTTGTTCTAGGGAGGTGTTTCTCTTAAGAGGTAAATAAATACAGTTGTTCTAGAGAGGGGTTGCTCTTTAGAGGTATATAAATACAGTTGTTCTAGAGAGGTTTTGCTCTTTAGAGGTAAATCAATATATCTGTTCTAGAGAGGGGTTGCTCTTTAGAGGTATATAAATACAGTTGTTCTAGAGAGGGGTTGCTCTTTAGAGGTAAATCAATATATCTGTTCTAGAGAGGGGTTGCTCTTTAGAGGTATATAAATACAGTTGTTCTAAAGAGGTGTTGCTCTTTAGAGATAAACATTTTATCTGGATAGAAACTTATTTTTAGTTTCTACACATCTGAATGCAGGCAACTTATGTGTGGAGTGGATACAATGGCTTGCAACGAGCTTTTTCCATGGTTTTTTTCAAAACATGTTACCTCTCTTTCCCAAAATTAACCCGTCTTTTGTCCATATTTTGCATTTGCCTTTAATAAGAATAGGAACACGTAAGACTTTAGTTGTCGTTCTAGAGAAGTTTTCGATCAACAGAGTTATCATTTTAAGAAATTGTTACACTCTATATATAAACTTACCTTTTGATGTATGTATATTTAATATTAATCTGATGAAAGAGGGTGCAATTGGTATAAGAGTACTATAAAAACGCCAGTGTCTTCAAACTGCCGTCGCAATTTTATTCATTTAACCCTTTCCCTCATATAGACGCTTTCTGACGCCTCTGCAGCAGACGGCTTTTTGAAAACATAGTGACAAAAGAAGAAATTGCACAAAACGTGCAATTTCTTCTTTTGCCACAATGTTTTCCACTTTTTGTCATAGGTTATCCATTCAATTATGGAGATTTTCTATGTTTTGACAAAATACGTTCAAAGTCGTCTGCTGCAGAGTCTTCAGAAAGCGTCTATATGAGGGAAAGGGTTAAGCATGCGCATCATATCCAATAAGTTCGGTCAAGTGTATAAACGTGTCAGCCCTACTGCCGGAGCCCTACTGCCGGGGCCAGTATTGTCGTATCCTTACAACGTTACGTCCCGTTCAAAGAGAGTTATAAATTGAGAAATCAAATTGAAGAAGGTTTTGTACCTGATGAGTCCTGCCGGTCAGGAAAACACGAATAAAGTACATCACTTTCTTACAGATGGAGCACACAAAACTACCGTCAACACTACTAACGTCATCTGTAAGAAAACAGAGAAAGAGTCAGTCAATCCAACAGAGATCGGGGAAACTATTTTACCAATTCCCAAACTGCATCTGAACCATTTTTTGTGATACGAACGACATTTATCCAATCCAGCAGACGACATATGAAAACATTGTGGGGAAGAATTAATTGCGCATATACATTTATTACTATTTTGCCTCACAATACCTGTTCTAGTAGCCCCTTTCTCCGACTGGAAGTAGAGACTGCTGTTTCTAGGGTGACCCTCTATCAGATTCCTTCAAGCCATATTAATTGGTTTAAAACTATGGCCGCCATGGCTGAAGTGAAAAAAAATAAAACAGGTAAGCGATCCTGGGCCATCATGGCCCTACTGTTTTATGAATTTCTATAAAAGTGCAACTATAAGGATTTGGGGATGTGAAATACTCTTCTTATCTAGAGCCACTAAAATCATTTGTCTTCCAAAATTAGTCTGAAAAGTCAATGAGAAAATAGCTGTGTGGACTCCTGATGCGAGAAAGTCAGAAAACGCATGGTTAGATGAACTGGCCCCCGTGATATAACTCAAATACTGTTGAAAACGAAGGTAACCCTATCCCACTTGCAGACATATTTTGACACATCTGCAGCAGCTGACGTGAAAACATTGTGACAAAAGAAGAAAATGCTCATTAAGAGAAATTTCTCCTCTTGCAACAATTTTCAACTATATTAACCCTTTCCCTCATACGACAATTTTGCAGCAGACGAGTTTGAACATATTTTTTCAAAAAATAGAACATCTCTATAATTGAATGGATAACCTATGACAAAAAAGGAAAACATTCTGGCAAAAGGAGAAATTGCTTGTTTTGAGCAATTTCTTCTTTTGTCACTATGTTTTCAAAAAGCCGTCTGCTGCAGAGGCGTCAGAAGGGTCTATATGAGGGAAAGGGTTAAGAGCAATTTCTCCTCTTGCAACAATGTTTTCAACTATAATAAATTTATATTCTCTTTGTCTGACCCACAAATGTGGAGTAAGACATAGCAGTCACTTTTCTGGCAACATCTGCCACTTTATAAATTGCGGGGGGTCAAAAACTAGGTCACAAGGTCAAATGTTAGAATAACCTTGTGAACACAGTAGAAGTCAATTTTTTTGGTCTAATTTTCTTGAAAATTAATCAGAAGATTTGTTGTCCCCATCAAATCGCAAATTCGGAACCAAATCATGGGGGTAAAAAAACTAGGTCAATATGTCAAATTTTATAATTACCTTATTAACACTCTCAAGGCCACATTTATCTTCTTATCTTTATGACAAATCATCAGAACTTTTGTCTCCATCAAATCTAGTTCAAAACTGGGTCATTGGGGTTTTACCGTTATAACAGTCTTAGGTCTTGTATTTATAGAGATATGATTTATTTGCCAATATGTTTTCAAAGTCAAAGTTGCTGCAGATTTGTTGTATGTGAGGAAAGGTTAACCCTTTCCTTCATATAGATGCTTTCTGAAGCCTAGCTCTGCAGCAGAAGGCTTTTTGAAAACATTGTGACATAAAGAAGAAATTGCTCAAAACGAGCAATTTCTCCTTAAGACACAATGTTTTCCACTTTTAGTCATAGGTTAATTGATTTTCTATTTTTTGACAAAATATTTTCAATGTCACCTGCGGCAGATTTGTTTTATGTGAGGAAGGGTTAACCCTTTCCCTCATATAGACGCTTTCTGACGCCTCTGCAGCAGACGGCTTTTTGAAAACATAGTGACAAAAGAAGAAATTGCACAAAACGTGCAATTTCTCCTTTTGCCACAATGTTTTCCACTTTTTGTCATAGGTTATCTATTCAATTATGGAAATTTTCTATGTTTTGACAAAATACGTTCAAAGTCGTCTGCTGCAGAATTGTCGTATGAGGGGAAGGGTTAAACTCCTTTGACAGGCCTCTGTATGTTCATGCCTGTTATTTTATATTTCAGGTTTAAAGCTTGCTGCTATAGATCCTAAATATAGTAGACATAGAGAGGAAGATGAAAAATTTGCTTATGTTCATTTGGTAAGAACGACAAGGAAAGTGAGCTACTGTTTAACCCTTTCCCACATACACATATCTTTACACAACTGCAGCAGATGACTTATGAAAACTTTGTGGCAAGAGAAAAAATTCCACGAAATGATTAATTTCTCATCTTGCCACAATGTTTTCAACTTTATTCAATAGTTCAACTTTCATTCATACAGATTTCTATAATTCATTCATATACATAGTCATGCAGATTTGTTGTAAAGGGTTATCCAATGACAGTTAAAAACATCATGAAATTGACAAAGGACAAAGAGTCACATTCCCACCAAATCAACCTGTACATTTAACTGTTCAAATATGTCTAAATGTTCTCATATTTGTGGAAAAACACCATCAGACTGTTGGAATTCACAAATTTTATGTACCGATACCCTCCTTTCCTTTTTAAACAGAGAAGTTCCTTTCTATTAACCTAGAAAGGCTAAATTACTTCATTTTTCAGACATTTTGTATGAAAAACACAGTGTTTTCAATTTTTAGCTCATCAAAGCACGAAGTGCTCAAGGTGAGTTTTTGTGATCGCCTTTTGTCAGGCGTCCGTCATTCGTCGTCCGTCGTCAACATTTGTCCGAAACTGGGGCATGTCGGGTCAAAAACTAGGTCACTAGGCCAAATTTAATGAAAATCTTGTTAACACTCTAGAAGCCGACGTTTTGGCTTGAGCATGTTGAAACTTTGTCAGAATGATTGTATTAGTGTTATCTAGTTTGAATATAGGTCATGTCGGGTCAAAAGCTAGGTCACTAGGCCAAATTGAAGGAAAATCTTGTTAACACAATGGAAGCCACATTTTTGGCTTGAGCATGTTGGAACTATGTGGAAAAATTTGTCTTAGTGATATCTAGGTCAAGTTCGAATATGGGTCATGTTGGGTCAAAAACTAGGTCACAAGGCCAAATTTAAGGGAACTCTTGTTAACACTCTGGAAGCCACATGTTTGGCTTGAGCATGTTGAAACTTTGTCAGAATGTTTGTCTTAGTGATATATAGGTAATGTTGGGTCAAAAACTAGGTCACTAGGCCAAATTGAAGGAAAAGCTTGTTAACACTGTGGAAGACAGTGGTGCAGAGGTAGAGCGTCGGCCTCTCACACCAAAGGTCCCTGGTTCGAGTCCCGTGATGGGCGGGTCCTGACTTTGGGATTTTTCCACACAATCGGCGCGAGTACTGGTTAAGTATCCAGGAAGCAGACATCGAGCGTGATTAATATAAGCTTAAAGCTTGTTTCGCAATCGATTTAAAATAAATAAGTTTAAACTAAACACTCTGGAAGCCGCATTTTTTACTCGAGCATGTTTAAACCTTGCCAGAATGTTTGTCTTGATAATATCTAGGCCAAGTTCGCATATAGGTCATGACCGGTCAAAAACAATGTCACTAGGCCAAATTTAAGGAAAATCTTGGTAACACTCTGGAAGCCACATTTTTGGCTTGAGCATGTTATTAAAAACTTTAAAAAATCTTCTTTACTAATATAGGTTGTTTCGATTTTGCATAACTGTTGAAAAACATGGCCCTCAGGCGGCGTTGCTCATTTTCATTATATGTATAGACTTGAAAACTATTTAAATTCTATTAAATCAGGTGAACGATATACCGGTATAACCATCATTGTCCTCTTGATAAAAAAAAATACTTTTACAGACAGAGATTTCCCAATTTCGTCCGGACAATGTGAAAAGTACAATGCATCAATAGTGATTCTCATGGAACACGCCTAAAGTGTTAACCCCACTTTCTCATTTTAAGCCACAATGTTTTCACAAGTCTTCTACTGCAGAACCTTCAAAATGCTCCAGTATGTGGGGAAATGGTTAAATAGAAGAATTCCTAAGGGCTATTGGTTTTGGATGTACTACAAGTTGCAGTCATTTTAAACTATAACTCTTATCATGTTTTTATTTTACATGAAAGCGAGATGAAGCCTTTGAATATCCCTCTATACAAATGGATAGACTAAAAAAGAAAAGGGAAGAGAATCAGGAGAATATGAATAAAAAAAAGAACATAAAGGATGAAAAAGATTCAATTTATCAGCATGTGGGTATACCAAAATGGTTTATGTAAGGAAAATACAGTAACAGACTTTAGTGTCAATGGTTTGCGTAAGGAAAATACAGCAACAGATTTTAGTGTCAATGGTTTGTGTAAGGAAAATACAGTAACAGACTTTAGTGTCAATGGTTTGTGTGAGGAAAATACAATAACAGACTTTAGTGTCAATGGTTTATGAAAGGAAAATACTGTAACAGACTTTAGTGTCAATGGTTTGTGTGAGGAAAATACAGTAACAGACTTTAGTGTCAATGGTTTATGTGAGGAAAATACAGTAACAGACTTTAGTGTCAATGGTTTATGTGAGGACAATACAGTAACAGATTGTATTGTCAATGGTTCATTTAAGTAAAATACAGTAACAGATTTTAGTGTCAATGATTCATGTAACAAATCCTGGAAAATACATAATTGCTTATCCCTTTTCTACATACAGCAAATCTGCAGCAGTCGACTTTGAAAATGTCTACTAAAAAATATGGATAATTGAAGATATAATTTATATATTGAAAAAAAATTAAAACATTGTGGCAAATGGAGAAATTGTTTGTTTTGAGCAATTTCTCCCTGCACTGGGGAAATGACTAATCTAGTTGCCATTGTTAGTTCATGCTAGACGTACTTATATACTGGGTACCAGATTAGGTAGCCAATTGCGTGGTTAGAAAATTGTGTGACGCACTGGCGTGGGAAAATCAGGAAATGCAGTTAGATGAACTGTCCGCTCTAATGTTATGGAATTACTGTTGCATACAGCATCAAATTAATTATTCATCTCATGTGGCTCATATGTTCTCATTTTGCTGAAATATTTGTTTTTAATAAAAGAAGTTTTAAGATACAGAAGCTTGTTTAAGTACTTGTGTGACAATCTCAACTTTTTTTCAGCTTGACATGATATTCCTAATTGTTTCCCACATACAACAAATCTGCAGCAGACGAAAACATGTACTGTTCATCATGTCATAAATATGGAAACTCTGAATATGAAATAACAATTATTGAATAAAGTTGAAATCATTGTGGCAAAATGAGAAATTACTTACTATGACCATTTTCTTCTTTTGCCACAATGTTTTCAAAAGTCATCAGCTGAAGATGCATCTATGGACGATGGTGTTAAATCAGAATTAATCTCAAGTAGATTTGTTTTATCACAGATATCAATACTGATTTCAATGTCATTCATCAACAACCATTTCTTTTAACAAAAAATAGCAAAATGTATGTTGCTTTGGTAACCATAAAATGAATTAAGCTAATACTTTACAAGTGGTGTTGATGGCTCCCCGCGTTGGCGCTCAGTGATGCGGGTATAGTATTACGGATTATGCAAAGGTGTAGGGATAATATTAGTTATTTGGTCTGTTACTGACCCACTACGGAAAAATAGGGGGTCTGTGGAATTTATAGGGGGCGAGGCGTTAGCCGAGTCCCCCTATACATTCAACATACCCCCTATTTTTCAGTAGTGGGTCAGTAACAGACCAAATAACTGATTTATTTCATCGACCACCTTTCATGAGCAAAAAAAAATGATACTCTTTCATTTACATTAACATTTACAATATTTCTAGATGAAATTTACGGGTTTTGGCGCCAAATCACTAGCGTTATGACGTCAAACCGATGACGTGACGTCATTTTCCTAGTATTTGGTCCCAGTATTTTTAAAATTCCTAGTACTAAACCCACTTTAATAATGAAATGAAACAATATCAATTTGTTTTGTTCATGAAAGGTGGTTGATGAAATAAATCAGTTATAAATGGTCTGTTACTGACCCACTAAGGGAAAAAAAAAATTAACAAGCGTAGGACATGCATTATTTTTATACATTCATTGATTTTTTTTTTCTATGGAAAGGGAAGTTACTTTGCATGATATTCAACTTCGTAGTCGTTATGATATATATATTATTGCATAAAATCTATGTTTTACGCCCGCTTAAGGGATACAGAAACATTGCAAAAGCCGGGCGTAAACGGCGAGAAAACGTGTATAAACAAAGCGATTCTCGCGCGTACGTGCCGTTTCAGACCGGTTAGATGTTTTACATATGCATTACCCGGGCACCGTTAGTAAACAAAACATGGACGCTGCATCTCCCCTAGAATAGGAGCAATTTGTTGGGTTAACAATAACATCAGCTTCTTTAACTCGATAATCGGTAACATGCACTAGATTCACAGTTAAAGAGCATAAAATAATCCAAAACCATTTATTTAATTCGACCCGTGTCGACTCAGCGATGGAAACCTTGATGTAGGCCCGGTTCGTGGATATGTAAAACATTACCTTGTTTACTTTATGACGTCACATGTGTTTATGACGTCACATGCGTTATCGGGTCATGTTCATCGGCGGTTATCGTACAACTGAACGTTACAGCGGACTGTATGTTTGGATGTTTGCTCTTATTTTATGCAATAATAGCGAAAATACACATTTTCTCGGGCGTGAACATCTGCGGACGCCCTTAAAATGTGTTTATGCCCTCGTGCTTCGCACTCGGGCATAAACAACTTTTGCGGGCGTCCGCAGATGTTCAAGCCCTCGAAAATGTGTATTATCCCTATATTGTAAACAAATCGCTGTTAAAAATATCAAGATATTATACAGTATATAGATCTATTTTAACATAGGCAACTGAAAAAAACTTCCAGTCAGCTTGATCTGAGAATAGAAGCCATATTGAATTTACTCACCCCCTATGGAATTTACTCACCCCCTATAGAAATATAGGGGGTGTGCACGTGACAGGCTTTAACCAATGAAATTGCTAGAATTTCGTGGGAGGCGAAATAAATATTAACAGTAGTACTGGTAAGTCATCTAGGAAACGCCGTGTTGTTTAACCCTTTCCCACATACAACAAATCTGCAGCAGACGACTTTGTAAACATACCCTATTTTATATTTGGAATCTCTCTTTAAAAGAAACAACAATAATTGAATAAAGTAAAAAAAAACATGGTGACAAAAGGAGAAAATGTTCATCATGAGCAGTTTATTCTTTTGTCGCCAGGGAGAACCGTCTGATGACGTGTTGTTGTTGTTGTATCCGTCACCCGGGCACCAATGATAACAGTTTATTTAGGTAGTTATTTACAGTTTTTATTTATGGTTGTTTGTTTGGCTTATAAGATAATTACGCGTTTGACACCTCAGTTAATATTAATCCTGGACCCCGGGGTTTCTTATTAATGGTTGCTAGTAGTTTGAATCAAGAAACGTGTAGATTTTTTACCAGTCTTCTGCACATGAATTCAATGACTGTGAGACTAGATACTTTATACGTTTTATCTGTTTTATAAGTCAATAGGTGGGAAGAGTCTATATCACTGGTTTCCGATGCACAAAAATGGATATAAAAGGTGTGGGACACTTCACAAGCTATTTTAGAAATTGCTGGATCACTGATTGTTTGTAACAGGGGACACCCCATAATGAAATGCTCCACAGCCTTAGGGCTGTCGCCACAGAGTTTACAAATTGGGTTAGCTCCATTCTGGTTACAGGCTGCTTTTGAGGATTGAAGTTGATAAGTACCGGTCAACAGTCTTTGTTTTACTGGTAGCCATCCGATGCATCGGACATCTCTTATAGATTTAATTTGGATTTTGAGAATTGAGTGTAAGCGTCTGGGTGTATACCTTTTGTTCATATTTTTCAGTGGAATTGAATAATGTACTGTCAGCATGACAAGCATGCCAGTAGGAATTCACAGCAGTTTTTACCTTGGATTTCCAGAAGTTGCATTTTAAAGGGTGATGTAGTAATCATTCCATCTCGTTGAGGTTGTATTTCCATAGTAGTTTTTGTGTCACCTGCTATCATGGTAGGCACTTAGGGATTACTTTTTTTTGTCCGGCGTCTGTCTATCTGTCGTCACACTTTTTCGTCACGTTTTCAAATAACTTTTTTTCTACTCAAAGGATTACATTGAAACTTCTGAAAAATGTTTATATTAATGTGTGTGATGGGTTCACAAAAGGGGGATAATCCAAATATTTTTTATATTGCCCCTTTTCTGTCAAAACTTAAAATTTTCTGACAAGGCCCCGGCAGGTGACACACTTGCTCCGGGGAGCACTCCATACTAGTTTATTGCTACGAACCAGCTGCTGCTTTTTGATGATTTCATGAGGTCCTGGCGTATTGCTAAGCGTTTTTCTATTGAGTCGACAGGTTGTAGGCAGATATTGTTGAACATTACTAAGGCTCTTTTATCTATTTGACCCTCTACTGGGATTGTTCCAGTAAGCATGTATATATAGCAGCGTTATTGGTGTTTATTGGAACCGATAGAACTTGTTTGAGCAGCTTTTTGTGGAATGTCTCTAGTTGTTGGAGTAGTTTGTGACCGGGAAGAAGTATATCTTCACAGAAAGCGTCCTCTCAATGACCTCACCAGATTGCCTTCAAATTGTTGGCATCCATGCAGAATTCTGGTTTCCATGGCAACGAAATGAAAAAACTTTCAAAATTCTTCTTTTCCCGAACTGGTTGGCAGATTTTCAAATAATTTTGCAGAAATGTTCTTTGGATGACCCTCTATCAGATTCCTTCAAGCCATGTTGATTGGTCAAAAAACATGGCCGCCAGGGGGCGGGGCTATTTTGCCTTATATGGCTTTAGTGAAAACTTAAAAAATTTTCTCCGAAAGTGTCAGGCTGATTTTCAAGTTATTTTGTAGAAATGTTCCTTGGATGACTCACTATCAGATTCCTTGAAGCCTTGTTGATTGATCGAAAAACATGGCCGCCAGGGGGGCGGGGCTATTTTGCCTTATATGGCTATAGTGAAAACTTATAAAAAATCTCCTCCAAAAGTGTCGATAAAAATCTTCTTCTCCCAAACTGGTTGGCAGATTTTCAAATAATTTTGTAGAAATGCTCCTTGGATGACCCTCTATCAGATTCCTTCAAGCCAAGTTGATTGGTCGAAAAACATGGCCGCCAGGGGGCGGGGCTATTTTGCCTTATATGGCTATAGTGAAAACTTAAAAAATCTTCTCCGACGAAAGTGTTAGGCCGATTTTCAAATTATTTTGTAGAAATGTTCCTAGGGGCTATTTTGCCTTATTTTCCAATAATTTTGTAGAAATGTTTCTAGGGTGACCCTCTATCAGATTCCTTCAAGCCAAGTTGATTGGTCGGAAACTATGGCCGCCAGTGGGCGGGGCTTATATAGCTAAAGTGAAAAAAAGTCAGGTGAGCGATCCAGGGCCATTATGGCCCTCTTGTTTAGTTTTGTCTCTTTTTGCTTGAGTTCATTAGCTCTATTGTCAAGACCACTCTTTGGGGAGGTTGGTAAAATTGTGTTAAGATCACATTGGGTCGACGCAACCACTATTTTGTGTTGGGATATTGATGTGTCTTCTAAAAGTATTAAATTTGCTGCCGATATACTCTCGCCGTTACTAAAGTAAGTTGGCTTTGGAGGAAGTTCTAGTTGTTTAACTGTTGTAGTACAGAGTTAACAGGTATAGAGGCTGTCACTTTGGCTGTTTTTGATAAGTGTGATCTCCTCTCTTGTAAGTTGTTCACACTTGTAATGGATCTAATGTTGAGATTTGGTACAAAAAGTTCCTCTAGACTACGTTTACATTTTAAACATGTGGTATCTTCAGTTGTTGTTGTTGAGGTATTGATTGATTAATTCTAAGTCTAATGGGGCATTGTCGTTAACTTGGGTGGTGTTTTTATGCCCCCGGAATCACCGATTCGGTGGGCATCTAGTGTTTGGCCTGTCTGTCTGTCTCTTTGTCTGTCTGTCGAAAAAAACTTTAACCTTGACCACTACTTTTGAACCATAACAGGTACGGCTACCATATTTCACATGTGTATTCCTTGTGACATGACCTTTCTGTCAGTACCAAAATGACCTTGCGACCTTGACCTTTGACCTAGATGTTGCCATTCGGGGGCATCAGTGTTTCACAAACACATCTTGTTCGCTCCAGTTTTGGAGAGAAAGGCTTCAATGGTTGTGATTATGATCTTGTTCACTTCATCTATATTCGGGGTAGATCCATCTATTAGAGCTGAGTTCATGATATTTCTGATGTTGTTCAGATCGTTTTTGATAAAAGTGTCGGTACATTTCCCACTAACTCTTTCAGCGCCAAAGGCAATGTTGAGCTTTTTGCAAACAATACAGATTCAGGTGAGTCAGCTCGTAACGAGCTGTTTCACCTGAAATCTGCATTGTTTGGCTGTGTGTTTTAAAAATATTCCAAAAATCCTATAACATGAAAGTAGAGTCGTCCGAGTTCGATCATGGAAGAGTCTACTTTAAACAATTCGGCGCTGACAGAGTTAATAAGGAGTCGACTAGTAGTAGGGTAGATGTTGATTGTGTAGGTTGTTTGTACCTTTATTGTTATCTGGACAATGTGTTTCCCAGATTTATCTGACGAGCGATCAATGTTGATATTGATTTATCTGACGAGCGATCAATGTTGATATTTTGAGTTCTGGCTTTTTCCGTAAAGTATGAACTAAGCCATTCTTTCAGGGTGTTTTCAAAAAGACGTCTGCGGCAGAGACGTCAGAAAGCGTCTGTATGAGGGTGATTGTTAACTGAAATGCCAGAAAACGGCGCGAAACACCTTTCACACAAACACAAGAATTATGCCTTTTTAGCAGGCTAGTTGAGGCAGAGACTTATAAGTCGCTGGGCAGAAGCCCGCGATTATATTTTTAAAAGCTTTTCAGAAATCACATGGGAGGACAAGTTGTTATTAGAAAAAACAAATGTAAATACCTCGAAAATATTTAGGTTGTGATTGTTTATATCACTAAGTTATGATATATTTGAAAAGAAATTCATGTTTCTTAGGTTATAAGTTTGTGATTGATTAACCTCGTATTTCATTTTATTTCTAGCTACTCGGGATACAATATCGGCATTCAATAAAGTCATTTTCTCTTTTTAGTAGTTGTTCCACATTACTGCACGTTCTTTTTAAATTAAAAGACATTTCTTGAGTTGTGTAGTTCACATAAAACATTATTGCATAAATGTCTTTATTAGTAAAATGTATGGACTGTTTCTTGTCTACTAATAAAATAAAAGCGATACATGACGAAACAGGAATGTAGGAAATGTAAGTACATTCCTGTTACTAATAAAACAAGAGAAAGTTGATGCAACGTATCAATGTCGCCGGAAATCCATACTGCAGTTATGCGTAACACTTACATTATAGTAGTTGAAAAACAGTTATCAACTGAGGGGTATATTGGTACATAAGGGGTGGGGTCTAGTGAAAATGTATCATAACTTGTATTTTTTTGTCAACGAAGTGAATGTCCTTCATTGAAATATAATTGAAGCCTTTCATTGTTTATGATCATTCTCCATTCTAAGGTAGGTTGACCATACACACAGCCAACTAATTATTGATCATAAACAGTAATGGAAATGAGTAATCTTGCCAATCATTAGTCTTAGTATGTATACAGTGCTTTCATTAAGGAATAATTATAAGAATTGTGAATTCCATATACACGTTTCAAGATGTTTGTCAGAATATTTGAATTTTATTATTTATTAATAAAAAACCTCAAAACAGACAATTTAGGATGTGCATGCAATAGCACGTCATTTTACCTTTCCCCTATTAAAGTCAACATTAGACACCTTTGCAGCAATCTACTTTTAAAACAATGAGAAAAGGGTTAAATCACTGAAGACATTAGTTTTCTCTTTTTCTCAAAATGATATTACCTTGGCATCCTAATTTAAAATGTAGTCCAATATTTATAAATTAGACCACCCTCGAAATATAATATCAGCTAAACAGTTAAATTTTATTGAAATTGTTGTATAATTTCAAACTTAATTTCAAACATAAACTGAACCCTACAACATGTTAATTTAAGGTCCGTGAAGTTATAGGTTGACGAGTGACGAACTGTGACATTTTAATTAGGTCCGTGAAGTTAGGTTGACGAGTGACGAACGGTGACATTTTTTCTAAAAACTTTATTTCTTTCTTTAAGATAATGTATCTGGACGTATTAAATGCAAATTAGGTCCTATTTCATGTTTCATCGCGATCAGTCAATCAGAAGAGCTTCGTCAAGTTCGTCAATTCGTTAATTAACAAAATATTTTTCTAAAAACTTTATTTCTTTCCTTTAGATATTGTATCTGGACGTATTAATTAGGGCCTAATTCAAATTGCATGGCCATCAGTCATTCAGAAGTGCTTCGTCAATTTCGTCAATTCGTCAATTTTGTTGACGAGTTGACGAAAAAAATATTTTTCTAAAAACTTTATTTCTGTCTTTTAGATAATGTATCTGGACGTATTGAATGCAAATTAGACCTTATTTCAAATGTTATGGCCATCAGTCATTCAGAAGAGATTCGTCAAGTTCGTCATCTCGTCAATTTTGTTTACGAATTGACGAAAAAAATATTTTCTAAAAACTTTATTTCCGTCTTTTAAATAATGTATCTGGATTTGTCAATTTCACATTGTATGTTGTACCGACCTAGCAGACTAAATACCATATCTATACGTGTTATACAGTGCAAATGCTGTGATTGTTTGCTACATAATTACCAAAGTTTGCAACTTTCTGGATATCTAAAGAAGACATAGAATGCCATAGCTCACATCCGTACAGTGTAGACGAAATTTGTATTGTTTTCATTAGTGAACCCATTGTAACAAGGTTGACATCAAATGTTGTTTACTGCAAGTAAACAGGTTATAAAGGCCCGTCCTTTTGCTGTTACCAAGCTGTACAAAACCGTGAAGTTGGCAAAGAGAATCCATCCATTTGAACAAATATAAATTTCAACTTTTTACCACTACTAAAGAATAATTTGGTTGCAATACAATCAGCAAGCAAAGTTACAAAGGGGTGTTGCGGCATGCATTAAGCTCGCTGAGGTATATAGCTATAATTCTGATAACTGGTCTTATTTATATTGTACTAACAATATAAAGAAAGATGCATTCCAAAATATAATAAGCAAGGGATTGTCTCTCCATTTTCTACTAGATTCTAATTTTAATCATAAAACTCAGAGAACACAATCATATTTTGTTCGTCAATTCGTTAACAAAATTGACGAGTTGACGAATTGACGAACTTGACGAAGCTCTTCTGAATGACTGATCGCCATGCAATTTGAAGTGGGGCCTTATTTGCATCCAGATACATTATTTAAAAGACGGAGAAAAAACTTTTTTGTCAATTCGTAAACAAAATTGACGAGATGACGAACTTGACGAATCTCTTCCGAATGACTGATGGCCATAAAATTTAAAAATAAGGCCTAGTTTGTACAAAAGCCTATGAGGAGCATCTGAAAAAAAAAAAATATCGTAAAGTCGTAATAGCGCGAAAAAAGGCATTATAATGCGAAGTAACGCGAAACAAGGCGAAGTAACGCGAAACTAGGCATAATAACGCAAAGTAAAGGCGTAATAATGCGAAGTAAGGCGTAGTAACGCGAATAAAGGCATTATAACGCGAAAAAAGGCGTAATAACGCGAAAATAAAGGCATATTAACGCTAATAAAAAGCGTTATAACGCGAAATAAAGGCGTTATAACGCGAAAATAAACGCGTAATAACGCTAAACAAAGGCGTATTAATGCTAATGAAAGGCGTTATAAGGCGAAAGAAAGGCGTAGTAACGCGAAAATAAAGTCGTAATAACGCGGGAAAAGGGCGTTATAACGCGAAAAAAAGACCTAATAACGCGAAATAAAGTCGTAATAACGCCTTTTTGGCTATATATATAAATCGATTACTGCTTTGAAGACTCTTTTTCAACCATGGATCTACGACCCAGATCAACCAATTCGCTATGTTTTTTCATTGGCTGAACTACGATTTACGACCCAGAACAACCAATTCGCTATGGGTTTTCAGTGGCTGAGCTACGATTTACGATCCAGATAATCAATTCGCTATATTTTTACAATGGCTGAGCTACGATCTACGACCGAAATCAACCAATTCGCAATGTTTTTTCATTGACTTAATGTTAAATGAACAGTAGACTTTGGTTGGTTCTTTACGAGCATTGTAGACCATATAGGTAGCGCTTTTAGTAGTGCGGCCTCCAAATTTTAAAACATCCATACAGGAACCTGTAGAAAACATTATGGTTAGATGTGTTTGAATGGAGTTTATTGCCTTAATCTTGGCGTTTCCAATATAAGTTATCAGTTCTTCCAGTAAGTACATCCTGAAAGTGGCACACCAGCCGCACTTCATTTGCACTAAGGCGGAAAGCCAATGCTATGATGTTCAGTTTTTGGAGTTATCAATATTATTATCAAACCATATTCCTTTTTTGTCGTTTTCTGCATTAGCGCAGTTAAGGAGTCGCCGTGGCCGAGTGGTTCGAGCACGTTCTTTGAGAGCCCATGTCCTAACCCGATCGCGGCGTTAATGGCGGTCTACCCTTGGGGAAGGTATATGAGCCGTCCCGCGAAAAAACTAACAGTGTGGACTCTGCGTAAAGTATCTACCCGGACCAGCTAGAGCACGCCGCGCAGACTAACCCGGACAGACACTTTTCGCCTCTTGTGGATTTTCTGTTTAAGGAAGCAGTACTATTATTGATCATATTTATACGAATAGTGCTGGTGAAATGTTTGTATCAAACCTGTCTATTAGTGATCATTATCCAATATATTGTAGACGATCTACTATGGACAAGATATGTAATAAAGCAACAACTGAACACAAAACAAACCAATATAGATGCTTTAAGAGATTTGAGGAGTCAAAATGACAACAAGACTTAGCTTGTTCTAGACTTTATAACATTGAAACGATAGCTGACCCCAACGAAGCATTAAGTTTATTCTATGAACTATTAGAAATTACATTATCAAAGAATGCACCTGTTAAAACAAAACGAATTAAACGAGAACAACAACCTAAATGGTTCACAGAGGAAATACAATCGCTAATTCATAAACAAAACACATATCACATAAATGGCAATTTTGACAAATATAAAAAAAAATAAGAAACAAAATATCATCAATGATTAAAAGAAGCAAAAAAGATTTCTTAAAAAAAAACAATCAGTGAAAATAAAGACTCAAAATACATATGGAAACACTTGAAAGACGTTTAACATCTTAATAAAGCAAATAGTCTAGTAATACCGCAACGAATCATCAGAGATAATAATACAATTCAAGGAAAGCAAAATGTCATTGATGAATTAAATAAACATTTTGTTAACATTTCAAATTTGATGTCCAAGACTGATTTTGAGAATACAAAATTTGATTATCTTAAGCAAACCATGAACACTCACTTAAAATACCACCAATTTGATATTAAATTCATAACGCCACTTGAAGTCAGAAACATTATAGGTAGATTAAACACCAATAAATCTACAGGTCTTGATGGCATAGGTCCAAAGATTTTAAAACATTATGTCATAACACCCTGCATAGCATCAAACATAAATAACAGTATTGCAGCAGGCACATTTCCTGACGTTTTTAAAAGCGCGAAGGTAATACCTATCTATAACATTGGAGATAAGGACGACCCTAGCAACTACCGCCCAATCTCTATATTACCAACACTTTCAAAAAATAACTAAAGACATGTTGCTCAACAAATTCAGGCTTATTTCACTAAAACGAACATTCTAAATCAAACACATTCGGGATTTCGTAAAAATCATTCCTGCAATACGGCTCTAGTAAGACTCATTGATACATGGTTGAAAGATGTAGATGAAGGAATGTTAGTAGGCACTGTGAGTCTGGATTTAAGAAAAGCTTTTGATTTGGTGGACCACCGAATTCTCTTACATAAATACATTTTCTTCCAATCATACCTTTCTAACAGAACACAATTAGTAAAAACTGATTATATATCATCACCCTTACTACCAATAACATAAAGAGTTCCCAAGGGATCTATTTTAGGTACGTTATTGTGTTTGCTCTACATAAACGACATTTCGATAAAAGGCCGTGATGTTAGCATAGACTTATACGCAGACGATTCAACTTTGTACGCTTCCGGATTCCAGTTATGTTATGTACAAGACAAGCTACAAGAAAACATAAGCTATATCATGGAATGGTGCAAAGTAAACAACATGTCCCTTAATCCATCAAAGTCAACTTGTATGACTATCATATAAACTGACCTCATTGAGCCCCCGTCAGTTAAAAGTCAATAGTCAACCACTAAGTAATGTTTCTATCCAAAAGATCTTGGGTGTTTATGTAGATAATAAGTTAAATTGGCATGCACAAATTGATTCTGTATGCAGAAAATTAAATACTAAAATAGCGCAATTGAAAAATATTATATACTACCTTAATGAGAAAATGAAATTACTATATTATAACTCCTATATACTCCCATTGTTTGATTATGAATGTGTAGTCTGGGGACATGGAGCCAATACATACAGAAATAAGATATCTTCAATTCAGAGAAGGGCCGCAAGAATAATACTTGCAAAATCTCGCGGGTCTACCAAAACGGATCTTTTCCATGACTTGCATTGGCTGTCTTTTGACAATAGGTGTCGCTATCACACCGCCATGTTAATTTACAAGACCGTTCACAATTTGGCACCAATATACGTGAATGACATTTTAATATTTTCGGAAAATAAATATCACACTCTACCCTCACAATCACATAACAATTTAGCATTGACCTACACACCTAAAACACATTACATGTTAAATTCATTTAGATAATTTGGTTTTAAAGTCTGGAATAGCATTCCATCGCATATAAAGCACTCAACGTCTACTGTATCATTCAAACCAAATTATAAGAAAGACCTTCTGGAAAAGGTTCCATACTAACACTATCTTGATTATTTGCCGTTATTATGTTAAGAATTGTGTTTAAAGTAGTTGGAGTGTCTGTCTTCACACGATTGAAAAATTAATTCTATTTGTATTTCATGCCATAATTTTTCATTGAAATGTGCATGTTGTTAAAGGTTATGTTTGTTTGTGTTATAATATTATTGAAGGCCATATAAAAATAAGATATGTATAGCCATTGTTAAATTGTCTGTATGTGTCTTAGATGTTACCTTCACAAAATAGATATTATTATTATTATTATAGATATTATTATTATTATTACTCTATACCTCTATCACTCTGAGGCGGAATGCGTCAGCCCGGATTAGCCTACACGGACTGCGCAGGCTGCTCTTGGTCGATACATTACGCAGAGTCCATAATGTTGGTTTTATCGCAGGACGGCTTATTTGTCCTTGCCACGTACCACTTATAAAAACATAACCCACCGAGGTGTCATTGATAAGTGGAATGTAGCCTCGGTGTTGCTGAAACACTATTGGAAACGTTTTAAAACCATAATAAATCAAATCAAATAGTCCATTTTATTGAGCAGATCTTCAGATGAAATAACTCTTATCAAACTAACATACCAGTGCATTTCATTGTTGTCTTTTACAGCTTTTAAGCAAGTGTGTATCAAAAGAAAACTTCTTGTGATTATGATATAACAACCCGCCGTTTCTCAAAAGACTGGACAGACCATGATCAGAGGGTGCAGAGGCGCATGCTGATCTGTTTTGTTCGCTATAATCCTTTTACAAGTAGGATGCCTTAAGAAATAGTTAACTTGAAATATGTCTTAAGTATATAGTCAGTCAGATTGTTTTATTATCCATCTCTGTAGATAAGGGATCTGCTCCATGTACTAAAATCTTTATTTCACCGTAAAAATCTTCCATTTAAGACGATTCTACAAAGTTCAGACAACTTTCAGTTGAATCGCTTCATAATAAATATATTTCGAGGATCAAGGCTACTTTACCCATTAGCTGGGCTTCTGATGTCCCTAATTGCTTATTATCACATGACGTGATATTGACAACATATGAGCCGTCCCGCGAGAAAACCAACATAATGGCATATGCGTAATGTATCGACCCAGATCAGCCTGCGCAGTCCGCGCAGACTGATCCGGGCCGACACATTCCGTCTCAGGGGGATAGAGGTATAGAGAAATTATTCATGAAACAGAAAATCCACAGGAGGCGAAAAGTGTCTATCCGGGTAAGCCTGTGCGGCATGCTTAAGCAGATCCGGGTCGATACTTTACGCAGAGTCCACAATGTTGGTTTTCTCGAGGCACGGCTCACTTATAGACACTATATACTACTTAAAAGTATCCTGTCACAGGCGGACATATATTGTTGTCTTCAATTGTTTCGTTTCACAACAAGGATGCGAACTTGAAATGATCGTTGTGCTATTGTTGTGTTTCACTCAAGTGTAGATATTATGTTTATCATGGATTGGTGCACATATCTGCGTTTCCACATCACAAATAAATATGAGCCGTGTCTTACCATTTGGGGTCTCGTTGCATCAGCACACAGTGAAGACTCATGCGACCTTGTGTATATGCACACTTTCGCTTAAGTCTACACCATAGACCAAAGCTTGCATATTACGTAGTCCACACAGTTTTGCAAAACATTATTTATATGAATGGTGTTTTACGCCGTTTGTAAGAATGGTGTTTCAAGCCGTTTTCAATAGTATCAAAGTCATATCCCCACAACCCTGTATTGCAAGGCGGGAAGCCATGGCCAACATTTTAAGTCGATAACATACACCGACCGGTATTACCTGCGTAACAGTGATAACGGCGCTCGAGAGACCGTCCGATCATACATCATTATACCAAGGGTGTTAGAAGGGTAACAGTGATAACGGCGCTCGAGAGACCGTCCGATCATATATCATTATACCAAGGGTGTTGGAAGGGTAACAGTGATAACGGCGCTCGAGAGACCGTCCGATCATACATCATTATCCCAAGGGTGTTAGAAGGGTAACAGTGGTAACAGCGCTCGAGAGCCAGTCCGATCATACATCATTATACCAAGGGTGTTAGAAGGGTAACAGTGATAACGGCGCTCGAGAGACCGTCCGATCATACATCATTATACCAAGGGTGTTAGAAGGGTAACAGTGATAACGGCGCCCGAGAGACCGTCCGATCATACATCATTATACCAAGGGTGTTAGAAGGGTAACAGTGATAACGGCGCTCGAGAGACCGTCCGATCATACATCATTATACCAAGGGTGTTAGAAGGGTAACAGTGATAACGGCGCTCGAGAGACCGTCCGATCATACATCATTATACCAAGGGTGTTAGAAGGGTAACAGTGATAACGGCGCCCGAGAGACCGTCCGATCATACATCATTATACCAAGGGTGTTAGAAGGGTAACAGTGATAACGGCGCCCGAGAGACCGTCCGATCATACATCAATATACCAAGGGTGTTAGAAGGGTAACAGTGATAACGGCGCTCGAGAGACCGTCCGATCATACATCATTATACCAAGGGTGTTAGAAGGGTAACAGTGATAACGGCGCTCGAGAGACCGTCCGATCATAAATCATTATACCAAGGGTGTTAGAAGGGTAACAGTGATAACGGCGCTCGAGAGACCGTCCGATCATACATCATTATACCAAGGGTGTTAGAAGGGTAACAGTGATAACGGCGCCCGAGAGACCGTCCGATCATACATCATTATACCTAGGGTGTTAGAAGGGTAACAGTGATAACGGCGCTCGAGAGACCGTCCGATCATACATCATTATCCCAAGGGTGTTAGAAGGGTAACAGTGATAACGGCGCTCGAGAGACCGTCCGATCATACATCATTATACCAAGGGTGTTAGAAGGAGCACATGTGACGCCTGCCAATATGTACAAAACGTGTGACGAAAAGAAGACGGTGAGTGGAAAGCTATGCGTCTCCCTGCCTAGGCAGGCATCATATAAATAAATCATAGAAGTAAAAAACAAATCAACCTACTTGGAAGCTGACGTGGACATAACCTGAATGTATAGCAGAGCTTTGGGTTGAGGTATCTTGAAGCGAGGCGTATGATGAGTCGACCGTACATGTTGATAAGGAGATCACACTCGGTCCGGAACATCGGAACATAGTGACAAAAACCATTCAGCACGTGCAAAATGAAACCCTGTGAATTATACAATGTTGACATGCGTCGTTTAAATAGTGTTAGCAAATTTTATAATTCGAAATACTGTCGAATGTGATTGTTAACTTTTTATAAATTAACTTACCATTCCCGTCTACTGACTGGTGTCCAAGTTTACATTTCATTTTATGAGCTTAATGCTAAATCTTACCAATTGACCTTATTGATCGATGTGGAAATGAAAACCGTACAGTTTGAATGACGCAAATTTTAAGATACAGTGCAACCTTTCAAGAGCATCAACTGGTGGAGGCAAATAAATACAGTTGTTCTAGCGAGGTGTTTCTCTTAAGAGGTAAATAAATACAGTTGTTCTAGAGAGGGGTTGCTCTTAAGAGGTATATAAATACAGTTGTTCTAGGGAGGTGTTTCTCTTAAGAGGTAAATAAATACAGTTGTTCTAGAGAGGGGTTGCTCTTTAGAGGTATATAAATACAGTTGTTCTAGAGAGGTTTTGCTCTTTAGAGGTAAATCAATATATCTGTTCTAGAGAGGGGTTGCTCTTTAGAGGTATATAAATACAGTTGTTCTAGAGAGGGGTTGCTCTTTAGAGGTAAATCAATATATCTGTTCTAGAGAGGGGTTGCTCTTTAGAGGTATATAAATACAGTTGTTCTAAAGAGGTGTTGCTCTTTAGAGATAAACATTTTATCTGGATAGAAACTTATTTTTAGTTTCTACACATCTGAATGCAGGCAACTTATGTGTGGAGTGGATACAATGGCTTGCAACGAGCTTTTTCCATGTGTTTTTTTCAAAACATGTTACCTCTCTTTCCCAAAATTAACCCGTCTTTTGTCCATATTTTGCATTTGCCTTTAATAAGAATAGGAACACGTAAGACTTTAGTTGTCGTTCTAGAGAAGTTTTCGATCAACAGAGTTATCATTTTAAGAAATTGTTACACTCTATATATAAACTTACCTTTTGATGTATGTATATTTAATATTAATCTGATGAAAGAGGGTGCAATTGGTATAAGAGTACTATAAAAACGCCAGTGTCTTCAAACTGCCGTCGCAATTTTATTCATTTAACCCTTTCCCTCATATAGACGCTTTCTGACGCCTCTGCAGCAGACGGCTTTTTGAAAACATAGTGACAAAAGAAGAAATTGCACAAAACGTGCAATTTCTTCTTTTGCCACAATGTTTTCCACTTTTTGTCATAGGTTATCCATTCAATTATGGAGATTTTCTATGTTTTGACAAAATACGTTCAAAGTCGTCTGCTGCAGAGTCTTCAGAAAGCGTCTATATGAGGGAAAGGGTTAAGCGTGCGCATCATATCCAATAAGTTCGGTCAAGTGTATAAACGTGTCAGCCCTACTGCCGGAGCCCTACTGCCGGGGCCAGTATTGTCGTATCCTTACAACGTTACGTCCCGTTCAAAGAGAGTTATAAATTGAGAAATCAAATTGAAGAAGGTTTTGTACCTGATGAGTCCTGCCGGTCAGGAAAACACGAATAAAGTACATCACCTTCTTACAGATGGAGCACACAAAACTACCGTCAACACTACTAACGTCATCTGTAAGAAAACAGAGCAAGAGTCAGTCAATCCAACAGAGATCGGGGAAACTATTTTACCAATTGCCAAACTGCATCTGAACCATTTTTTGTGATACGAACGACATTTATCCAATCCAGCAGACGACATATGAAAACATTGTGGGGAAGAATTAATTGCGCATATACATTTATTACTATTTTGCCTCACAATACCTGTTCTAGTAGCCCCTTTCTCCGACTGGAAGTAGAGACTGCTGTTTCTAGGGTGACCCTCTATCAGATTCCTTCAAGCCATATTAATTGGTCAAAAACTATGGCCGCCATGGCTGAAGTGAAAAAAAATAAAACAGGTAAGCGATCCTGGGCCATCATGGCCCTACTGTTTTATGAATTTCTATAAAAGTGCAACTATAAGGATTTGGGGATGTGAAATACTCTTCTTATCTAGAGCCACTAAAATCATTTGTCTTCCAAAATTGGTCTGAAAAGTCAATGAGAAAATAGCTGTGTGGACTCCTGATGCGAGAAAGTCAGAAAACGCATGGTTAGATGAACTGGCCCCCGTGATATAACTCAAATACTGTTGAAAACGAAGGTAACCCTATCCCACCTGCAGACATATTTTGACACATCTGCAGCAGCTGACGTGAAAACATTGTGACAAAAGAAGAAAATGCTCATTAAGAGAAATTTCTCCTCTTGCAACAATTTTCAACTATATTAACCCTTTCCCTCATACGACAATTTTGCAGCAGACGAGTTTGAACATATTTTGTCAAAAAATAGAACATCTCTATAATTGAATGGATAACCTATGACAAAAAAGGAAAACATTCTGGCAAAAGGAGAAATTGCTTGTTTTGAGCAATTTCTTCTTTTGTCACTATGTTTTCAAAAAGCCGTCTGCTGCAGAGGCGTCAGAAGGGTCTATATGAGGGAAAGGGTTAAGAGCAATTTCTCCTCTTGCAACAATGTTTTCAACTATAATAAATTTATATTCTCTTTGTCTGACCCACAAATGTGGAGTAAGACATAGCAGTCACTTTTCTGGCAACATCTGCCACTTTATAAATTGCGGGGGGTCAAAAACTAGGTCACAAGGTCAAATGTTAGAATAACCTTGTGAACACAGTAGAAGTCAATTTTTTTGGTCTAATTTTCTTGAAAATTAATCAGAAGATTTGTTGTCCCCATCAAATCGCAAATTCGGAACCAAATCATGGGGGTAAAAAAACTAGGTCAATATGTCAAATTTTATAATTACCTTATTAACACTCTCAAGGCCACATTTATCTTCTTATCTTTATGACAAATCATCAGAACTTTTGTCTCCATCAAATCTAGTTCAAAACTGGGTCATTGGGGTTTTACCGTTATAACAGTCTTAGGTCTTGTATTTATAGAGATATGATTTATTTGCCAATATGTTTTCAAAGTCAAAGTTGCTGCAGATTTGTTGTATGTGAGGAAAGGTTAACCCTTTCCTTCATATAGATGCTTTCTGAAGCCTAGCTCTGCAGCAGACGGCTTTTTGAAAACATTGTGACATAAAGAAGAAATTGCTCAAAACGAGCAATTTCTCCTTAAGACACAATGTTTTCCACTTTTAGTCATAGGTTAATTGATTTTCTATTTTTTGACAAAATATTTTCAATGTCACCTGCGGCAGATTTGTTTTATGTGAGGAAGGGTTAACCCTTTCCCTCATATAGACGCTTTCTGACGCCTCTGCAGCAGACGGCTTTTTGAAAACATAGTGACAAAAGAAGAAATTGCACAAAACGTGCAATTTCTCCTTTTGCCACAATGTTTTCCACTTTTTGTCATAGGTTATCTATTCAATTATGGAAATTTTCTATGTTTTGACAAAATACGTTCAAAGTCGTCTGCTGCAGAATTGTCGTATGAGGGGAAGGGTTAAACTCCTTTGACAGGCCTCTGTATGTTCATGCCTGTTATTTTATATTTCAGGTTTAAAGCTTGCTGCTATAGATCCTAAATATAGTAGACATAGAGAGGAAGATGAAAAATTTGCTTATGTTCATTTGGTAAGAACGACAGGGAAAGTGAGCTACTGTTTAACCCTTTCCCACATACACATATCTTTACACAACTGCAGCAGATGACTTATGAAAACTTTGTGGCAAGAGAAAAAATTCCACGAAATGATTAATTTCTCATCTTGCCACAATGTTTTCAACTTTATTCAATAGTTCAACTTTCATTCATACAGATTTCTATAATTCATTCATATACATAGTCATGCAGATTTGTTATAAAGGGTTATCCAATGACAGTTAAAAACATCATGAAATTGACAAAGGACAAAGAGTCACATTCCCACCAAATCAACCTGTACATTTAACTGTTCAAATATGTCTAAATGTTCTCATATTTGTGGAAAAACACCATCAGACTGTTGGAATTCACAAATTTTATGTACCGATACCCTCCTTTCCTTTTTAAACAGAGAAGTTCCTTTCTATTAACCTAGAAAGGCTAAATTACTTCATTTTTCAGACATTTTGTATGAAAAACACAGTGTTTTCAATTTTTAGCTCATCAAAGCACGAAGTGCTCAAGGTGAGTTTTTGTGATCGCCTTTTGTCAGGCGTCCGTCATTCGTCGTCCGTCGTCAACATTTGTCCGAAACTGGGGCATGTCGGGTCAAAAACTAGGTCACTAGGCCAAATTTAATGAAAATCTTGTTAACACTCTAGAAGCCGACGTTTTGGCTTGAGCATGTTGAAACTTTGTCAGAATGATTGTATTAGTGTTATCTAGTTTGAATATAGGTCATGTCGGGTCAAAAGCTAGGTCACTAGGCCAAATTGAAGGAAAATCTTGTTAACACAATGGAAGCCACATTTTTGGCTTGAGCATGTTGGAAATATGTGGAAAAATTTGTCTTAGTGATATCTAGGTCAAGTTCGAATATGGGTCATGTTGGGTCAAAAACTAAGTCACAAGGCCAAATTTAAGGGAACTCTTGTTAACACTCTGGAAGCCACATGTTTGGCTTGAGCATGTTGAAACTTTGTCAGAATGTTTGTCTTAGTGATATATAGGTAATGTTGGGTCAAAAACTAGGTCACTAGGCCAAATTGAAGGAAAAGCTTGTTAACACTGTGGAAGACAGTGGTGCAGAGGTAGAGCGTCGGCCTCTCACACCAAAGGTCCCTGGTTCGAGTCCCGTGATGGGCGGGTCCTGACTTTGGGATTTTTCCACACAATCGGCGCGAGTACTGGTTAAGTATCCAGGAAGCAGACATCGAGCGTGATTAATATAAGCTTAAAGCTTGTTTCGCAATCGATTTAAAATAAATAAGTTTAAACTAAACACTCTGGAAGCCGCATTTTTTACTCGAGCATGTTTAAACCTTGCCAGAATGTTTGTCTTGATAATATCTAGGCCAAGTTCGCATATAGGTCATGACCGGTCAAAAACAATGTCACTAGGCCAAATTTAAGGAAAATCTTGGTAACACTCTGGAAGCCACATTTTTGGCTTGAGCATGTTATTAAAAACTTTAAAAAATCTTCTTTACTAATATAGGTTGTTTCGATTTTGCATAACTGTTGAAAAACATGGCCCTCAGGCGGCGTTGCTCATTTTCATTATATGTATAGACTTGAAAACTATTTAAATTCTATTAAATCAGGTGAACGATATACCGGTATAACCATCATTGTCCTCTTGATAAAAAAAAATACTTTTACAGACAGAGATTTCCCAATTTCGTCCGGACAATGTGAAAAGTACAATGCATCAATAGTGATTCTCATGGAACACGCCTAAAGTGTTAACCCCACTTTCTCATTTTAGGCCACAATGTTTTCACAAGTCTTCTACTGCAGAACCTTCAAAATGCTCCAGTATGTGGGGAAATGGTTAAATAGAAGAATTCCTAAGGGCTATTGGTTTTGGATGTACTACAAGTTGCAGTCATTTTAAACTATAACTCTATCATGTTTTTGTTTTATTTTACATGAAAGCGAGATGAAGCCTTTCA
The DNA here is from genome assembly GCA_031761405.1 of Serripes groenlandicus. Lineage (NCBI taxonomy): Eukaryota > Metazoa > Mollusca > Bivalvia > Cardiida > Cardiidae > Serripes > Serripes groenlandicus. The sequence continues at coordinate 11,158,919 of JASEVX010000005.1, read as the reverse complement.
ATATCCCTCTATACAAATGGATAGACTAAAAAAGAAAAGGGAAGAGAATCAGGAGAATATGAAAAAAGAAAAGAAAGGAAAGGATGAAAAAGGTTCAATTTATCAGCATGTGGGTATACCAAAATGGTTTATGTAAGGAAAATACAGTAAAAGACTTTAGTGTCAATGGTTTATGTAAGGAAAATACAGTAACAGACTTTAGTGTCAATGGTTTATGTGAGGAAAATACAGTAACAGACTTTAGTGTCAATGGTTTATGTGAGGAAAATACAGTAACAGACTTTAGTGTCAATGGTTTATGTAAGGAAAATACAGTAACAGACTTTAGTGTCAATGGTTTATGTTAGGAAAATACAGTAACAGATTGTATTGTCAATGGTTCATTTAAGTAAAATACAGTAACAGATTTTAGTGTCAATGGTTCATGTAACAAATCCTGGAAAATATGGAATTGCTTATCCTTTTTCTACATACAGCAAATCTGCAGCAGTCGACTTTGAAAATGTCTACTAAAAAATATGGATAATTGAAGATATAATTTATATATTGAAAAAAAATGCTTAAAAAGCTGTCTGCTGCAGAGGCGTCAAAAAGCATTGATATGAGGGAAAGGGTTATGTGTCAAATTGTGGTTAATACGGAATTGCTTATGTGTCAAATCCGGGTTCAGATATAAATGCTTATTTGACAAAAACAGGTTTGCACTGTTGCCCATAAAAAGTAATCGTACAAGTGGGTTAAGTTTGAATAAGTGTAAAAATGAAGAATAACTCTTTATTTAAGCTTTCAGTCTGAAGCCGGAACTAAATTTATATATAAGTGTCTTATATTCAATAGTAATTGAAAAAATCAGAAAAGATGTTATGACTTCAAAACATTAACAACATCATGAAGTCATATCATAAGATAATTTCACAAAACAACATAATGTAACTTAATACATAGTTCCTAGAACTACAATAATAACCGCCCTTGTTTACCATTTTGACAGGCAAATATGATAAACAATAACCCTTTCCCTCATACCACAATTCTGCAGCAGACGATTTTTAACATACTTTGTCAAAAAATAGAAATCTCTATAATTGAATAGATAACCTATGACTAAAAGTGGAAACCATTGTGGCAATAGGAGAAATTGCTGGTTTTGAGTAATTTCTTCTTTTGTCACTATGTTTTCAAAAAGCCATCTGCTGCAGAGGCATCAGAAAGCGTCTATATGAGGGGAGGGGTTAAAAATATTATATATATTAGTATATTCAAAAAAAGTAAATGAAACAATTAGACAACACAGAAAAAACTTTATCAGCATCTTTATTTAATTACTTTTGTACACATCTTTACGAAAGCCTATTAGGACCATCTGAGAAAAAAATAATATCGTAAAGTCGTAATAACGCGAAAAAAGGCGAAGTAACGCGAAACAAGGCGAAGTAACGCGAAACAAGGCATAATAACGCAAAGTAAAGGCGTAATAATGCGAAGTAAGGCGTAGTAACGTAGTAATAAAAAGCGTTATAACGCGAAATAAAGGCGTAATAACGCGAAAATAAACGCGTAATAACGCGAAATAAACGTGTAATAACGCTAAACAAAGGCGTATTAATGCTAATAAAAGGCGTTATAACGCGAAAGAAAGGCGTAGTAACGCGAAAATAAAGTCGTAATAACGCGGGAAAAGGGCGTTATAACGCGAAAAAAAGGCGTAATAACGCGAAATAAAGTCGTAATAACGCCTTTTTAGTTATATATATAAATCGATTACTGCTTTGAAGACTCTTTTTCAACCATGGATCTACGACCCAGATCAACCAATTCATTATGTTTTTTCATTGGCTGAGCTACGATTTACGACCCAGATCAACCAACTCGCTATGTCTTTTGAGTAGTTCAGCTACGATCTACGACCCAGATCAACCAATACGCCATGTTTTTCTCAGTGGCTAAGCTATGATCGACGACCCAGATCGACCAACTCGCTATGTTTGTATATTGGCTCACCTACGATCTACGACCCAGATCAACCAATTCGAATCTCTATTTCAGTGGCGTTATAATGCGAAAAAAGGCGAAGTAACGCGAAACAAGGCGAAGTAACGCGAAACAAGGCATAATAACGCAAAGTAAAGGCGTAATAATGCGAAGTAAGGCGTAGTAACGCGAATAAAGGTATTATAACGCGGAAAAAAAAGGCGTAATAACGCGAAATTAAAGGCGTATTAACGCTAATAAAAAGCGTTATAACGCGAAATAAAGGCGTAATAACGCGAAAATAAACGCGTAATAACGCGAAATAAACGTGTAATAACGCTAAACAAAGGCGTATTAATGCTAATAAAAGGCGTTATAATGCGAAAGAAAGGCGTAGTAACGCGAAAATAAAGTCGTAATAACGCGGGAAAAGGGCGTTATAACGCGAAAAAAAGGCGTAATAACGCGAAATAAAGTCGTAATAACGCCTTTTTAGTTATATATATAAATCGATTACTGCTTTGAAGACTCTTTTTCAACCATGGATCTACGACCCAGATCAACCAATTCGCTATGTTTTTTCATTGGCTGAGCTACGATTTACGACCCAGATCAACCAACTCGCTATGTCTTTTGAGTAGTTCAGCTACGATCTACGACCCAGATCAACCAATACGCCATGTTTTTCTCAGTGGCTAAGCTACGATCGACGACCCAGATCGACCAACTCGCTATGTTTGTATATTGGCTCACCTACGATCTACGACCCAGATCAACCAATTCGAATCTCTATTTCAGTGGCTTAGCTACTATCTAAGACCCAGATCAAACAATTTTCTATTTTTCTCAGTGGCTGATCTACGATCTACGACCAAGATCAACGAATTAGCTATGTGTTTTGAGTGGTTGAACTACGGTCTATGACCCGTATCAACCAATTCGCTATGTTTTTTCATTGACTTAGCTGCGATCTATACGACCCAGATCAACCAACTAAGTATGTTTTTTCATTGGCTGAGCTAAGATCTGCGAGCCATATCAGCCAATCCGCTATGTGATTTGAGTGGCTGACCTACAACCCAGACCAACCAATTCGCTATGTGTTTTGAGTGGTTGAGCTACGATTTACGACCCAGATCAGCCAATACGCCATGTGTTTTCATTGGCTGAGCTACGATATACGCCCCAGATAAACCAATTCGCTATGGGTTTTCAGTGGCTGAGCTACGATCTACGATCCAGATAACCAATTCGCTATGTTTTTACAATGGCTGAGCTACGATCTACGACCGAAATCAACTAATTCGCAATGTTTTTTCATTGGTTGAGCTACGATCTACGACCCAGATAAGCCACTTTTGTATGTTTTGTCATTGACTAAGCTACGCTCTCCGACCGAGATCAATCAATTAGCTTAATATGTGTTTTGCGTGGTTGAACTACGATCTACGATCCAGATCAACCAATACGCCATAGGCTGATCTGGGTCGTACATCGTAGCTCAACCACTCAAAACACATAGCGAATTGGTTGGTCTGGGTTGTAGGTCAGCCACTCAAATCACATAGCGGATTGGCTGATCTGGCTCGTAGATCTTAGCTCAGCCAATGAAAAAACATACTTAGTTGGTTGATCTGGGTCGTAGATCGTAGCTAAGTCAATGAAAAAACATAGCGAATTGGTTGATACGGGTCATAGATCGTAGTTCAACCACTCAAAACACATAGCTAATTGGTTGATCTTGGTCGTAGATCGTAGCTCAGCCACTGAAAAAAAAAGAAAATTGTTTGATCTGGGTCTTAGATAGTAGCTAAGCCACTGAAATAAAAATTCGAAATGGTTTATCTGGGTCGTAGATGGTAGGTGAGCCAATAAAAAAACATAGCGAGTTGGTCGATCTGGGTCGTCGATCGTAGCTCAGCCACTGAGAAAAACATGGCGTATTGGTTGATCTGGGTCGTAGATCGTAGCTGAACAACTCAAAAGACATAGCGAGTTGGTTGATCTGGGGCGTAAATCGTAGCTCAGCCAATGAAAAAACATAGCGAATTGGTTGATCTGGGTCGTAGATCCATGGTTGAAAAAGAGTCTTCAAAGCAGTAATCGATTTATATATATAGCTAAAAAGGCGTTATAACGACTTTATTTCGCGTTATTACGCATTTTTTTTCGCGTTATAACGCCCTTTTTCCGCGTTATTACGACTTTATTTTCGCGTTACTACGCCTTTCTTTCGCGTTATAACGCCTTTTATTAGCATTAATACGTCTTTGTTTAGCGTTATAACGCCTTTATTTCGCGTTATTACGCGTTTATTTTCGCGTTATTACGCATTTATTTCGCGTTATTTTGCGTTTATTTTCGCGTTATTACGCCTTTATTTTGCGTTACAACGCCTTTTATTAGCATTAATACGCCTTTGATGGGCGTTATAACGCCTTTATTTCGCGTTATTACGCGTTTATTTTCGCGTTATTACGCCCTTATTTCGCGTTATAACGCCTTTATTTCGCGTTATTACGCCTTTATTTCGCGTTATTTTGCGTTACAACGCCTTTTATTAGCATTAATACGCCTTTGTTGAGCGTTATAACGCCTTTATTTCGCGTTATTACGCGTTTATTTTCGCGTTATTACGCCCTTATTTCGCGTTATAACGCCTTTATTTCGCGTTATTACGCGTTTATTTTCGCGTTATTACGCCTTTATTTCGCGTTATAACGCTTTTTATTAGCGTTAATACGCCTTTAATTTCGCGTTATTACGCCTTTTTTCGCGTTATAATGCCTTTATTCGCGTTACTACGCCTTACTTCGCATTATTACGCCTTTACTTTGCGTTATTATGCCTTGTTTCGCGTTACTTCGCCTTTTTTCGCATTATAACGCCTTTTTTCGCGTTATTACGACTTTACAATATTTTTTTTTTCTCAGATGGTCCTAATAGGCTTTCGTACATCTTTGTTTAACAATATCAATATCTAAATGGCCACCAGGGGAGGTAAATATTGTAGTTCTAGGAACTATGTAAACAATATAGTTTAGCGACATAATATTGTTCTTTATGCTAATACATATGTGATATGAATACCAGTATAATGGCATATAGTCAAACCTTTGCTCGGAATAATAATTCTCTGTTTATACCAAAGACACTTATAGTTTCCTAATTGCTCATTTTCTGCAGAAATGACCCTGCAAATACAGACCACCTGTAAACCGTGAGACTCCAGATTGTTCACTGCCCATGGTTAGTCTTTATATAAAGGTCCCAATGTATATATAATATTAGGGAAATGTTTTTATGTAATTTCAAGAGAAATTGTTTAAACTGAACAATTACATTCTTTCTCCTGCACTGGGGAAATGACTAATCTAGTTGCCATTGTTGGTTCATGCTAGACGTACTTATATACTGGGTACCAGATTAGGTAGCCAATTGCGTGGTTAGAAAATTGTGTGACGCACTGGCGTGGGAAAATCAGGAAATGCAGTAAGATGAACTGTCCGCTCTAATGTTATGGAATTACTGTTGCATACAGCATCAAATTAATTATTCATCTCATGTGGCTCATATGTTCTCATTTTGCTGAAATATTTGTTTTTAATAAAAGAAGTTTTAAGATACAGAAGCTTGTTTAAGTACTTGTGTGACAATCTCAACTTTTTTTCAGCTTGACATGATATTCCTAATTGTTTCCCACATACAACAAATCTGCAGCAGACGAAAACATGTACTGTTCATCATGTCATAAATATGGAAACTCTGAATATGAAATAACAATTATTGAATAAAGTTGAAATCATTGTGGCAAAATGAGAAATTACTTACTATGACCATTTTCTTCTTTTGCCACAATGTTTTCAAAAGTCATCAGCTGAAGATGCATCTATGGACGATGGTGTTAAATCAGAATTAATCTCAAGTAGATTTGTTTTATCACAGACATCAATACTGATTTCAATGTCATTCATCAACAACCATTTCTTTTAACAAAAAAAAAAATTACAAAAATGAGATCTGGAAAATAAATAGGGAATATAAATCATAAAATGGCATATTTGAATTTCATGAAAACAGTTTCTTAAACGAGAGACGTATTTATATGTCTCTGCTTAAACCAACACTTTCCCTGCTGATGCAAAATGTATGTTGCTTTGGTAACCATAAAATGAATTAAGCTAATACTTTACAGGTGGTGTTGATGGCTCCCCGCGTTGGCGCTCAGTGATGCGGGTATAGTATTACGGATTATGCAAAGGTGTAGGGATAAATATTAACAGTAGTACTGGTAAGTCATCTAGGAAACGCCGTGTTGTTTAACCCTTTCCCACATACAACAAATCTGCAGCAGACGACTTTGTAAACATACCCTATTTTATATTTGGAATCTCTCTTTAAAAGAAAGAACAATAATTGAATAAAGTAAAAAAAAACATGGTGACAAAAGGAGAAAATGTTCATCATGAGCAGTTTATTCTTTTGTCGCCAGGGAGAACCGTCTGATGATGTGTTGTTGTTGTTGTATCCGTCACCCGGGCACCAATGATAACAGTTTATTTAGGTAGTTATTTACAGTTTTTATTTATGGTTGTTTGTTTGGCTTATAAGATAATTACGCGTTTGACACCTCAGTTAATCCTTGACCCCGGGGTTTCTTATTAATGGTTGCTAGTAGTTTGAATCAAGAAACGTGTAGATTTTTTACCAGTCTTCTGCACATGAATTCAATGACTGTGAGACTAGATACTTTATACGTTTTATCTGTTTTATAAGTCAATAGGTGGGAAGAGTCTATATCACTGGTTTCCGATGCACAAAAATGGATATAAAAGGTGTGGGACACTTCACAAGCTATTTTAGAAATTGCTGGATCACTGATTGTTTGTAACAGGGGACACCCCATAATGAAATGCTCCACAGCCTTAGGGCTGTCGCCACATAGTTTACAAATTGGGTTAGCTCCATTCTGGTTACAGGCTGCTTTTGAGGATTGAAGTTGATAAGTTCCGGTCAACAGTCTTTGTTTTACTGGTAGCCATCCGATGCATCGGACATCTCTCATAGATTTAATTTGGATTTTGAGAATTGAGTGTAAGCGTCTGGGTGTATACCTTTTGTTCATATTTTTCAGTGGAATTGAATAATGTACTGTCAGCATGACAAGCATGCCAGTAGGAATTCACAGCAGTTTTCACCTTGGATTTCCAGAAGTTGCATTTTAAAGGGTGATGTAGTAATCATTCCATCTCGTTGAGGTTGTATTTCCATAGTAGTTTTTGTGTCACCTGCGTAGCATGGTAGGCACTTAGGGATTACTTTTTTTTTTTGTCCGGCGTCTGTCTATCTGTTGTCACACTTTTTCGTCACGTTTTCAAATAACTTTTTTTCTACTCAAAGGATTACATTGAAACTTCTGAAAAATGTATATATTAATGTGTGTGATGGGTTCACAAAAGGGGGATAATCCAAATATTTTTTATATTGCCGCTTTTCTGTCAAAACTTAAAATTTAGCACTCCATACTAGTTTATTGCTACGAACCAGCTGCTGCTTTTTGATGATTTCATGAGGTCCTGGCGTATTGCTAAGTGTTTTTCTATTGAGTCGACAGGTTGTAGGCAGATATTGTTGAACATTACTAAGGCTCTTTTATCTATTTGACCCTCTACTGGGATTGTTCCAGTAAGCATGTATATAGCAGCGTTATTGGTGTTTATTGGAACCGATAGAACTTGTTTGAGCAGCTTTTTGTGGAATGTCTCTAGTTGTTGGAGTAGTTTGTGACAGGGAAGAAGTATATCTTCACAGAAAGCATCCTCTCAATGACCTCACCAGATTGCCTTCAAATTGTTGGCATCCATGCAGAATTCTGGTTTCCATGGCAACGAAATGAAAAAACTTTCAAAATTCTTCTTTTCCCGAACTGGTTGGCAGATTTTCAAATAATTTTGCAGAAATGTTCTTTGGATGACCCTCTATCAGATTCCTTCAAGCCATGTTGATTGGTCAAAAACATGGCCGCCAGGGGGCGGGGCTATTTTGCCTTATATGGCTTTAGTGAAAACTTAAAAAATCTTCTCCGAAAGTGTCAGGCTGATTTTCAAGTTATTTTGTAGAAATGTTCCTTGGATGACTCACTATCAGATTCATTCAAGCCTTGTTGATTGGTCGAAAAACATGGCCGCCAGGGGGGCGGGGATATTTTGCCTTATATGGCTATATGGCTATAGTGAAAACTTAAAAAAAATCTCCTCCAAAAGTGTCGATAAAAATCTTCTTCTCCCAAACTGGTTGGCAGATTTTCAAATAATTTTGTAGAAATGCTCATTGGATGACCCTCTATCAGATTCCTTCAAGCCAAGTTGATTGGTCGAAAAACATGGCCGCCAGGGGGCGGGGCTATTTTGCCTTATATGGCTATAGTGAAAACTTAAAAAATCTTCTCCTCCGAAAGTGTCAGGCCGATTTTCAAATTATTTTGTAGAAATGTTCCTAGGGGCTATTTTGCCTTATTTTCAAATAATTTTGTAGAAATGTTTCTAGGGTGACCCTCTATCAGATTCCTTCAAGCCACGTTGATTGGTCGGAAACTATGGCCGCCAGTGGGCGGGGCTTATATAGCTAAAGTGAAAAAAAATCAGGTGAGCGATCCAGGGCCATCATGGCCCTCTTGTTTAGTTTTGTCTCTTTTTGCTTGAGTTCATTAGCTCTATTGTCAAGACCACTCTTTGGGGAGGTTGGTAAAATTGTGTTAAGATCACATTGGGTCGACGCAACCACTATTTGTGTTGGGATATTGATGTGTCTTCTAAAAGTATTAAATTTGCTGCCGATATACTCTCGCCGTTACTAAAGTAAGTTGGCTTTGGAGGAAGTTCTAGTTGTTTAACTGTAGTACAGAGTTAACAGGTATAGAGGCTGTCACTTTGGCTGTTTTTGATAAGTGTGATCTCCTCTCTTGTAAGTTGTTCACACTTGTAATGGATCTAATGTTGAGATTTGGTACAAAAAGTTCCTCTAGACTACGTTTACATTTTAAACATGTGGTATCTTCAGTTGTTGTTGTTGAGGTATTGATTGATTAATTCTAAGTCTAATGGGGCATTGTCGTTAACTTGGGTGGTGTTTTTATGCCCCCGGAATCACCGATTCGGTGGGCATCTAGTGTTTGGCCTGTATGTCTGTCTGTCTGTCTGTCTCTTTGTCTGTCTGTCGAAAAAAACTTTAACCTTGACCACTACTTTTGAACCATAACAGGTACGGCTACCATATTTCACATGTGTATTCCTTGTGACATGACCTTTCTGTCAGTACCAACGTGACCTTGCGACCTTGACCTTTGACCTAGATGTTGCCATTCGGGGGCATCAGTGTTTCACAAACACATCTTGTTCGCTCCAGTTTTGGAGAGAAAGGCTTCAATGGTTGTGATTATGATCTTGTTCACTTCATCTATATTCGGGGTAGATCCATCTATTAGAGCTGAGTTCATGATATTTCTGATGTTGTTCAGATCGTTTTTGATAAAAGTGTCGGTACATTTCCCACTAACTCTTTCAGCGCCAAAGGCAATGTTGAGCTTTTTGCAAACAATACAGATTCAGGTGAGTCAGCTCGTAACGAGCTGTCTCACCTGAAATCTGCATTGTTTGGCTGTGAGTTTTAAAAATATTCCAAAAATCCTATAACATGAAAGTAGAGTCGTCCGAGTTCGATCATGGAAGAGTCTACTTTAAACAATTCGGCGCTGAAAGAGTTAATAAGGAGTCGACTAGTAGTAGGGTAGATGTTGATTGTGTAGGTAGTTTGTACCTTTATTGTTATCTGGACAATGTGTTTCCCAGATTTATCTGACTAGCGATCAATGTTGATATTTTGAGTTCTGGCTTTTTCCGTAAAATATGAACTAAGCCATTCTTTCAGGATGTTTTCAAAAAGACGTCTGCGGCAGAGACGTCAGAAAGCGTCTAATTGAGGGTGATTGTTAACTGAAATGCCAGAAAACGGCGCGAAACACCTTTCACACAAACACAAGAATTATGCCTTTTTAGCAGGCTAGTTGAGGCAGAGACTTATAAGTCGCTGGGCAGAAGCCCGCGATTATATTTTTAAAAGCTTTTCAGAAATCACATGGGAGGACAAGTTGTTATTAAAAAAAACAAATGTAAATACCTCGAAAATATTTAGGTTGTGATTGTTTATATCACTAAGTTATGATATATTTGAAAAGAAATTCATGTTTCTTAGGTTATAAGTTTGTGTTTGATTAACCTCGTATTTCATTTTATTTCTAGCTACTCGGGATACAATATCGGCATTCAATAAAGTCATTTTCTCTTTTTAGTAGTTGTTCCACATTACTGCACGTTCTGTTTAAATTAAAAGACATTTCTTGAGTTGTGTAGTTCACATAAAACATTATTGCATAAATGTCTTTATTAGTAAAATGTATGGACTGTTTCTTGTCTACTAATAAAATAAAAGCGATACATGACGAAACAGGAATGTAGGAAATGTAAGTACATTCCTGTTACTAATAAAACAAGAGAAAGTTGATGCAACGTATCAATGTCGCCGGAAATCCATACTGCAGTTATGCGTAACACTTACATTATAGTAGTTGAAAAACAGTTATCAACTGAGGGGCATATTGGTACATAAGGGGTGGGGTCTAGTGAAAATGTATCATAACTTGTATTTTTTTGTCAACGAAGTGAATGTCCTTCATTGAAATATAATTGAAGCCTTTCATTGTTTATGATCATTCTCCATTCTAAGGTAGGTTGACCATACACACAGCCAACTAATTATTGATCATAAACAGTAATGGAAATGAGTAATCTTGCCAATCATTAGTCTTAGTATGTATACAGTGCTTTCATTAAGGAATAATTATAATAATTGTGAATTCCATATACACGTTTCAAGATGTTTGTCAGAATATTTGAATTTTATTATTTATCAATAAAAAACCTCAAAACAGACAATTTAGGATGTGCATGCAATAGCACGTCATTTTACCTTTCCCCTATTAAAGTCAACATTGGACACCTTTGCAGCAATCTACTTTTAAAACAATGAGAAAAGGGTTAAATCACTGAAGACATTAGTTTTCTCTTTTTCTCAAAATGATATTACCTTGGCATCCTAATTTAAGATGTAGTCCAATATTTATAAATTAGACCACCCTCGAAATATAATATCAGCTAAACAGTTAAATTTTATTGAAATTGTTGTATAATTTCAAACTTAATTTCGAACATAAACTGAACCCTACAACATGTTAATTTAAGGTCCGTGAAGTTATAGGTTGACGAGTGACGAACTGTGACATTTTAATTAGGTCCGTGAAGTTAGGTTGACGAGTGACGAACGGTGACATTTTTTCTAAAAACTTTATTTCTTTCTTTAAGATAATGTATCTGGACGTATTAAATGCAAATTAGGTCCTATTTCATGTTTCATCGCGATCAGTCAATCAGAAGAGCTTCGTCAAGTTCGTCAATTCGTTAATTCTACAATTTAGTTGACGAAATTGACGAAAAAAATATTTTTCTAAAAACTTTATTTCTTTCCTTTAAATAATGTATCTGGACGTATTGATATGCAAATTAGGGCCTATTTCAAATTGCATGGCCATCAGTCATTCAGAAGTGCTTCGTCAATTTCGTCAATTCGTCAATTTTGTTGACGAGTTGACGAAAAAAATATTTTTCTAAAAACTTTATTTCTGTCTTTTAGATAATGTATCTGGACGTATTGAATGCAAATTAGACCTTATTTAAAATGTTATGGCCATCAGTCATTCAGAAGAGATTCGTCAAGTTCGTCATCTCGTCAATTTTGTTAACGAATTGACGAAAAAAATATTTTCTAAAAACTTTATTTCCGTCTTTTAAATAATGTATCTGGATTTGTCAATTTCACATTGTATGTTGTACCGACCTAGCAGACTAAATACCATATCTGTACGTGTTATACAGTGCAAATGCTGTGATTGTTTGCTACATAATTACCAAAGTTTGCAACGTTCTGGATATCTAAAGAAGACATAGAATGCCATAGCTCACATCCGTACAGTGTAGACGAAATAGGTATTGTTTTCATTAGTGAACCCATTGTAACAAGGTTGACATCAAATGTTGTTTACTGCAAGTAAACAGGTTATAAAGGCCCGTCCTTTTGCTGTTACCAAGCTGTACAAAACCGTGAAGTTGGCAAAGAGAATCTATCCATTTGAACAAATATAAATTTCAACTTGTTACCACTACTAAAGAATAATTTGGTTGCAATACAATCAGCAAGCAAAGTTACAAAGGGGTGTTGCGGCATACATGAGGTATATAGCTATAATTCTGATAACTGGTCTTATTTATATTGTACTAACAATATAAAGAAAGATGCATTCCAAAATATAATAAGCAAGGGATTGTCTCTCCATTTTCTACTAGATTCTAATTTTAATCATAAAACTCAGAGAACACAATCATATTTTGTTCGTCAATTCGTTAACAAAATTGACGAGTTGACGAATTGACGAACTTGACGAAGCTCTTCTGAATGACTGATCGCCATGCAATTTGAAGTGGGGCCTTATTTGCATCCAGATACATTATTTAAAAGACGGAGAAAAAACTTTTTTGTCAATTCGTAAACAAAATTGACGAGATGACGAACTTGACGAATCTCTTCCGAATGACTGATGGCGAAAATAAACGCGTAATAACGCTAAACAAAGGCGTATTAATGCTAATGAAAGGCGTTATAAGGCGAAAGAAAGGCGTAGTAACGCGAAAATAAAGTCGTAATAACGCGGGAAAAGGGCGTTATAACGCGAAAAAAATACCTAATAACGCGAAATAAAGTCGTAATAACGCCTTTTTGGCTATATATATAAATCGATTACTGCTTTGAAGACTCTTTTTCAACCATGGATCTACGACCCAGATCAACCAATTCGCTATGTTTTTTCATTGGCTGAGCTACGATTTACGACCCAGAACAACCAATTCGCTATGGGTTTTCAGTGGCTGAGCTACGATTTACGATCCAGATTATCAATTCGCTATATTTTTACAATGGCTGAGCTACGATCTTCGACCGAAATCAACCAATTCGCAATGTTTTTTCATTGACTTCGCTACGATCTACGACCCAGATCAACCAACTAAGTATGATTTTTCATTAGCTGAGCTAAGATCTACGAGCTAGATCAGCCAACCCGCTATGTGATTTGAGTGGCTGACCTACGACCCAGACCAACCAATTCGCTATGTGTTTTGAGTGGTTGAGCTACAATTTACGACCAAGATCAGCCAAAGCGCCATGTGTTTTCATTGGCTGAGCTACGATATACGACCCAGATCAACCAATGCGCAATGTTTTTTCATTAGCTGAGCTACGATCTACGACCCAGAACAACCAATTCGCTATGGGTTTTCAGTGGCTGAGCTACGATCTACGATCCAGATAACCAATTCGCTATGTTTTTACAATGGCTGAGCTACGATCTACGACCGAAATCAACCAATTCGCAATGTTTTTTCAGCGGCTTAGCTAAGATCTACGACCCAAATCAACCATTTGTCTATGTTTTTTCATTGGCTGAGCTACAAACTACGACCCGGATCAACCAATACTCAAAACACAAAAAGCTAATTGGTTGATCTGGGTCGTAGATCGTAGCTCAACCACTCAAAACACATAGCTAATTGGTTGAGCTGGGTCGTTAATCGTAGCTCTGCCACTGACAAAACATAGACACTGAGTGGTTCATTTGGGTCGTAGATCATAGCTCAACTAATGAAAAAGCATTGCGAAGTGGATGATATGTGTCGTAGATCGTAGCTCAGCCACTGACAAAACATGGAACAGTGGATGATCTGGGTCGTAGATCATAGCTCAGTCATTTAAAAAAATATGGCGTATTGGTTGTTCTGGGTCGTAGATCGTAGCTCTACAACTCAGCCACTGACAAAACAGAGAAAATTGGTTGATCTGGGTCTCAGATCGTAACTCAGCCACTGAAAAGACATAGCGAATTGGTTAATCTGGGTCATAGATCGTTGCTCAGCTTCTAAAAAACATTGCGAATTGATTGATCTGGGTCGTAGATCGTGGTTCAACCACTCAAAACACAAAGCTAATTGATTGATCTGGATCGTAGATCGTAGCTCAAACACGCAAAACACATAGCTAATTCGTTGATCGCGGTCGTAGATCGTAGCTTAGTCACTGACAAAAGTGGCTGATCTGGGTCGTAGATCGTAGCTCAACCAATGAAATAAAAATTCGAATTGGTTGATCTGGGTCGTAGATAATAGGTGAGCCAATATAAAAACATAGCGAGTTGGTCGATCTGGGTCGACGATCGTAGCTCAGCCACTGAGAAAAACATGGCGTATTGGTTGATCTGGGTCGTAGATCGTAGCTGAACCACTCAAAAGACATAGCGAGTTGGTTGATCTGGTTCGTAAATCGTAGCTCAGCCAATGAAAAAACATAGCGAATTGGTTGATCTGGGTCGTAGATCCATGGTTGAAAAAGAGTCTTCAAAGCAGTAATCGATTTATATAAATAGCTAAAACGGCGTTATTACGACTTTATTTCGCGTTATTACGCCTTTCCCCCCGCATTATTACGCCTTTTTTCGCGTTATTACGCCCTTTTTCCGCGTTATTACGACATACTTTTCGCGTTACTACGCCTTTCTTTCGCGTTATAACACCTTTTATAAGCATTAATACGCCTTTGTTTAGCGTTATTACGCATTTATTTCGCGTTATTATGCCTTTATGTCGCGTTATAACGCTTTTTATTGGCGTTAATACGCCTTTATTTTCGCGTTATAATGCCTTTATTCGCGTTACTACGCCTTTCTTCGCATTATTACGCCTTTACTTTGCGTTATTATGCCTTGTTTCGCGTTACTTCGCCTTATTTCGCTTTACTTTGCCTTTTTTCGCATTATAACGCTTTTTTTCGCGTTATTATGACTTAACAATATTTTTTTTTCTCAGATGGTCCTAATAGGCTTTCGTAGGTAATTACTTTAAATGATCCTGTTAAGTAATATGTACTACAATGCAGCAATTCGATGTAAGCGCGGGAATCAGCATTTTAGGGCTTAAGAAATCCTGTTTGATTCGAAAAACACGAAACCCGCTTTTAAATATATGAAATGAATATATGATAACAATAGTTATTTAGTAAAAAATACGTAAAACGAAAATAAAAATAACATTTTCCAACGACCTCAATCTCTCAACATTATTGTAAACATTTGTTTACGCATGCGCGTCCTGTTTTTCCTTAATATATTCTTAAAATCGCAAAATTTAGCACAATAACTTCGCATTTTTGAAAATATTTCCATTTTCCTGTTATTAAAACCCCGGTGGTTCCCAGTGATGTTAAATATACTCCGATCTGGTATACTGCTTGTGTTCAGTTATGTGACTTCGGGTCAAGTTCAAGAAAAAAGAGGGAGAAATGTAACGGGAATAGGGTATACATAGGTATAAATATCACTTCTACAGCCTTGCTGTGGAAGCCGGCTTTTATAGCTACGTTGGTAGAGTGGTAGGCCTTTTCGTAAAGTTAAGCAACGTTCATCGCGGTTAGTGCCTGGATAGGTGCGATGGCTTAACGCCGGTGCACGTTACACTATAGTTTTAATTTACATTTTAATTATAAAAAAAACTACTTGCATATAAGTATACTGGTTCACTAATCTTATTATTCTATTGCAAACTCGAACGAGAACTTGTCTAGTGACGAACTGCTACGGAAATATCCGAGAGCTGACGGTAAAATACGGCGCATGTGCGATTAAGACGGCGCATGCTCAATTCCATTGCCCATTGCACCAGTGGTAGTTCTAAACACAACCAATATATGCACTCGCGCAATAACAAGCCTTTTGACAAAAAGAAGAACAGGAACTTCTGAAATGTATATATACATGTATTAGTGAAAATATAATTACCAACATACAACGAATATGCAGCTGACGACTTTGAAAATATCTGGGGAAAATCTCTATAAATGAAAGGATACGTTTTAAATATAGTTGAAAATAGTGTGGTAACAGCGATTTTCTTCGTAGTTATTTTAGGTCTCTGTGTTACTTAAGCACAATTTGAGTTTATGTATTTACCAATCATTTGGGCTTTGACTACCCTGCAATTTCCTTTTTTGGGGGTTTTGCTGCCCAGTAACTTCAATCATTTGAGTTTTTGACAACCTTGCATTTTCAACATTGGGGTTTAGACTTTCGTAATTTCCATCGTTGCGGTTTTGATTACTAAGTTAATTTTGGACCATTGGGGTTTTGACATACACACGTGCTGGACAAGTTCTATGATTTGCGAGAATCTGGCCGTACCCGCGATAGAATGCGAGACTCGCTGTGATGCGTATCTCTGTATTTCTGTGTCTCTAATTCTACAACGTTTGTTATATTTACATGTTACTGCAAAGTATTAGGTGACTGTTTACAATATTAAGTGATAAAATAGGCTTTTAGTTAGTCATTATTTGATATGAATTCCTTCTTTGTTTCATAATATTACGAACATTTTCTAATACAAAAGACGTCTATGCATTGCACAATACCATTGTCATGACCGGCAAGCCGTAGGCCATTACCAATCTCTTACAACTTCATACGGAAACCACTGAGCCCCATAAGGGATGGTCAGGGTTTTCGTTGATTGTTAATCCAAAAGGGTCTGTCATTTTTCCTGTGATTAGGCCCATGTTAAAACCAGAGACATGTTATGTCTCTGTTAAATTCGCTGTTTCTGTCGCACCCTATCACAGTCATTTCCCCGTGTCCGGATGCAAACATGCTCCAGAGGCGCCATCTTAAAATCGAAGATATATTGCAGTGTCAATTATTGTTGAATTGCAAGATATTTCGAATACGCATGCGCAAGGTCTGCGCCTAGTGACATTTAAGATAGCTAGCCACTGTTCCAAATGTACACTGAGCTGTTTGTCGTCTGTATTCCTTCACATGAACTTCTGATAAACGTGTCTAGAATAAAAACAAAAAGGAATCAACACATATCTAACTACAAATGTACCACCAAGTTATCTACATCGAGAGGCCTTTTTCAAAAGACACGGCCGAACGAAATCTTTAAACCCTTTCCGACATAAAACGGATCTGCAGCAGACGATTTTGAAAACATCTACTCATGAAATTGAAAATCGCTAGAAATGAAAGTATACTTACTTAAAATAGTTGAAAACATTGTGGCAAATGGAGAAATTGCTCGTTTTGAGCAATTTCTCTTTTTGTCATAATTCTTAGAAGATTTGGCTGCTGCAGATGCGTTAAAATGCGTCGTTAGGTGGGAAAGGGTTTAATGTACTATTGTGTCTGATGCAGTCGATTAAGATGCCTCTGTGGTAGACGACTTTTTAAAGAAATGTGGAAAAATATGAAATTCTTCCGTTTCCACTGTTCCTATATATTTGTTCAAATCTTTATCTGAATTGTATTACTATTTTTTTACCGAGTTTCAACAAATGTCCTCAGAAACAAAGAAGGAATTGTTTTGGTGTATTGTAACCTCTAGAACTACTCTACATTCCTGCTATAAACGACGTTGTGATAATCATATGTCGTGGAAAAAGGAGGAAATTGTTTAAGACAGCGGCGCTGTATTATAACTTATGACTATATATATAGTGTCTTGCGCCTTTTCCTGCAATACTTTCTATTCTGTATTAAAACTTAATTTTCAATCTTCAAGTGATTCGTTTCTTCCCAGCCAATCAGAAGTTAATTTAAAATTTCAGTTGTGTTGAAACGTATGCAGCATACGGTCATGTAAATAGAGGCGAGAAATACACACAAGTGTGCTGGATACCAGACGGAGTATAGATATTTATCTTTAAGTAGCTATTTTGTGAACGTTACTCGATTCACTGAGAAAATCCCGCTCTTACACAAACCAGACAATATGACATCGTACTCAGGTAACATTTTTGTTAAATTTATCATATTTACTGTGTTTTTAACAAGGGAGTTTTTTCTTCCAAACTACTAAATGTTAATATATGCCATGGCCGGGGTTTACAGGAATTATTATAACATGTAGACGATAGTCTGCCTGTACAACAATGCTGAAGGATGAAATAAAATGCTATCAGAAATTTATTACTGAACCCTTCTTTGTCGTCACTCGTATATAGTTTCATTCCTGTTATGGTGTATCAGTAAAAAGGTTAAAAGAGTCATACATGTATTTAACATTTTCCATGAAAACAGGACCTTAGATAAATTACGTGGGGGGGGGGGGGGGGGGGGGGGGGGGGGACAGATCAGCTTTATCTCAATTTTCATCAAACAACAACTTTTGTTTAGCTCACACGTTGCTTATTTTATTTTCTCCATTCACATTTGTGATATACACAACAACAAACATTACAATGGTGTGACTGTCAGGAAATCGGATTGTAAATTAATTACATTTATATAAATACTCAAAAATGGAATTGAGTTAAATCACGCCCACAGTGATAAATTGGTCTGACAGCAATTTACCAGATCAGTGGAAAAAGTTTAAAAGACATGTTGAGTGAATGTTCGCCGGACCGCTCAAATCTAACAGCGAGGGAGAAAAGGTGGCATATCTTCTACTCTGGGTAAGAGACAAGGGTCGGGGCATTCATGCAGGAAAATGAGGATAAGCTTGACACCTATTAGGCTACAACAAGTTTCAAGCCCATGTCCCGCCAAAACTCGATCCTATTTTAGCACGGTACACGTTCTTCAACGAAGTGCAAAATAGCGACGCAGTTGACGAATTTATAACACGTCTACGCCTTAGTGCAAACAACTTTGACCTTCCAGACAAGGATGAGATGATAAGAGATCGAATTGTATTCGAAACCAATTCGGCAAGTTTGTCAACGATTTTTCAAAGTAAAGAAAAATAGATTTTAAGTCAAGTAACTTGTGTGCGTGGTATTCACAATAAAAATAAAATATTGAAATAACTACTAGAAATAAAGCTACATATTAAAACATATTGTTTATACTATAGAGTTTAGCTTTATAAAATAAAGACTTTTTATGTGAGAATGGGCAAGTCAGGCTGCAATGAGATATGTTACACTAATTGAAACAAATCATGTTTTTTTCACATCAAGATGCAACTATTGGAAAGGGAGAGAATTTTCATACTTTTGTCGAATTTAATTACCTTAATTTGCACATTCATTTTCTGCTTTTCCATAAATGTTTCATCCAAAGTGTTTCAAAGTAGTCTGCTGCAAGTCCTTTCAATGTGAAAACAAACACAAAACATGGCCTACATGTCTCAAAGATGGCTCAAGTTTTTGTAAATTGGCTCAAGCTGGCTCAAGGATTTTTTCTGCCAGAGCCGGCACTGACCGTATGCTCTTATACATATTTGCCTGATCGTGCTTTTGTTGACCTATTCGTTGGCCCTTCCAATACATCCATTTCATTTAAAATTGCCCCCTTGGAACCCCCTTCTGACCGACTTACATCCTATATAGGAAACGCGCTTCCTGTTAAAGGAGTGGTAATACAAACAGAAGGTCACGGAAACAAATTTGTTATATTGTAGAAAGCCCTTTTGAGCCTCCAAGCATCCATTAACCTTGGTAGTGTTTCTCTCACTTACACAGGGGAAAATTCCCAACTGACCCAGTGTTTAGATTAACATGTTGTCATGCAGGAATATGAGAACTTGTTTAAGGGCATTGGGGCCATTCCAGGTACATGCAAATTTTACCTGTGACATGATTCTGTTCCTGTATACATGCCAGACGAATACCATTACGAAAAGTATCAGAACCGAATGGGTGGATCCGCGTCATCGGATATATTTCAACAAAAGGTTAATGCAATATTTGAGGGACTGACTGTTGTGACAGCCGTTGTTAACGACATTTTGATTTGTTGTCAAACCAGACAGGAGCATGACTCGAACTTACGAGAAGTTTAAGACAGAGCTCAATGCAAAGGGATTCAGTTTAACCCAGATAAATGTGTAATTGGAGTACAAGAAGTACCTTTCTTTGGTCAACTTATCAAGTGTGACGGACTGAAACCTGAACCTTCAAAGGACAAGGCTATCAAGGACCTACACATTCCAAAAAGCAGACATGGACTTGTTAGGAATGGTTAATTACTTACAGAAGTTTTCTCCAAACCTAGCGGAGATAACTGCTCCTATGAGGGCATTGTTGAAAAAAGTTATAGAATATGTATGGGATGACGCATAGACCGATGCATTTGAGAAAACAAAACATGCTATTTCGCAAAGCCCGGTTTTACCATATTTTGATGACAAGAAACCCTTGACATTGGAATGTGATGCATCAAATACATTGACACCAACAGAGCGTGAAATGATAGCTATTTTGGTTGGTTGCAAACCCTTCAATCAATATGTTTATGGAAGAAAGGTTACGGTCAGATCAGACCGTAAGCCCCTCTCTGCAATCATGAAAAAGCCCCTTTCTGCAGTCCAACCACGTCTGCAGAGAATAATGATAATAATAAATGCTTTATGTAGAGAGGACGCTCATTTGACAAAGTACATGTATGCAAGTCAATCTTCCATGACTGCCTCAGAACATAAACAAAATGAAACGAAACATGTGTTACATATGAACAACTCAATGTTATAATTTTACATGCATAATGATGTTACAGTTACAAAAGTACGACTTTTAAGTGTGTTACGTGAATGGGAAAGATACAGACTCGTTTACTTTTGAAGGTCTAGATTTGCATGTACTTACAGTACTAAAACCATCTTACGTTACAGACCGTATACGTATGACAGTCAAAAGCAAACTCTGATACAGACTATATCAGAAGGATGGCCCATTTCTAGGACAGATTGTCCATAGGCGGCTTCCAGTAGGAATGCCTTGAAATTTAGCACTAGGGGGATTTATAGACCTGCTAGTGTGACCACATATCGGGATTTCTCTTAGTCCTTATTAAGAATATTAATTTAAAGTAAGTTAATTTTAAAAATCGATTACCGATTCTATATATTTTAAAGAACAATGTTCTAATCGAACAATGCTCCAACTGGTTCACGATTATAATGCATTACCAATTCAAGGAGCTGTCGAATTCTTAGATATACAACATCCCTCCCAAAAAGAAAATTTGTCCTCAAATTAATAAAAAGATGTCTCCTTGAATGGTAACCAGTTGGAATTGGAAACAGAAATATACAACATACTGACATGTTGGCCTAATCAGATTTTCACACAGAAGCATACATGTCCGAGGTTGGCCAAACTAAGGACGACAGACAAACACGCAGATAAGCAGGTCAGCATTTGTGCAGTAATATATTTATTTAAGTAAACCATGCAATGATGCAAACAGATCAACGACAATAGTCCTCGGATATCCATAACCCATCACTTTCTTTACCATGACTTGCGCAATCTTTTAACAGTTATAAGTATGTGGTAAGAAGAACTTGCATACCAAGGAACTGTAATTCAATTAGCACAGTCATGACCATCAATGTGAAACATTGAATACTTGTTGCATACAACCAGAACAAACCTGGTTAAACATGATTGACAAAAATACGATGCATGAAATATGTAGTGCACAATATAGTGGCATCACTGAGTCAACACTGTTTTACCCAAATGCAAACAAAGTACATATAATACTAAATAATATTCAAAAATGAACTAAATATCACTATGACATTAAACAAATACCGCAATGGGGAAGACATAACGAATTGACAAACATACGATGCATGAAATGTGCAGTGCACAATATACTGGCATCACTGAGTCAACACTCTTTTACCCATATGCAAACCAAGTACATATAATACTAAATTATATTCAGCCATGAACTAAATATCACCATGATATCTAACAAATACCACAATGGGAAAAACATAAAGAAATGTGACGACAACACACATCACAAAGGTAAACAATTCAAATGTCTAATAAAGCATACATGACAGAATTACTTCCTTCTGATACAAGAAATACAAGAGTACATCAACATTGAAAACAATTGGTGGAATTAATACTACAATGGTAAGTGGGGAATGGACATAACTCCACATGAGAAATTGGCAAATACTGGACATTATGGAAATGTTAATGTATTTATAGCAATGAAGTAAATGCTTTAAGTTTTGAATGTGAAGTTCGAAAACAACCATAGAAGGAGAAGGAGTAGTAAACAAGAGGCCCATGGTGGCCTTTGCTCTACTGGGATGGGGACAACAAAGGAAAGAGGAATAAGCAAGTCTAGTTTATAATGAACTGTGTATTTATTACGAGTCTGGCTGGTTTGCGAAAGGAACCCAGCTCTCATGGATATCTAACTCTATATGGAGCTTCTATTGTGTTCACAAGCTCTATTATAGCAATTTTGACAATTTCAAGGGCCATAATCCAGTCTTGCATGGGCAGATCTGACTCGTTTGCGAAAGGAAACAAACTCTTATGGATATCGAACTACTGTATATGTTTGGTGAAGATCAGATAGTAAATGGAGCCTCTATTGTGTTCACAAACTCTATCATAGCAATTTTGACAATCAGATACTAAATGGAGCTCTATTGTGTTCACAAGGTCTGGTTTGCGAAAGGAACCGAGCTCTCATGGATATCTTACAACTGTATAAGTTTGATTGAGATACAATAAAAACTTTGAGACTTTATCGCGTCCACAAGCTCTATTATAGCAATCAAAACCGTAGACTTTATCGCGTTCACAAGCTCTATTATAGCAATTTTGAAAATTTTAAGGGCCTTAATCCAGTCTTGCATGGGCGGATCTGGCTGGTTTGCGAAAGGAACCGAGCTCTCAAGGATATCTAACTACTGTATAAGTTTGATTGATTTACAATCAAAACTGAAGACTTTATCGTGTTCACAAGCTCTATTATAGCAATTCTGACAATTTCAAGGGCCATAATCCAGTCTTGCATGGCCGGATCTGTCTGGTTTGCAAAAGGAACCAAGCTCTCATGGATACCTAACTACTGTGTAAGTTTGGTGAAGATCAGATAGTAAATGGAGCCTCTAGTGTGTTCACAAGCTCTATTATAGCAATTTTGACAATTTCAAGGGCCATGATCCAGTCTTGCATGGGCGGATCTGGCTGGTTTGCGAAAGGAACTGAGCTCTCATGGAAATATAATAAGTTTGATTGAGATACAATCAAAACTGAAAACTGTATCGCGTTCACAAGCAATTACGGACGCACGGACGACGGACACCACGCTACGGCATAAGCTCTTCTGGCCTTTGGCCAGTAGAGCTAAAAAGGTACTCACTGGAAAGCATTAAAATCATATTAATTATCTTAAAAAATCTCCTATTGTTGCCATGGATTTCATTACATATATTCATAAAACGCATACATAAAAACGTGTAACATTGTCTCAGCATACTAGAAATATAGACATGCTTACTATTTTAAAAATACTTAACAGTGCATAAATGACCCATAACTGATAAACAACTATGACTACTTAGTAATAAGAACTAAGAAATGACTAGCATGTTTGTGTTCGCGATAAACTATCTACAACAACCATTTCACTTGCCGATTTCAACTTAATGTCACAATCAAACTGTTGTAATACAGCCAGCCAATGTAAATAAGAAGCACAGTCTATGACACTGGTTACAACTCTAAGTAATTTCAGGTTAGTTGGACCATAAGACTGTTGCAACTTTGATAGTCCTGTTTAAACAACTCTTACAATGCGTTTCGAATTATTTTCATAGATTTAATAGAGCATGCATCCTATACCCTTGGAACTAGTATCAACTATGCTAGGTAGAATTTCAGATCAAATCGCGGGAAAGCTAGGCCATCAGAATATACTAAAGAGTCCTTTAGCTCATCAAAACTGTTCTGTCACTCTATTGTCCATGTTAAATCAGTGCTCTTTCTCAAAAGTGTGTGTAATAGTTGCGCTGTTGCACTAACATTCTTGATGTATTTACGAAACCATAAAAACAAACATAATGCTCTGTCTAATACCTTGCGATTGCTAGGAATAGCGTAGTTGCGAATAAGGTATATTTTACCAGACGGTGGACTAATGACTTCATTGGAAATTTCATGACACAAAAAAAACGTCCTTTTTAACCGCGAATTTGCATTTAGACGGTCCAGGTTTCAAGCCTGCTGCTGCAAATCTACTTAAAATATCATCAATATCCTGTAAATGCTTGACAAAGTCAGAGGAAAATATACAAACAACATCTAAATAACGTAACACAGAAGTGAACTTCAAACCTTTTAAATCTTATCCATCAATAACTGAAATACATTCGGACTTTGTTTGAGGCCCATAGGAAAGCGCAGGAATTTAAAAGTTCCAAAACATGTATTAAATGCAGTATAATTTGTTGAATCAGCTAACATTCCAATTTGAAAGAATCCTGAGCTCATGTCCAAAAATGACATGTACTTTGGAGAATGATCCACCAACGACTCTGTCAGTTCTTGCAAATCTGGGATTGTGTACCGAATATCTTGAGTTTGAAAATTCAGAAAACGGTAGTCAACACAAAACCTATCTCGAGTTGTGTTATCGGGGTCTACTTTTGGTTTGTTTCGTTTTGCGACAAGAACTATCGGACTCGTTATAGGAACATCTTCCTTTTCATTAACTGTATCAATTTTACCCTGTTTAAGAAGTTCATCAAGCTGATGACGTAAACTTTCACGTTTTTCGGGAGGTAGACGGTAGGGTTTCTGATGTTTTATGCTTTAAACGAATGTGGTGTTCTAACCGACTAGTGTAACCTATCTCAGGATATTCATGTGAGTTGGACACAGCTCTATGCTTGTATACAACACTATATAACTGATCTTGTTGATCTGGTGAAAGGTCTTCATTCTCAGGGAAATAAGACCTAAATGTTTTGAAATACTCGATCACATTCTTCTGTTTTAACATGAGTTTTTGACAATTTCAACATGAGAACAAGATTATAAAGAAATAACATCAATATTGTTATAACACGACTCAAACTTTGCGAGAATAGTACCCTTTTAAACATGTACTGGCACATTACCAGGATTAAACAATTTTAGAAATCACATTGCATAATTCAAGTTGGCGATCTAGGGCCATCATGACACTCTTGTTTAGTTTTACTTGCTACTCATGTTTGTACGGGTGATATTTTAGTATACAATTTAGTTACTTCTACCTATTATCTACGTCCCTGCGTTTGTCATCAACTCTTCATGAAAAATCATCAGAATATTCATTGTTATCAAATCCCAATCTGGTTTGACATTGTGTCATGTGGGTAAAAAACTAAGTCACAAAGTCAAAGCTAAGAAAGACCTTGTGAACACATTAGACGCCACTTTTTTTATCAGAAAATTTGTCAGGATCAACTCTCAGCCAGGTGTGAAACTGGATGATCCATCATCTTAGGCCCATAACTAGGTCACTAGGTCAAGTTTTAGAATAACCTTGTGAACACACTAAAGGTCACATTTGTTATCTATTTGTTGTGCACAATCAGAACATTCCTTTACATTAATTCCCTGTAAGGTTCGAAACTAGGTCAACTAGGGTTAACAAACTAGATCACTTAGTCAAATGTTAACAAAAACATGTAAATTGGTATACTAAGGTGGTGCAAGCGCTCCATTACAATTTTTATTTGTGCATGGGACCTCAATTCAATTAATTAATTTGTCACAATGCATTTCCAAGGTATTAATTTCAAACTTGGTGTTCAGCTCAACTAAGGTATTCATAGAATGTGAGACCAGGATAATAACTTGGTTGAGGTTTGCATGCAAGTACATGTACATATGTACACACCATAGCTTAGGTACTTCTTGATATATTGCATTGACATTTTCTGCAAGGCTACCCTACCATTACATATATGTAAATAATGAAGTAAGATAACTCTATCTTGCATATAATGCAAATAATAGCCCTATTTTTTTTACTTGGAAATTCTGGTTAAAGTTTTACTTGCAACTACATTAAGAGTCCATATCTCAGTCTCTGTACATATTAACACCATTCGACAGCGTCCACTGGTAAACCAGTCTGTACATATTAACATCAGTCTTCACTGTCCACTGGTAAACCAGTTTATACATATTATCATCAGAGTCTTCACTGTCCACTGGTAAACCAGTCTGTACATATTAACATCAGTCTTCACTGTCCACTAGTAAACCAGTCTGTACATATTAACATCAGTCTTCACTGTCCACTGGTAAACCAGTCTGTACATATTAACATCAGTCTTCACTGTCCACTGGTAAACCAGTCTGTACATATTAACATCAGTCTTCACTGTCCACTGGTAAAACCCAATATGAATTCTCATATCTTGTGCCTGTAAATTAACTATTTTCCACTTGTAGACGCATTTGACGCATCTTCAGCAGAAAACTTTTGAAAGCATCGTGACAAAAGGAGAAATTGCTCAAAACGAGAAAGTTCTCTTTCTAGTTCTAGAATCCTCATATAACCTCCAATCCCTATGCTGTGGATACTCACAAGAATCGGCTGAGATTATTCTATTGGGTACCCACAACAATGGATTTAAATGAGTATTAACCATTTCCCTCATACGACAATTCTGCAGCAGACGACTTTGAACATATTTTGTCAAAAAAATAGAAAATCTTTATAATTGAATGGATAACCTATGACTAAAAGTGGAAAACATTGTCTTCCAAACAAATTTCTTCTTTTGTCACTATGTTTTCAAAAGGCCGTCTGCTTCAGAGGCGTCAGAAAGCGTCTATATGAGGGAAAGTGTTAAACCTTTCTCCACATTCAACAAAATCAACAGCAGACAACTATAAAAGCATTTAGGCAAAATTATGAAATATTTCTATAAGGGTTGTTTAATTATTGAAAATAGTTGAAAACAGGGTGATAAAAGGCGAAATTGCTCATTATGAGCAAGATCTTCTTTTGTCACAATGTTTTAAAAGTCATCTGCTACAGAGGCGTCTAAAAGCATTTACATGTGGGAAAAGGTTGAAAAAGAGAGATCTTCAGGAGCAAAGACTTGTTTACCCCAGATCACTGAATAATGCTAATGATAATCTCTGTGATCTGTTACAGGAGGATATGAGCAGCATACTTACCCAGGAAATCCGCTGGTCGTTGAAAATGCGTCCCATGACAGGAACAGGGAAACAGAAATGATAGAATTGGTATTAAATTATTTGTATACATGTAACTCTTTTCAATGATATATGGTGTTCTACGTGACAATTGAGGACTGAAACTGGTCGATTAACGTGGAAACAAAGAAGGACATTATTTGGTGTATTGTAACCTTTATATTGTAACCTAAAGGTTACATCTAAGGTTTAAAACAATCCAAAGAAAATGGGGGATCATGCATTATGCAAGAAAGAACTCGCCAGGCGAAAATGGTTACCGTAATTTTTGACCAAATCGGGTCCGGACAAAACCGATGTTTAGCATTCTCTACTTTCACTTTCTATGTCAGATGGAAGCAATTCATTTTTCATAGGCGACCATTATAGCGTTTTGGGCTATGGCTCTTTCCCAACAGCCGAAAAAATCCAGAAACCTATATTCAATTAATGTTTATTATCAAAACTACCAAAAAATCACAAAAAACTCACATGTTATCCTTCCTTTTTTTTTTTTTTTTTTCAGCTATGACGTCAAATTAAAGGACTCCCCCTTATCCCGCAGTGAATTTTACTTTCAATTTCAAAACATACATGATGTTCTGAAAATGGTCCTAAGCGGTCAATAAAGCTTAAAGCAAACAATGTTTTGTTTACAAATCAGTCAGATGGGTATTCAACTTTATTAAAAACACTTTCAACTTTTGCTTCCCTTTGACCTCAAACAAGGTCAAAATACTAAAAGTGATCAAATCAATAATTTCCAGTGCATCCTATACATATTTACAATAAATTTAACCTCAATAACATATATTCAATGCATTCTGGGGATGGTATACACTCATTTCTATGCAAACAAAGTGTTTTTTTAGGGACTTTTTTGATCAGCAATGACCGCGGATGTATTTGGTGTAATTTGACCTCTAAGACAAATTTCTTTGTCCTTATGGATATGTATTTTTCTATTTATTTACAAAGTATGATATGAAATGAAAGCACAAAGCAAATATTAGGTCAATTAAGCAATAATTATCAAAGAAATTCAATTTTTCTATACCACCCAAACCTAGTTTTTTTCGGCTGAATCAGCCAAGTTTTATGCTATCGCGCAATACATAGGTCTTCGCAATGGAAACATAAGCAAAGCATCACATGTTTAGGTTTTACTGTGTCAAATGCATTATTTTCAGACTTTGTAGGCAACCAGTTTGACCGTATCCAAACATTTTTGCAGATGACACAAAATTTACCTATCGCTGTTTGGCCTCTGAAGCTCTTTAAGACACTTTCTTTGCCCTCAGAGATCTGTTGTTTGCGTAGATGTATAGAATATCATATAAAATCAAAGCAAAAATGCAAACATAAGGACAATTAGGCAATTATTTTCAAAGAAATTTCAATTTCCTATGCCACACAAACCTAGGTGTTGTGGATTAAGTCAAGTTTTCTGCACTCGCGCATCATACAGGTCTTTGTGAGAAAAAAACCCCAGAAAAACATAACATTTTTAGGTTTTACTGTGTTTACATATTTTTGCTATGTCTTTTTGTGTATATTTCAGGACAGTGTTGTATGTCATGAACGGCCTCGAAGGAAGCATTTTGATTGGTGTATTCTGTCCGTCCTTGGCTATATTTGCTGTGACCCCATGGGACTGTGCGCCATGTATTACTCTATGAGGGTAGGTGAAATATTAATCATGTAAACTTCCCTGCTACAAATAATATTGCTTTAATCCTTTTCCTCTTAGTTGCAGGAGCAATATTATGTACCTGCAGCAGGTGACTTTGGAATACATTCAGTATTTGTATTTTCATAAATAGAGATTCTCCATATTTTTGTTGAGATTTGATGTATAATGGAAAGGGTTAATTCTTTCTCTAATTAAAGACCATTTTGCTTTATTCGTTGCCTTGAATAAAAACTAACTATTGAAGTAGGTATGGTATCTTGATATAACCCTTCTCTGATACAGATGATAATGATTTAGCCCTTTCTAGTTAAATGTCTTTGAGAAATATCTTGTTAACACTCTAGAGACAGCATTGTTTGCCTCATCAGCTTGAAACTTTATCAGAATGTTTGTCTTGATAATAGATGGGTCATGAGAGATGAAAAACTAGGTCACTAGGTCAAATTGAAGGAACATCTTGTTTACACTGAAGCAGCACTTTTTACAAGTTGTTACTCTGTCCAAATAAATGTCTTGGTGATATCTAGGCTAAATCTTAATATAGATCATGTGCGGTCAAAAACAAGGTCCCTACAATGTAGGCCAAATTTAAGAAATATCATGTTAACACTCAAGGAACTGCATTTTTAGTTCAGCAGCTTGAAACTTTGTCAGAATATTTGTCTTGTTGATTTCCAGGCCAAGTCCTTAAATGGATCATGTAATGTCTAAATCTAGGTCACTAGGCCAAATTGAAGGAAAGTCTTGTTAACACTCTGGGAGTGACATTTTTTGTCTTGGTAATATCTAGGCCAAGTTTGAATAAGGGCCATGTCGGGTAAAAAAACAACGTATTTTTAACTTGAGTGTATTGAAATTTGGTCAGAATGATTGTCTTGATTATATCTGAGCCAAGGTGAATATTGGTCACGTCGGTTCAAAAACAGGGATACTAGGCCAAAGTGAAGGGAAATCTTGTTAACACTATAGTAATTACTTGAGTTATTGTCATTAAATATGTGGTTGGTTTAACTCAGGTGACCTATTCAGGGTCATCATGGCCCTCTAGTTATTGATATTTGTTTTGTTTATTATAGGCCAATCATGGACATGACCATAACATAGAGGAATATAAAATCCACGACTCAAGCACAAAGGCCAAGGTTCTTACCATTCTGAGCATCATCTTGGGCAGTCTGGTTGTCATTGTCATGGTTATTTTGACTGTGGTTCTGGTCAGCAAAGCCCAAGCCACTTACACGGACATACGCAGTACTTTCAACAACATGAACGGCAGATACAACCAACACCGTCGTTAATATTGTGGTTATTTCGTTTAAAATTGACCTTAGGCTTTATCCTGCACACAGGACATTACTTGCTAAGATAGAAAAAAGAAATAAAGAAACAGACCATCAGAACCTGTATTTATTTACAGAAACTGAGGCAAATCTTTTGAGCATATGAAACTATGGGGAAAAAAACTATTCCCACATGCAGCCTTATTTTGACAAATCTGACAAGACTTTTGGAAACATTGTGGCAATATGGGACATTTGTCATGCATTTCTCCCTGTTATCTCCTTACAATTATAACTACCTACATTTATTGAGATTTTCCATATTTCTGCCTAGATGTTTTCGAAGTCATCTGCTGCACCCACAAACAACAAAACTGCAGCAGACAACTTTAAAAGCATCTCAGCAAAAGTATGAAAATCTCTTTTGCCACAATGTTTTTTTAAAAACCATCTGCTGCAAATGTGTCAAAACGCGTCTGAAGGTGGGAAAGGGTTAATGATCCATATTTCTAAGCTTCCAATATCTGAGCTCTAGATGCGATGCCATTTTTATTGTTTATCTTGTATCTTTTTTTGACCCTGACACCATATGTATTGAGTACTCAAAATAATCTTCTCAGTGGGAAGCGTGTAAGGAATAAACACAGTATTGGGTTTGGTATGGAACTATTGTGACCTATTTACTCTTTCTGTTATAATCCTATTCCAGACAGGGGTTGTGAGATCGAATCCCAGGTCGACCAACATTCTTTCCGCCGTTTGACAACAGTCACTGTTACAAGCGCCATTTGTCCTTTCACCACTGGGCTAACAGTCTATGTGGAAAAGCAGCCAGCTGCTTTGAAAGTATGTTGTGTGAAGTACTGGTGTGAGAAAGCTAGGAAACACACGAGTATGTGAACTGGCTGCTGTGATATGACTGATTTCTATTTGAAAACGTTGTTGAGCCCAAATCTATTAATCAACCTTGTTTTTTACTGTTTGTTGGTGGACCAAGACTTGACACACTTTATCAGTTTGTATAAATGCTTAACCGATTTCAAGAGAAGGGGTGTATTTTGTTTTCTTAAATCCTTATTTGACATCCAAACAGTATGTTGTGGGTACTCAAAAGAATCGTTTCACTCAAAGGATTCATTTAGTACTCACAACAAACAGTTTAAACCAGAAATAAGGGAGAGTTTCGAGGACAAAGACAAAGCTATACTGATTAAATGAAACTTTTTCATTGTGTTTATGATACTTGTAAATAGGTTTTATTTTTCTATATCACAGTTCAACCCTTTCTCACATAATCAAATCTGCAGGTGACAATTTTGATAACATCTATGGGGAAAACAATGAAATTCTCTTGATGAAAGGATGATTTTAGAATTAAGAAGAATAACTTGAGAGTATTGGAGAAATTGCACGTGGTGAGCAATTTCTGCAATTTCTCTTATTGTTACAGTGTTTTCAAAAACGGTTTGCTGTAGATTTGTGAAAATGTGTCTCTCTGTTGGAAAGGGTTAAGGTACTTATCCATGTACATAATTTGTATTTGTATTTTTCTACTTTTCTCACAAGGTTGTTGTGATTTCTATACTTACCATATTACATGAAAATAAACTTTTGTACTTTCGAGTTAAAAATTAGATTTAGCTCATACACTCAGGTTCTAACGTAACTCGGCCCGTCTTGGGGTTTATATCATTCTCTGAAAGCGTTCAACCTTTCCCACATGCAACAACCTGCAGCAGTCGACTTTGAAAACATAACCGAAAAAATAAGGAAACTCGCTTTAAATGAAAGTACAATAATTGAATAGAATTGAAAACATGGTGACAAACGTAGAAATTTCTTATTTTGAGCAATTTCTTCTTTTGTTGCCATGTTTTCAGAGGCATCAGTAAGCGTCTATTTGATGGAAAGATTTAAGATAGCTTGACATACTGGGTAACAAACATAGAAGATACTGATGAGACTCTGTGAATGCAAAGAATGATCCAAGTTTTTGTTTGTTGCAAAAGAAAGATATGGATCATTCAGCTTTACTTTGTGAAAAAAGATAAACATTGTAATCAGAGAATTATTATTAATCCAATCGTTATGAATTTACCAGAAAAAGCATTTCTCAAAGATTAACATCTTCAAACAACTCAAAATACAGAATAATGTAGAACAATAGTTGACAAAACTGCTTGAATGGTGGCAATGTTGCTGACTCTCAGCAAATCTTTGGCTGATTTTGAGGCAATATATATGATGGGAACTTTTTCTTCTAAACGTCTTTGCTGCAAATTTGTAAACAGTTAACATTAATACATTACGAAGGAACAGAGATTTGATAAAAACCTTTTACCTTATTTTTTTTACTGCTGTTTAACCTTTTCCCGCATACAACAAATCAGTAGCAGACAACTTTGAAAACATGTAGTCCAAAATATGGAAACTCTCTTTAAAAGAAATAGCGTTGTTGAGAAAGTTGAAATATTCCACCAAAGAAGAAATTGCTCGTTTTAAGCAACTTCTTTTGTCACAATGTTTTCAAAAGTCGTCTGATGCAGAGGCGTCAGAAAGTGTCTGTATCCCGTTTATTGAAATCTGTATCTTTGTTATTGGGGGAGAGAAGACAGAGCTACATGGTATTTGCATTTGCTTTCTTTTCCAGCTTTGCTGCATCACTTGGGTTAGATATTAACTCTGATTGATTGATAACAAAAATACTGTTTGCATTTGCCTGTTGACAATCAGTTATTGCTAACGCAATTACATTTATAGAGCTTCTAAAACTTATCAAATATTTTGACATTATTGAAACAAACTGATCCGCTCTTTTCTGATTGTCATTCCCTATTAATCGTGTCATTGTCATTTGATAATTTACAAAGACTAAATAAAGACATCAGTAGTGGGACAAATCGTCAATGACGTTTAGTCTATCAGCGCATCATTTCGTCCCAAACCGTAGGTAGGCGTCACGTAGATCGTATGATAAAAGGTGGTTCGGAAATGACTGCCGGCGCGCACAGAACAAATTCCTAAAAGCTAAAAAGTACTACAATAAAAAACAAGCACTAAGTTTGTCATACTTAAATTTTGCAAGTAAGAACTACAAGCATACTATGAATATATGTATATACAAACATAAACAGAGGATACAGAATGATTTCCGTGGGCTGCACGAAAACGAAATGAAAAAATACTGGAAATTGATAAATAGTCTTAAAGGTAAGACTAAAATTGACGAACCAAATATCAATGAATTCTATGATCACTTCAAATAAATAAACATTAACGTAGACGATGTTCTTGCACCTAACCTTCAAACAAACAATCTCTTTGCTGTGAACGAAATTCTTAATTCGGCTATTAAAGCGGAAAAAATCTCTCTACTTTAAAAGAAATTGAAAAATTCCAAAGCAGCAAGTCCGGCGGATAGCATTGTTAATGTATATGTCGAAAACACTGAACAAATAATGATTTCTTATTATCTTATCCTTTTTAATAAAATATCAGATACAGGGATTATACCTGAATCGTGGTTAAAAGGCTATGTCATACTAATTTATAAGAAAGGTGACACTTTAGACACGTCAAACTATAGACCAATCACATTGTAAAGTTCATTGTCTAAATTATTTACCTCCATACTGAATAAGAGAATTGTTGCATTTTTAAAGGAATATGATTTATTAAATGAAAATCAAGCCTGGTTTTGGCCCGAATACTCGACTACTGATCATGTATTTCTTCTCCATAGTCTTATTGAAATCGTTGTGAAATCAAAGACAAAATTAATCTGTGCTTTCATAGATTTTGCAGCAGCTTTTGATTATGTTTGGAGAGCAGGGTTATGGCAAACATTAATTACTTCTTCCATCAATGGAAAGTTATTTAGGATCATATACAATATGTATAATAACATCAAATCCTGTATCTTTGTAAATGGACAATCTTCAAACTATATTCCTTGCGAACGCGGACTTCGTCAAGGAGAATACTTGTCACTGTGATGTTCTCGTTATTTCTAAAATGATTTACAACAATCCCTTGTATTTGCCGGTGCAAATGGAAAAGATCTACATATTTGCACACCCCAACATCGGCGTAAACTCCTAATCATCCTTTATGCAGACGATACATTGATTGTCTCTGACGATGAGAATGATTTTCAAAATGCCCTCAATAAGTTTTCCGACTACTGAAAACTATGGAAACTGAAAGCCAATCTAAACGAAAGTAATATTAATGTGTTCGGAGCACGAACCACAAATAAGTTTCATTTCTATTTAAACGAAAAAGAAATAAATATAACTGCCAAGTATAAATACCTTGATATACATTTCACAAGTAACGGGTCCTTCTTAACAGCAAGAAAATATCTCACAGAGCAATACAAAAAAGCAATAAATATTCTGTATGTTCGTATCTATAACTTAGATCTCACTGTTGAACTCCAAATTGAATTGTTTGAACACACTATTATCCCTAGTTAAACCTATGTCTGCGATTTATGGGGATTCGAAAACATAGAAAAAATGAATTCAGTTTACAAATCCTTCTTAAAGAAAATATGTAAAGCAAGGAAAAGAAGCCCAACTTATATTCTCTTCGGATAATTAGGTATAACAACTCTTGATATCATAGTTAAAACACGTATAATAGGTCTTAACTGGTCTAAAATCTAAATTGTCTGCTAAAAATCTATCGATTTATGATAAGTCACAAAGGATTTACATACAAATGGCATAAATACGTAAATTCAATTTTCTCTGAAATTGATATGTCATAGCAATCTTCGGTCACTATAAAATCAATTAAATACTTGGTTAAACGTATATTACTTGATCAAATGAAACAAACTTGGACCTCAAGTATGCAACACTCTGACAAAGGCATCACGTATTCATATTCTAAATCAGGATATAAATTCTATAATTACTGGCAGGTTCTACCTTTGAATTATGCATTAACAATGTTTCGTTTTCGAACTTCGAATTCCAGGATTCCTATTGCAATCAATTTTAATACATTTGCATTGTCTCGGTTGAGACACATGCAAACAACATGGGGAAAATATGAAAAGCTCAAAAGCTGCCATGCTTTCCTTCTGTTGTTTTCATTATTTTGTTGACATTGTTTTCCTAATGTTTCTTTACTAATTAAGCAAGACCATATACTATTGTGTCAATAGTTTGATAGAATGACATAAAAAATTACTTACACTGTATATGCTTTCCACATTGTTATAAAATCAATACATTGCTGTTTTATATCTCCCAATATTTATACATATATATGGGTAATAAAATGTTGAAATTGAAATTGAAAAAAAATACACCTAAATAGCCATTTTCAAGACATTATGCCTTTTGGGATAATAAGAGTAAATTGACTGAGGGATAAGGGTCAACTTTGATTTGACCTGATGACTCGAAACATGACTGGTAAACCTATAAATGTTTTGGGTTCCTTTGTAGTTTTAAGACTTAACTTTAATTTAATGCATGTTTCATAATGCATTGATGGTTGTCTAAAAATGAATAGCTTCCCTTTGACCTTTATCAAACGCACTCCTTACTAACTGTCCTTCGACCTACATAGCGAATTTAACCCTTTCCCATCTGCAGACGCATGTTGACGCAATAACAGCAGACGACTTTTGAAAATGTGTGACCAAACGTGAAATTGCTCATGATGAGCAATTTCTCCTTTGGTCACACTATTTTCAACTTTATTTAACAATTAAGCGTTCTATTATGGATATTTTTCAGGTTTGTGTCACTATGTTTTCAAAGTCATCTGCTGCTATTTGTTGTATGTGGGAAAGGGTTAAAATCGTTGGGAACTTTGCTTAAAATCCAAATGACTTATCTCTACCATCAGGAGTTGGAAGTTTTATCCTGTTTAATCGATCCATC
Source organism: Serripes groenlandicus (assembly GCA_031761405.1). NCBI lineage: Eukaryota > Metazoa > Mollusca > Bivalvia > Cardiida > Cardiidae > Serripes > Serripes groenlandicus. The sequence goes on along the minus strand of JASEVX010000005.1, from coordinate 11,122,899 downwards.
ATTGTCTTCTTTTTCTTTCTCCTTTGTTTATCTTTCTTTGTTTATTCAGGCTCAGTACCACTTTCAGCCTCGTTTATATCTGGGAAAGGATAACGCCAATGCTCTTCAAATAACGCTCCACTAATACTCGACTTTTGCCTTGTTAGTGAATTCCCGATAGTGTCGATAGCTGGCAGACCATATATCAGAGAGGACGATAAGTTAAAAAATAAATGTCGCCTGTTGGTTTGGGCGCAGACGGGAGAGGTTCTAGTTGTGGCTTCTTGCCTATACAACCTATTCTAGGAAGAGTTGGATACCGGGTACTGGTAGCAGCTTGACCGGTAATTAGTGGCAGGGCACCATCCACCAATAATGGATTGGGCATTGTGTCGTACTGGGGCTGATCGCATTCCATCAGATTGTCGTCACCGTCTTCCATCTTAAATAGTACGTACTCGAGGTCAATGGACACAATTTAATACACTTCTGAATTATATTTGACAAGCACGTTGCATGATTAATATAATAAGACGTGATCTACATCAGGGCGTTTCGACAAGTTAAGGAAATTATAAAATTGCACATCCATACACTAATATGTGATTTAAAGTACACTGCATGTCCGAGACTTCTTGAATGTTTGCTTGCCACGTTTTACAATTTATACGTAATAGTTTTCGAAACGCAAGTGTAGGAAAATGGTTAAAATTCCATGTTATAAACAGCGTATGTTGAGATCACCCTATGCATCTTCTCTGTCTTTTAACCCTTTCCCTACTGTGAGACGCATTTTGACGCAATAGCAGCAGACGACTTTTGAAAAATAGTGTGGCCAAACGGGAAATTGCTCAGAACAATTTTTCCAACTTTATTCAACAATTAAGCTTTCATGGACATTTTTCAGGTTTGAATCATCTTGTTTTCAAAGTCGTTTGCTGCAGATTTGTTGCATGTGGGAAAGGGTTAAGAGTGGACACACGATGACAGACGCTTCTTATGAGCTTATCTAATCTGATTCTACATTATACAGAAAAGCCAACTACGTCAGTATATTGTCCCCATTATGGACTCGTTTATAGATCTATTCTTTACGCGGACACAACTTACCTATTCATTTATCTCACTATAATTAAGCAAATTAAAGTTAATAAAGATTTGAATAAAACAGATATGCGTTTACGTCAAATGTATAACTTGTATTTCTAAACAGGTCAGGGTCAGTTAGTATTGTACTATAATTCGCTCACCTTATTTGGACACAGTCTCTTTCCGTTTCCAAACTAAAATGCCCGCAACGATTAGACCGATTACCAATATTGCTGCGATTGCGGTAATAACCGCGACTGGAAAACCTGGAAAAATAATAAAAACCATGCAGGATGAAAAGATTTTTATTTGATTCATTCCCGTCCTATCTTTACTATTTTCATTAAACTACTCCGACAAATGAAGTTTGAAGGGAGTTATATTAGCGTCCCTGTGGTCGGTCAGTCGGTCCGTTGCAATTTTCCATGGACGGAGCATAACTTTAAAACTACTGGATGGAATTTAAAACAACTTCATACGATGATACAACACAGTGAGAGGAAGTGCAGTGTTCAGGAACGATAACTCTATACACTTTTTTGTATTGTCCGGAGAACTTGAAAACTACTTGATGGAATATAATAAAGCTGCATAGACTTGTAAAGCACACTAAGAAACAGTGCAGTGTACAAGAACCATAACTATATTTGAGCTAATTACATAGTAATTGCCCTTTCTTACTTTTTTCTTGTCCGGAGAACAACTTTCATTGTCTTTTCTTACTGTTTTCTTGTCTGGAGAATAACTTAAAAACTAAAGGATGGACTTTAATAAAAGATAATTCAATGGTAGAGCAAAATGAGAGGAAGTGCACTGTACGAAAACCATAACTTTATTTTGGCTAATTACAGTGTTATTGCGCTTTCTTACTTTTTCATTCCCTGAGAATAAATTTAAAACTACTGGATTGAACTTAACCCTTTCCCACCTAAAGACGCTTTCTGACGCCTCTGTAGCAGACGACTATTGAACTTATTGTGACAAAAGGAGAAATTTCACTTTTTGCCTCATAGTTTTCAACTCTTTTCAGTAATTATACCTTCATTTTCAAAGATTTTCCATAATTGTTCCCAAATGTTTTCAAAGTCGTCTGATAATAAAACTGCATACGATACAACACAGTGAGGGGAATTGCAGTGTTCAGGAACTCTATTTAACTTAATTACAGAGTTATTGCCCTTTCTTACCTTTTTATTGTCCGGAGAATGACTATCATTTCCCTTTCTAATTGTATTCGTGCACGGCGAGAATAACTTTAAAACTAAAGGATGGAATTTAATAAAATGTCATAAAATGGTAGAGCATTATGAGAGAAAGTACAGTGTACAATAACAATAACTCTATTTGAGCTAATTACAGACTAACTGGCCTTCCTTTCTTTTGTCTTGTCCGGAGAATAAAATGACGGAATTTGATAAAACTACGTACAATGGTAGAGCACAATGAGAGGAAGTGCATTTGTATTTTATCAAACTGCAGAGTTATTGCCCGTTCTTATATTGTCCGGATAATAACCTAAAGTCTACAGGATGGTATTTAATAAAACGTCATACAATGGTAGAGCACAGTGAGAGGAAGTGCAGTGTACAAGAACCATAGCTCTTTTTTAGCGAACTACAGAGCCATTGCCTTTTGTTACTGACGTTTGTCCGGGAAATAACTTGAAAATAAAGTGATGGAATTTAATAAAACTTAATTCAATGGTAAAGCACAATAAGAGGGAGTGCAGTGTACAATAACCATAACTCTATTTGAGCTTATTACAAAGTTATTGTCCTTTCTTACTGTTTGTTTTGTCCGGAGAATAGGTTATAGGTCTTGTTTGGGTGGACAGTGAAAGATTTTGTGAGACTGAATGTAAATAAATACAAAAGGATTTCCTGTGATCGAGTTGCTAACGTTGATGTTGAGAACGGATGTCATATCTAAAAGTTCAGAGTGCTTATTCGCAGAGTTTGAATGCAATCATGGCCAATACCTAGAAGTTTCAAGAATGAGTTAAAGACTGGTAATCTTGAGCAACGATCAAAATATACGAAAGTGATAAATTATCTGATTCTTTGCTGTTCGTAAATTTCAAACGTCCGAAAAGTTGGGGTTTACATTGACATGATAATTACTCTAGGTTTTTAACGCTATTTAACTCGGACAAAATGGTACTTTCATTTTGTTCAGGGGAAATTAATAATTTTCCAGACTTTATTTTCCAAAGAAATTGTTCACCAGGTGAACGGTAAAAACTAACCTGAACCAGATTTATTGTTCTGCTGGGGGGCGCTTGAATCAGACGTGGTACCAACTATACTGTAGTCTGTTGTTGTGCTGACATTGTCAGAGGATGTTGAAGTATCGAGCACACTGTCTGTATTTCCGGTTCCATTTCGGAAATCATCTGTGGTATTTACGTTGGGAGAAACATCTGTTGTAGAACCTGAATTTCCATCTTTCGAACTTGGTATTGTAGAGCTATTTATATAACTTGGTGATGTAGAGCTATTTATAGAACTGAGTGTTGTAGAGCTATTTATGGTACTGAGCGTTGTAGAGCCATTTTCAGAACTGAGTGTAGTAGATCCATTTAAAGAACTGAGTGTAGTAGATATATTCGAAGAACTGAGTGAAGTTGAGTCATTTTGAAGGCTCTCCGTGGTGCTGCTGAAGTTACCTGTGGTTGTGGTTGTACCATTTAGTGAAAAAGGTGTTGTTGAAGAATTTAAAGTTGTAGATTCTATAGTGGTGGGGGTTGTTTTTTCTGTTGTTGTTGTTGTTTTTGTTGTTGTTGTTGTTGTTGTTGTTGTTGTCGTCGTTGTCTTTCTACACAGGTTTTTCATTGCTCTGTGCCTGCGATATGGAACATGGTCCACATCTTAAAGTGACCTACACATCCTGTCCTGTCCTGTCCTGTAGAAAACAGAATTCAACCATTTCTATGATTCAGACGAAATTTATTTTACTCAAAGATACAAAGAAGATGATGTTCGGAATCAGACATTTAAAAGCAATGTGGGAAACTGTGAAAATCTTCCAAATGATCAAGTTCTCCTTTGCCCATATGTTGTTCATCATAATTGAACTTCAGTTTCTCCGGAGTAACACTATCTCTCCTCAGAAGTTTACGAAGGAGAAAACTCTAAGATGGAAAAAATGTTCAAATTGTACAATTTGTTCTTTATCACAATATGTTCTGTTCTGTAACACCCCGAGTATGGTTTCAAGATGTCGTATGCTTTAATTTTACATATGAAACGTTTTCAAAGCAGAAGATACTAATAAAGTAAAACAAATTGTAACTATATTTACTCGAGCACTATTTGCGTAAATGTATTTTCCAATCAATGATTGAAGTTAAAGGGCAGCCAAAATCCCAACAATTGGCATTGCAGGGTAGCCAACCCCCCATTGTTTTTGTTTTACTATCCAGTAATTCAATCATTTTTGGGTTTTGACTACACTGCATTTTCAATCATTGGGGATTTGAATACTTGTAATTTTCCATCATTTGGGGTTTTGACTATCCTGTAATTCCATCATTTAGGGTTTTGACTACTATGTACATTTTGGACCATTGGGGTTTTGACCATTGAGGTGTTGACATATACTCGTGCTTGACAAGTCCTATGATCCGTTCCCACGAGAGAATGCGATATTTCGCGGAGATGCGTATCTCTGTACTCATAGGTCTCTGGTTCTACTACATATGTTTGATTAATACACACTTGATTGCAAAGTATAAGATGACTGTTTAAACTATAAGTAATCAAATAAGCTTTGAGTTAGTTGCTATTTGATTTAAATTCCTTCTTTGTTTCATAATATATCGACAATTTTCTAATACAAATAACCTCGAATCCCAGCGGGGTTTGCACTGCACAAAACCATTGTTCGCGGACTCGTCGATCGTTTCCGGTCATGTTCAGGAAACCGAAGACCAGAACCGATCTCTTATAACCTCTTACCACTGATCCCCATAGGAGATGTTCGGCATAATTAGTATAGAATGATCTTGGTTAATTGTAAATCCCCAAGGTCGGTAATTTATTCTGTGATTAGGCCCACGTTAAAACTTACCAGATACTTGTATCCAACAGTTTCAACCTGTCTGTGTGTTCAAGCTTCTTATTTCGAAGGTAATGCAATCAGTTGTACCTGTGAATACAGCGGTTTTAAGAAATGCGTTGTTTCTGTCGCATCCTTTAACAGTCTTATTCGCGTTTTCCGTAACAACAACAGTCTGTAAACATGCTCCAGAGGAATTGTCATCTTCAAATCAAAGATCTATGGCCTTGATCATTATTGTTGAATTGCAAGAAATGCACATGCGCAAAAGTAACTACAAATGTACCACCAAGTTATCTACATCGAGAGATGTAGGCCTTTTACAAAGGATACGGCCAAACGAAATCTTTAAAACATTCACCACATAGGACAGATTCTGCAGCAGACGACTTTAAAAATTTCTACTCAAAAAATTGAAAATCTCTAGAAATGGAAGCATACTTACTTAAAATTGTTGAAAACATGGTGGCAAATGGATAAATTGCTCGTTTTGAGTAATTTCTTCTTTTGTCATAATGTTTTTAAGAAAATTCTGCTGCACTGCGTCAAAATGCGTCGGTAGGTGAGATATGTCTCCTACAAAGTAATACTACGGTGACCCCGTTACAGTGTATTCTACTGTAACATGTATGGGTCGATGAGCAATACTACATTTAAACAATGTTTATGAATTAACGTTTAGTCTGCCTTGTCCGCTGCTAATAAACTTGATCGCAAACTGACTGGTTAAACAACTGTAATTAATACGAATCAGCTTGAGTATAAACAATGTGATCAGGTGATCATGAGCAAAGGTCCGTAGTCTATACAAGCCTATTGCTCTGCTTATAGCAATGCAATCCAGCTATAGCTCAACAGCACCGGCATTATATTCTTGTATCTCAGTCGAGTGTATGCATTTGCTACTTTTCAAGCTGAGGATAGGTTACTAAGATGAACTCAGTGGAAGACAGTGGTAAAGAGGTAGAGCGTCGGCCTCTTGTTCCCGGGTACGAATCCCGTGATGAGCGGGTTCTGCATCTTGGATTTGTCCACACAAAAAGCGCGAGTACTGGTTAAGTATCTAGGAAGCAAACATCGAGCGTGATTACTATAAGCTTAAAGTTTCGCAATCGATGTAAAATAAATAAGTTTAAACTAAGATGAACTAGTTCCCTGTTCGTCTAATCACAACACTCTACTACGATACTAATTTACAAAAAAAACAAAAACGATCTAACGGAATTAACATCCCGCTGTTAAAGTTAGTTGACTCTGGAACGACCAGATGCGACCTGACTTATTACGTGTAACCTCGCGGTCGCGGTATTTATACTGACCAGAGGCTTAATGCGGGCATGGGATGGTAACCCGTGATTAATGGGCGCAAATAAAGTCAGTTCCTGTACGTTCGAACCACTCCAATTTCGCCACACTACGTTTATAGCGCGTAAACCTTTTAGGTCTCTGATTTAAAGAAACTGGACAAATCTTTGATCAGTGCTTATGATAAAGATTTCTTAAATTGTGTTTGAACGTGTGTAGCATATGGTTTCCCGCTCTATTAGGGGAGGGTTTAATGGTAATGTAAACAGATGCTAGAAATACACAAGAGTGCCGGGTACCGGTTATCAGACGATATATCGATTTATCTTTCTATAGCTATTTCACAATCGGCCACTGTGAACGTTACTTGATTCACTGAGAAAATCCTGATCTTACGCAAAGCAGACAATATGACATCGTACCCAGGTAACATTTTTGTTAACTTCATTCATATTTACTGTGTTATGTGTTAAATGGTTATAGTTCAGGTTGCGATTAAATCGGACCAGACCGCTTTTTGGGGGGTAACAGACTAGATTTAATTGATAAATTAACCAAGGACGTAGGTATTTTAATCTCGGCCTATCTCTTTACTACACAAAATTTGTCATCGTTTTCTGGTATCATATTTAATCAAAATAAAATAAAAAATAAGAACCATAGTTTGATTTTGGTACTCCTTGGAAAGATAGCTATTCCTGATCAATTTAGTATTGATATCCCTGTGACACACCTTTACAGAAAAAAAAGGTTGTGACTTTAAATATGTTTTATACACAAAAACTTGGTCTTATTGATTACGCCGGGATATAAAGATTGGGAGCTGTGTAAACTGATCTTTTCCTTATAAAATCTTATATTGAATACACCTAAATCATATTTATAATTGTGTTGTTGTATTTGAAATTATCCTCTCAGTGAGGTTTTTGTTTTTTACCCATTTTCCACATATAATAAATCTGCAGCAAACAATTTAAAACATCAGGACGAAAATATGGAATATCTTTATAAATGAATATATAACTTGAATATTGTTGAAATGGAGAAACTGATCATTATTCATCCTTTTGCGACAATGTTTTCAAATGCAACCTGGGACGTAGGTATTATAATCTCGGCCTATGTCTTTACTACACACTGTTTTATGGTATCATAAATTCATAATTCGTCAAAATAAAATAGAGAATATTTTTTCCTTGTCAAAATCTCTATGATTGTTCAATTTAGTATTGATAATCCTGTGACACACCATTACAGAAAAGGTCATGTGACTTTGATTATGTGTTGTACACAAACGCATAGTTACTGATTATGCTGGGATATAAAGATAAGGGACTGCGTAAAATGATCTTTTCCTTATAAAATAAAAATCATATTTATAATTGTGTTGTTGTATTTCAAATTATCATCTCAGTGAGACAATTTTTTTCCTAATATTGAATATTGTTGAAAATATTATGGCAAATGGTGAAACTGCTCTCTATTCCTATTTTTGTGACAATGTTTTCAAATGCATCAAAATGTGTCTGCAGGTTGGAAAGGGTTAACTAACCCTCTCAAATATGAGAACTACACATGTTTAGAGCTCAGATTCAGTTGAAACAGGAAGTAAACCGTTTCCCATAAAAAAAAGAGGCATTTCGATGCCTCTGCAGCAGGTTACTTTTGAAAACATTGTGACATAAAGGAGAAATCGCTAAAAATGAGCTATTTTTCATTTTGACACAATATTTTCTAAATTTTTCAATTGCTTGATTTTCATTTGTAAAAGAGATTTTCAATCACCTTGTCGGGATGTTTAGAGCATGGCAAAGTCAACAACTATGGGTGTCCGGATGCTTTTAACCATGGTGTGGACAATACCCCCCATGGGATAGTAACCCCATAGGCTAAAACCCCACAGGATATTTACTCTATGCACAAAAACCCAATCCCCCTTAGTGAAAAGTGGATCCTACCCCCTTGGTGTTTGATACTTTTATTAAGATGCATTTATATCAATTGTATTTAGTTTTAAACTTTATTCATTTCACATCGATTGCGGAAAAAGCTTTAAGCTTATATTAATCACGCTTGATGTCTACTTCCTGGATACTAAACCAGTACTCGCACCGTTTGTGTGTAAAATCACAAAGGAAGTATAACATGTTTGCAGTATTGGTTATGAAATCATTGCAGGAAAAGGATAAATTCATTATTATGAACTATTTTGCTACACAATTTCAATTTTCAAAAAAAGATGTTTCCCTGATATGCCTCTGCAGACGGCGTTAGAAAACATTGTAGGAAATGGAAATGATAATCAATCAAACAATCAATGTGAGAAGTACTGAAATTCCTCTCCCTATTATGGAAAGTTGACATATCACACCCAGACTTCCTATAATGATAACGTTTACATATCACACTCAGACTCATTTGCTATGTCATGTTTTGATAATATGAATAAAGGGCTGGGGTTCGACTAAGAAAAAAGTTACCACAAAGTGATTTTGAAAATTCCTGATTTATCAATTCTCCATACATCACAGTAGATAAACATGGATATGTCTTTTTTATCCTGTTTAAACCCATCCACACTTTAAAAACATCTATTGTAGGTAAACATATGGTAATTCTCTGTACAATTATGTAAAACCTTTATGTTACAGAGTTGAAAACATTGCGACAAAAAAGGCAAGTTGTTCATGATGTAAAGTAAGTTTTCTGCTAAAGATTCAGGTGTATTTATAAAGGGTTTACAAAGATTAATTGCCCCCACCACTGAATGAGGAAGGGATATTTGTTTGCTTTCGTCTCTCTTATATTTACACAAACTGGTGTAACAGACATGTGTCTACTGTTTCAGGTGGGTGCTATGCATTTATATATAGCAACCCTTCCTTCGCATTATATAACGTGTGACAGTCCTGTTTGCAGGAGGTATAATTCAGTATTTACCTTTGGATTTCGCTCATTAACATATACAAATGTTACTCACGTTTTCGCTCTCTCTCTCTCTCTCTCTCTCTCTCTCTCTCTCTCTCTCTCTCTTTCTCTGTCTCTCTAGCGGTCTCTTTATGTGTCTCTCTCTCTCTCTCTCTCTGTCTCTCTCTCTGTCTCTCTCTCTCTCTCTCTCTCTCTCTCTCTCTGTCTCTCTCTCTCTCTCTCTCTCTCTCCTCTCTCTCTCTCTCTCTCTCTCTCTCTCTCTCTCTCTCTCTCTCTGTCTCTCTCTCTCTCTCTTTCAAAATCATTACAGATATTGCTTTGAAACTTACAACATTTATTCTCCAATATTACCTCCATCAACAGACAAGAGAACATAACTATGTGAAAATTTTTTGTGCGATTTATGGCTCTTTTTCGACTTAGAATTTTGGTTAAGTACCAATTCGTTTTGTTTCAAAACCATTACTGATATTGCTTTGAAACTTACAACACTTTTTCAAAATCATTACCTCCATCAACAAACATGAATACATAACTCTGTCAACTTTCTTTTGAAAATTATGGCCCTTATTCGATTTAGAATTTTGTTTAAGTTATTCATACCAAATCAAAGATTTTCAAAACAATTAGAGATATAGCTTAAACACTTACACAAATCGATTTACCATCATAACCTTAAGCAACAGCTAAGAGTGCATAATTTAGTAAAGATTTTTGTAAAAATTATGACACTCTTTCGACTTATAAAGTACAACGTACTTGGCTTATAAATTATATGATGAAGTACCTGGTTATGTTTTTTGTACCACCCAAAACAGTTTTGTTTTCTGTACCACCCAAAACAGTTTTGTTTTATTGGGAAGCACAAACAATTCGAGCGCGCTGTCCTCCGACAGCTCTTGTTACATCTGTAATGTCGCGTTACTTCTGCGTTACGATTGTGGATATTTCTGTAAATAATGATAACACACCCAGTTCAACAGTTATACTCCATTCATTTGTAAAGCTCAAATTGCAATGATCATCAGATATAAACTTAAAACAATATAATATCATTGGGGAAAAATAATCATAACTCGCTTGGCTTAGAGAGGTTAACCGGTTACAACAAATACTAAGGCAATGGAAATAGCTTTCACACTATAATATCTCTTCATCAGTCAACTTTAAATAGACAATTAGAACTAAAATATCATGCAAATCGTATTGACATTTATATTGAAAGAATCAAAATAGAATAGTATAAGAAGTTATCTCATGTAAGTCACTTATGCAGAATGCTAATCTATTAACATCAGTGTCACACCTTCTTCACATTCTAAACAAATAATACTGCAAGTATTTCTTATGTGTAGTAACCTTATTTTATAAATAATCTTAATACAAACTAATATTTAATTGAACATGTTGAGAATAGAAAATCCTCTCTAGAATGTTACATTTACAATCATTGTCAAATTGAGAGAAGTCCTTTAAACAAAATGCGAGATATTATTCTGTTATCAACACATTTGACTTATATCTAACAGATGCCTTGACAAAGTTTGAAGAAAAGTGTTTACCTGTAATATATATACATCTATGCTTATTTTTACATAAGACATTAATATTTTTATTTCATTTATTATTATTTTATCATTTTTATTTCTATGTTATATGACTGAAATTTGGGTTCATTATAAATATTGTACCAGAAGGTGCGATGCCGTTATACTCCACGAAAGAATGCAGTCCCTCAATTATGAATCAATTAACCGTCGCCAACAAGTAGATGAAAACATTGTCCGCTTACAATCACTTAGGGACACTGATCTGTTGGTACATGCTGTCAGCAATGATGAAGACGATGATGCAGTTTTGTCTCAATATTTACCTGGACAGCAGTTATTTCAAGATGTTGATGATGAATTAAAATGTAAGGCACACGAGTAATATGTGAAATAACTGATAAGTGTATGTAATGGTGACGTCATTAGGTTACTTTTGTATATAAATCATTTGTTGAATAGGGATCAATCCTTTCCTGATTGAAGTCTAGTTAAATTCAATAACAAGGCAAATGTTTACAAAAATATTACTGACTTACATAAAAGGTCCTTAATCGATGAAAGGTTTTATATCGGACATGTACCAGCTGACAGAAATATATTTAATGGCGGATACATTCGTTAGTTTTACAGACAATGCGGAACTACCTACTAAGAATGCATGGAAAGGACGCGTTTGTAAAGCAATAGCGGAATGAGAACATATTTTATGGGAATATCGCACTACTACAGACTTCTAATTTAACGTTTTTAGACAATTACATTCTTTTATAAGTCCTGTGGTTGTTTAGTCATTTTCAAAAAGAAAAACACATAATGATCTTGAAAAATTCATTTCAACTAGTTGGGTTAAAAAACCCTGTTAAAATCAATTAATTGTGTAAACTCTGTAAAAAACGTTATTGAAACAAATATGTGCATATTCGTTCAGAATGTTTCCATTTTAATCAGGCGAGAGATCAGTTGCTTAACACTATATCCGGAACTTTTGGAAGGGATAATGCTATGTACCTAATCTGATTCGGAAAAGTTGATTTTGCTTATGCTCTGCTAGGCGCAAGACAGGACGAATGTTTCATTGTGCAGAACTGTGAGTTTTAGAAATATGTAAGAACCACAATATCTGCATATGAATTGCAATACAAAGGAATAATTGCTACTGTAATATCAACACATCACAACCAGTACGTGAACTATTGAACATCGCACTGACAATGTCGCTTTAATCTAACTGTATATATATTTTTTTTTCTTTTTTTTTTCTCATTGTATCATAGTGTGCATGTATATATTATAGTTTTTCTTGATGTTAACCAATCTCCCATGAGGATGAGGATTAAATAACTAAAATGAAAAGAAGTAATTGTTAAAAACATTATGGATGAAGTGGAAATGGCTCAAGTATGAATAATAAACCCTTTTCCTGCCTTGCTTTCTTCTTAAAACTAAAAGAGTCTAAATATATGGTATCACATTACAGATGAATTGGTAAACATTTCGACTCTAAAGGTCTCTCTTTGTTCAATTAAGTGTCTGTTTTTATCAGTATAAAATTGTTCCCTGACATGGGATATGAATACCAGTCCCACATACAATAAATCTGCTGCAGGCCACTTTGAAAACATAGTCCAAAATATGGAAAATCTCCATAAATGAACGATAATAATAATAATAATAAAATACTTTATTTAAAAACGGTAACACAGTAAGTAACAGTTATCTTCCTTGTGGCCCTCGACAATGAACACCAAAGCAAGTTATATAGTGAAACAATTCTTATATAGTAAAACATTAAGCAGTTGTGGTTAACAATTGAAACTAGATTTGTTTTAGACACAAAAACAAATGTCTCCCCCTCTAATATCTGTCAAAATCTCTCAAATAATTCCAACCTATAAAGCAGACAAAAATTTGGCCAAGTCGGACAGTATTCAAATTTTAATTACTAATTTTATCTTGACCTTGTACAAAGTGGACATGATAGCAAATGGTTTACAATAACACATCTTTTTACTGCAGCTGTAACATTCAAGACTGACGTATTCCTCAAAACAGTTAACAACTGTTGCTAAACATAAGCAATGGCAAATAAAAACTAAGATGTTGCTTCTGATAAATATCATCAATTATCATTATGATATTTACACAAGCCATACCGAGTTTGCTACCTGCATATGTAAAAGGTTTGAAATATTATGTACAATGTACAATGCTTCAAGCGTGACCTTGACCCGGGATGGTCGAGACATGGGTTCTGCACATCGCCTTGATGAGGTGACCATGTGACCCAAGTTTCATGAAAATCCTTCAAGCCGTCTTGGAGATATGGAGCGGACACGAAATAAAGCCTCAAACCTTTTACCTTCAGGCGTTACCTTGACCTTGAACCGGTATGGTCGAGACATGGGTTCTGCCCATCGCCTTGATGAGGTGAACATCTGACTCAAGTTTCTTAGAAATCCTTCAAGCCGTCTTGGAGATATGTAGCGGACACGAAATAAACCCTCAAACCTTTGACCTTCAAGTGTGACCTTACCTTGAACCGGTATGGTCGAGACATGGTTTTGCACATTGCCTTGATGAGGTGAACATGTGACCCAAGTTTCATGACAATCCTTCAAGCCGTCTTGGAGATATGGAGCGGACACGAAATAAAGCCTCAAACATTTGACCTTCAAGCGTAACTTTGACCTTGAACCGGTATGGTCGAGACATGGGTTCTGCACATCGCCTTGATGAGGTAAACATGTGACCCCAGTTTCATGAAAATCCTTCAAGCCGTCTTGGAGATATGGAGCGGACACGATTTGGGACAGACACACAGACAGACAGACAGACACCCAGGACACAAACAGTATATCTCCCCAGTATACAGGGGGAGACATAATTAAGTAAGTAACATGAAAGTTTATTTTTGAAAGTGTATTAATTCAAGGAAGATCGAATTTCAACTGGCAGATCATTCCATAGTAGAGATCCAGAATAATGAAATGATTTTTTATAAAGCTTTGTTTTGGGGTTTTGAACATATAAATTACCATTTACAATAGTGCTTAGTGGATAGAGGTTATTACTTCCTACATAGTTAATATTATCTGACAAGTATGCAGGTTCATGTCCATTTAAACATGTATACATAGGTAATAATTTGTGATATTGAATCCTTATCTTGACTGGCATCCAATGTAGTTCTACTTACTGTGTTCTGTAATTTAAATATGATTCAAAAAACTGATTGTACTGTTCATATGTAACCATAAATATCAAGTCTTTGACATGAGAGACTGTGGTCAACCACATCAAAAGCCTTGTTCAAATCAAAGAAAATTACTCCGTTTGTGTTTCCTTCATTCATTTCTTGTAACCATTTGTCAGTTATATTGATAAGGGCAGTTTGACAAGAGTAAATTGGTCTGAATCAAGATTGAGATGGATGTAAAAGGTTGAACTCTGATAAGTATTTATAAAATTGTTTTGAAACATGTTTTTCGATTAACTTTGAAAAAGTTGGTATAACTGATAATGGTCTGCAATTAGTTGCATTCATTTTATCTCCATTTCTGTACATTGGAGTTACTTTAGCATTTATGAAGAGTGAAGGGAACTTACCACTGTCTATAATTCTATTAAAAATATATGTCAGTGAAGAAACTATGGCAGGTGCACTTATTCGCTAAATTCTTGGGCTTATGTTATCTATGCCAGAAGATTTGTTTACATTAAGACTGCACAGTTCTTCATAAGGTGCATTCATGATAACTGGCCGTATCTTAAAACTCATGTCATGGGGGAGTCACAAATGACCTAAATGTTTTAAAATTTGCAGGTTTTTCATTGTATGTATGTCTTAGATTTTCAACACAAGAAGTAAAGAAATCATTAAATGTGTTTGCAACATCACTGGGATCTGTAACTGTAAGAGTTGTCCCATCATCTTTCTTAAGTGAAGATGGACTAGCAAAATATTTTGGATTCAATGTGTTTATATATTTCCATAGTGTCTTGGGGTCTTTAGAGTTTTGAACTGCCGTTTTGGTTATGAGTATTGTTTAATTTCTTCATATTTGATATTCTTTCCACATACCTTATTCATGGCACATATCTCTTGTTTGCCTAGCTTCAGTTATCTCGCTGTTATACCATTAGATATTCATTATAAGTAATTATGTCAAAGTCTAATAATGTTGATCAGATGCGTAGCCTCATGGGATACGCATCTGACCTGCATTTCGTGCACCAGATTGCACGCAGGATTCACCTTGTGAGTTTTGCTCTTCTTGGTCTGCTCCCATATGGAAACAGTGCAAGAAGAGGAGGACTCACAAAAGCAGGAAGGTGCGCGCGATCTCGAAAAGATGGTTTCTCGGAGTTCGACGGGTTTTCCGAATCGAACTCTGTGAGCTCAAAGGGATAGAGTGATAGAGCCGTTCACTCTTCGCCCTTCACAGCTGTCCCGCTTTCAGCTTCGGCTTGACCCTTCCCTGGATTTAGCGGGACACTCAGTGGCTTCGGGTGTGCGTTACTCTCCCGGTAAACGTCGGTCTTCGGACTGGACACCGGGGAGAGATTGTGGTGGGCAGAGCATTCTCCCACCTATCAAACCACATTTTCTGCCACCGTGCACTGCTGAGGCTCAATCTTCGGATTGGTCCCCGTTAATGCCAACTCTTGATAGAAGTTCTTCGGGATTGATTCCATTGCTTGACCGGTCAACGGTCAATGATTTCGGACATAGTTAATTGGACACCGGGCACCGTGCGTTACTCTCTCGATAAACGTCGGTCTTCGGACTGGACACCGGGGAGAGCTAGTGGTGGGCTGACTCTGCCCTGGATTTAACGGGACACTCAGTGGCTTCGGGTGTGCGTTACTCTCCCGGTAAACGTCGGTCTTCGGACTGGACACCGGGGAGAGATTGTGGTGGGCAGAGCATTCTCCCACCTATCAAACCACATTTTCTGCCACCGTGCACTGCTGAGGCTCAATCTTCGGATTGGTCCCCGTTAATGCCAACTCTTGATAGAAGTTCTTCGGGATTGATTCCATTGCTTGACCGGTCAACGGTCAATGATTTCGGACATAGTTAATTGGACACCGGGCACCGTGCAACCGAACACCTTTGTCTTCGGACTTAGGAATTTGGACTCCGGGCAATGTTTTCGAACATAGGCAATCGGACACCGGTCAATGTTTTCGTACATAGTCAATTGGACACCGGGCAACGTACAACCGAAGATTTCCGTCTTCGGACATAGACAATTGGACACCGGTCAATATTTTCGGACTTAGTCAATTGGACACAGGGCACCAGGCAACCGGGCGCCTGGGCAACAATCGGGATTATTCCCGGACAGGTGAAACTGTCTGTGATGATCGGGATACCGGGCACCAGGCACCGGGCACTGTCATTAAGCATCGGACATCGGGTATCGGGAGTACCGGTCAGATAACATATTTCGGTCTCCGGGGACTACACTCCTCCCCAGTATCACCCCTCGTACCAAATGGTGGAACGAGTCGATGAACGACGGTATTATAAGTGAAAAGATTCTGTTGAATTCAGAAATCAATCCCTTGTGCCGGCCTACCGGGATCAGCAGACCTCAGCTTATGGGGAACAAATGATCCCGGAAGGACACCTCTCTCGGAGGCAGTCCTTTGACAGGCAGTCCCTGTACCAGGTTCACTTTGTGAACTCTGTGAAAATGAGACCATCGCGTACGATGAGCACGGCGCCGACGATTGATCCCATGCGACCTCATTCCCCTGCCGAAAGAGAATTTTTATCAGGGGATCAATTATCGATCATGACTCCTTCACAGTATTCCATGTTCGAGTCGGACATTGACCTACCGGTTCAGAAACCGGCTAGAGTCCGATCCTCACGTCATCGGGCAAAACCCACATAATGACCATTTCTATTACTCAAAGGGGAGAAGGTTTCTAATCAGGGAGTGACTAGAATACTTGAAGCTTTTCGATAAGCGTAACCGGCATCTGAAGGGATCAATTTGCAGAGCGCCACATAAATGCTGTCTCTGAGGAGAGACGCGACTTTTATCCAATCCTCTTCTTTGCTGCCTAGCAGCAGAGGCAAGTTCAGGGCCGCATTCTTAGCTTCGAATCTCCTTTTTGGCGGAAGGATTTGCGCGGTGACTGTATCTGATACGTCAGAACAGTCAAGACGCCTATCGGCGCATGTGGCAACCTCGATTGCACATGGGCAAACGCGCTCGGTGCCTTCTGTAGGGGCCTTCTTTAAGAAACCAAACCCTGTGAAGAAACAAAAGAGACAGGCTAAGCCTTTCGTGCCTAATCCTCCTCCTTCCGCTGGTCCTTACTGTGCTAAACCGAAGCACCGTTTTACTGGACATAAGCATACGACCAAGTACAGCACTGTCCCTAAGCGGCAGCCCAAGGGAAGGACTCCTTTCTATGTCAATATTTTAACAAGTTCAAGTTTATTTATTCGGCATATAAAGTTATTTTACATCGCCGTAAACATACATGACAGATAACAAAATAGACATAAATATATACATTGAAGAGAGAAACATATATGCATAAAAGAGAACAACATATATGCATAGATGCATGGAAGAGAACAACATATACGCATAGATACATAGAAGAGAAAACACATATATATATATATATATATATTGACGAGACTCGTATGTACATATATGTTCGTAGGTTTAGAATATTTATACATGTCCGTAGGTCCAGAACATATATCATTTCAGGCCATAGCCATAATAATGTTTATTATGTCTATGTCTATGCTATGACATGAGCAGATGAACATAGTTACATTTACGAAAATACACAAATAACAAAGAATGCCATTGAGAGGGTTCTCAACCTCCATTCTCGGGGTTTCTACAGCCGTCTTTTCTTTGTTCCTAAGAAAGACGGTCGATGGAGACCGGTAATAGACTAATCGACTCTGAATCAGTCTATTCCGGTCGAGAAGTTCAAGATGGAAACGTCTTTTCCATCAAGAACGCTATCCGTGAAGGCGACTGGACGGTCTCTTTAGACCTAACAGACGCCTATAACCACGTACCGATCACTCCCTCATCGATGAAATGACTTCGATTCGTGGTAAGCGGGGAAGTGTTCCAGCATTTCCATTCGGCCTCTAGTCCGCCCCTCGAGCATTTACGAAGATTATAAATGCTTCTTCAATACTTCGACGACTGGCTACTACACAGGACAGACAGATCGATGATCTGTCCATCTGTCTTATCCCCGTCAAATAGGTTCACGTACGTGAGCATGACCTTTCTCACCGATCTAGCGGTGATTCGGGTCCCCTTGGACAGAGGTGATTCGCTATCCCGTATAATCCGAATCGTTCTGGATCGGGTTACAGTAACAGCCCGATCTATGCTGTCACGTCTGGAATCCAGCAACGGACCTGTTCATTTTAGGCAGGCTCCACGTGCGGCCACTGTGATATCTTTTTCTGTCCCCGTGGCGTCCGTCTGTGGACTCACTTGAACATGATATAGCTCTTGACTGATTTCTTCAAGTCGCTCCTTCGCTGGTGGTCAGACCCGTCAATCTATCTGCAAGGGGTCCCTTTCTCACACCGCCTCCGGATATGTACCTGTTTACAGATACCAGTGTTGTGGGTTATTTAGAGCAACAGGGCTTAACAGGCCATGACATGTGGTCAACTGGGAAAAGTTTTCTACACCTAAACAACTTAGAATTGAGGGCAGTTATTCTAGCTCTCAATTAGTTCGCTGCCTCCGTTACCAACAAAACTGTTTTGTTGTCGACGGACAACACCACTTTTGTATCCCACATACGCAGGCAAGGAGGAACGCACTCCCACCTTTTCTTTCTAGAAACGTGGAAGCTACTTCTTTGGTGCCGGGAGATGGCGTTAGTCATCTTAGTGAAACACTTCCCCGGTCACCTAAACGTCTTAGCAGACAGTCTACTCCGCCAAAACAGGATCTTACCTGCCGAATGGACTCGAGCCAGAGTGTACTATACTCAGTGTTCATGCGGATCGGGACCTCACCAGTGGATCTTTTTGCCACCAGAGTGAACCACCGGTTTCCACTCGATGTGTCGCCTATGTACGATCCTGCATCGTGGGCAGTAGACGCAATGACCCTCGATTGGAACCTTCTGTTCGGGTATGCCTTTCCCCCGCTCATTCTGGTTATAATTGTCCTTCAGAGCTCTCAACAGTGCAAAATACTGCTGATAGCACCGTTTTGGCCCCAGAATCAACGAATCAACGACCTGCTGGCCTTCCTATCGGCATAAACGTTACGTCTTCCTCTTCGAGAGGACATACTGCTTCAGCAACCGGATCGGCGTTTTCATCCCAAACCGGCTATGCTGCAGCTTCACACATGTACATTTTCAGCGTTCAATCCGAGAGAGAGGATTGCCTCTTGCATCGCCGAATCAAGACGGCGGTCCACTAGAATCTTCTACAATTAAAAGTGGACAGTTTTCTCTGATTGGTGATCTTCAAGGTCGGTCAATCCAAACAATTCAAATACCGACTAATACATAAAATCTCCACATCAAGAGAAACACGTTTCAAGTCGAAAATGATAGATTCTCCTAACTGTCACGTTTGTTATATACCTGAAACATACAAACATGTCTTTGTACATTGTCCATTAGTTGCAGACAGTTGGTCACAATTACATAAACTGTTTACAATGTGTCGAATAGACAAAACCATCAGTTCAATGCAGACAGTAATCGAAGGGTATAAACTACGCCAGTCTAAATATCATAATATCATACTGTCACTATTTTGTTTTTGTATATACAAAGCCTATTTCCTTAGTGAAAATGGAACAACATTCTACAATATATTTTACTGTTCAAACAAGAGTTCTCCTATCTTTGGAAGATAGCAAACAGGAAAAGTACAGATGACGCCATGCTTAAAATTGTTCACGAAAATCTTTTTTAATAATATTTAAGAAAACATTGTTCAAGTTCAATTTAAATTGGTCTTACCGTTAAAACCATCATAAAATAATAAAACTTACTCAAAACAGACACACATATACACAAACATTCGCACGCACGCATGTCACACTCGATCACTTCATCATTCTAGCGATTTTTTCGTTTTCGTTATGTTCTAAATTGGTAATACAGTGAGGATTCTTTATACCTGAAACGACTTTAAACACTGCAGCAGCTTTCTAATAATTGGAATTGTTTCTAACAATATCCTATATATTTCTTTTTCTTTTAAAAATGTTTACAGTTGCTGTAAATTGTGATACCTATGTAAAATAAAATGTACAGGAAGAATTTTGATGCAAAGCATCACAGACGCCGCGCATGCTTTTGAAGCATGACTTAAAAGAAGCATATGCAGTTCAGTACATTTAAATAACCTGTGCAAGCAGACAGGATGTAAATATTTCGTACAAGAAGGCCAAATGTCCCTTTATTTCAAACAAGAAGGCCAAGATGTGCCTATATTGCTACCATAGCCTATAAAAAAAAGTTTACCAAGAGCAGAAAGGGTCAATATTGACGTAAGGATTACACGTTTTACATGCTACGATCTATGTGATATTCAGCATGTGAGGTTTAGTCGTGAAATGACAAGTTTAGTCCTGAAACCATTTGGTTTACGGTTTACTTAACATTCACCGCAACTATAATGTGTCATACAAGATGAAGTTTCTCAATTTTGTTTTACCAATAAACTGTTTTAAATCCTCTAACTAGATCCATTAGATAAAAAAAAACATAAGTGATTAAATATTAACATATATTAACGTGTATTGCCTCTAGTTATAAGTTAAGTGTGACACAAGCTTAGGAAGGAGATGTGGAAGTCTATTCTCCTTTTAGTTGAGCAGAAGTATGATAGCAAAAACGGGAGTATATAAACAGAAAATACGAAGTTATTAAAAAAGAAAAGAAAGATATGTATGATCAAGATTGAGCATTATGAAAGTTCACATGTATAGTCAACATATAACACGAATTATTAAGTCTGTTTTGTTTGTTTGTAATGTCACTTTAATCGGTTTGAACATGCTAGTAGAAAACTGAAAACAAAAGAAAATGGTCAAGTCAGTTCCCCAAAAGAGCAAAGAGCGAAAACCAGTTGGTACGAATCGTTCATCTCGAACGAAACATGACAAATCGGGTACGAATCCACTGAATTTTAGAAATCGGATGAAATCGTGAACACAGCGAAGTATTCATAGCGGAAGGAAGCATAGACAACTTAATTACTCTATGGGAACCGATGACACCTTGTCGTCTATTAAATAAGAATGACCAAAATCGCCAAGCGATGACATGCTGCATTTACAAATGATAGAACGGGTCACGTAACGCCATGCGTATTGCATAGTTGGGTTAACGTTGTTTTTACAGTTTCTAGAATTATACTGTAATATATAGTAATTAAAATGAATCATCATTGGTTTTTTAAAGATTACCCATTTATTTAAAAATCTCAATATCGTAAATAGGCAAAAACATCGCCAGAAACTGTTTTCTGAGCTTTGATGAATCGGGGTCGTAAACCAAACTATAAAAAAATAGCATAGGAAGTTAGGGGAAAGTTATTTCATACCCATTACATGTGTCTAAAGTTTTGTAATAACGGTAGAAGACATACGTATTTTGTATCTTGCTGTTTCTTAAATCATTTTATACACTTTATTTATTCATGAAGGTTTTTTTTTTTTCAAACATATAAACGAGTTTTTTCTTAACAATAATAATGTTGATTGCTCCCTTTTCGATTACGTCACCCCTTGGTACAAAATTAAAAATATGACAGTCGGAAAAAATGAAATAAAATAATGGTCCCGTACGAACCACTAGCTTCCGCGTCTTTAAAATGTTATAACTTCTTGCATTTGCAACCGCTTGTCGTAGAAGTGAGCTTCATGCATTATCGGTAGAAACGGGTGTCCTCATGTTCAACCAATCTGATGATTCTATTATCCTTCTTTGTCAACTTGGATTCTTAGCTAAGGACCAGTTGCCGTCAGTTCTTCCTAAAACTATCACAGTTTCCAGCCTAGCTGCGAACTGTGGTCCCTCAGACGTAGACATGGTCCTGTGCCTTGTCAGGGCTCTTAAGTTTAATCTTAAAAGAGTCGAGGGTTCTAGGGGCCGCAGAAAGCGGTTATTTCTACCTCATATAATGGAAAAGGATATCTCAGCAGCGTCTATTTTCTGCTGGATATCCTCTACCATTAAATTAGCTTATAAAGATCTTTCTGATCGCGATCTTTCTTTCTTGCGGATTCGTCCGCATGAGATTGGAGCCCTGTCTGCTAGCGCGGCCTTCTCTAATAATGTTCCTCTAGAGGACATACTTCGCGCAGCGGTGTGGAAGTCACAATCGACTTTCTCTACCTTTTATCTGCGCTCTGTATCGCCTCAATCAGAAAATCTCTTCTCGCTGGGTCCACTAGTGGCCTCTCAGCGAATTGTAACATAATTTATAATACCACAAATAACTAAATACACAACTCAGTAATGAAACTATTAAATGCATCATTGACTTTCATAAGCCGTTGTGTTCAAATTTAGTAGCACCGTAGATACTTATGTTACCAGGAGGTACGTTGTTATTGGGATCAGTATTGTGTTGGACGATCCTCCCGACCGATGCTACAACGTCATCAGATATTAACGGACTGGTAACGTTTTTAGACATAAAAATGAAGTTTCTTAAAGTAAACAATTTTTATGTCTAAAATACTTACAAGTCATATCAGATTATAGCCTCCCACACCGCGTCCTCAATGAACACTTAACTGTGGAAATAAAAAAGTGACATCCGGCGACCGTGTATATCACACAGCGTGAGAGCTACGCGGAGCAGTGCGGAGCTAAGCGGATTCTTTTCTGGGTGGAATTAATCGGTATTGAGATTATATCAGGTATCAAATGACTGGTAAGGATTTACTAACACAATATGTTTTACTTTTAAAAACTTCATTTATTGAATGAATACAGAACTATTGCATAGAGTTGAAAACATTGTGTCGAATAAAGAAATTGCTGATTCCCTTTTTTGCCTCCTTGTTTTCAAAATTCATCTGTGTGTGGGAAAGGGTTAAAAGTCCACAGCCTCTCAACATTGGAGAAAAAAGTATATAACTGGAAGATTGGAAGTATAACGTGTGTGTCGCCTGTTTTTAAGTCAGGGTAGTCCATCAGAAATAGATCTTAGTTTAGAAAAACCTATTCAACACTAGAAACCTAATTGTTCATCAAAGCTAAATGGTTACATCAAGAGATTCATCTCTGTCAAATACAATTTGGGTTCAAAACTGGGCCACTAAGCCAAATTCTAGACAAAACCTGTAAACACACAAGAGGTCACATTTATCACCAATATTTATGTAAAATCATCAGAATAATCATCTTTATCAAATCCCAATCTGGTTCTAAACTGTGTCTTGTGGGTCAAAGACTAAGTCACTAGGACAAAGTTTACAAAAAACGTGTGAACACATAAGAGGCCACTTATTTCATCCATTTCTTTTTTAAAAATCTTCAGAAAATTCAACTGTATCAAGTACCAGTCAGGTGTGAAACCGGATGATCCATCATGTTGGGCCCATAACTATTCCACTAGGTCAAGTTTTAAAAATAACCTTGTGAACACAATACATGTCACATTTTTCATCAAATATTTACGCACAATCATCAGAATATTCATTTACATCAAATCCCAGTAAGGTTCAAAACTGGGTCAATTGGTGTAACAAAAGTAAATCACTTAGTAATTTTTTTACAAAAACATGTAAATTGGTAAACCAAGGAATGAGAGAGCTATGGTACTAACCAGGGGGTAGGCATAGCACTTTGGTTAAGGTTTGCATTCAAGTACATATGGTCACACCATAGCTCAGTAACTACTAGATGTATTGCATTGAAAGAATCACACCTATGTAAATTATCAAGTTAGATAATTCTTATCTTGCATACAATGCAAATAATAGCCCTATATCTTTAACTTTGAAATTCTGGTTAAAGTTTTGCTTGCAACTACATTAAGAGTCGATATCTCAGTCACTAATTGAAACCTTATACAACCCTTCCAAACCATAACACCTATGCAAATAATTAAGTTAGGTAACTATATGTTGCATATGATGCAAATGTGTTTGGTTTAAACATAAAATAGTGTTCTATTGTCAACAGGGAAGTATTGTAACTCCTGCATAATTATATACACAAACTAATTGAAATCTTGGGTTGCACCCTTCTTGTTTATTATCCCAGTGTAACATATTTGGTTCACACAGCAGGGCTATTTTGTCTAATATGTCTGTAGAGAAGACCAAAAATCTCAAAAGTATATGACCAATTTACATTAGTTTTGAAACTGTTCCCTGGGTGACCTATAAGATTATTTCTAGACATGATTGGTAAAATAAAAATGTTATTGTGGTTGACATTACAAATTAAATTCCCAAGGTGAGCCATGGCCCTCTTGTTTATTATCACTGGTCACGCATATTAGCCAATGTATCAACCTCAAACTTGGTATATAAATACATGCAGATGTGCAGCACACAAGAACTATTCATTCTAGCATGCATATTTTTGGAGTTATACCTCCATGGGCATTCTTTCGGTTACGCCATTTTCTCACTTATCAATCTTTCGTAGGGCGCACAAGACTAAGTGATCCGTGAACTTTTCTTCATGGAAAATTCAATGCCTTCTGGCACCATATTACTTTGTAAGATCTGAAGATTTATACATCTGGTTACAAGATTAACCCTTTCACACATACAACAAATCAGCAGCAGACGACTTTGAAAACATCCAGGCAAAGCTATGGAAAACTTCGAAAAATCAAAACATTTTTCTTGAATAAAATTGAAAACAGTTTGGCAAAAGGAATAATTGCTCATTTCTCCTTTTGCCACAAAGTTTTCAAAAGTCGTCTGCTGCAGATGCGTCAGAGTGCGTCTATACTTGGGAAAGGTAAATACACATTGATTCTTTAGTATCAGTATGCATTTTAAACTGAATAGTGTTGATGTCCTTGCCCTTACACACAAATCACATGCGCGCTAAATGACCTTAGCTGTCGATGCGCCATAAAACACTAAACATTCATTCATTCACAAATCACAAATTGAGTTGCAGATACCTTCAAAAACATCCTGGACAAAATATGAAAAATCTCTGTAAATGAAAGTATAATATTGTATAGAGATGAAAACATTATGAGCAATTTCTCCTTTTGTCGTGTTTTCAAAAGTCGTCTGCTGCATGATGGGCAGAAAGATTCTGTATGAGGGAAATCTCGGACCATAGGGGGTCTTGTTTAAACAGTGTATACTCAGGTAAACCAGTTAATATTTATTGACCCTTTCGGAGTTTCCCACATACAACAAACTTGCAGCAGACAAACATATCCACAAAGATATGGAAAATCTCCATAAAAGGAAATATTATTGTTAAATATAGTTGAAAGCATTGTGGCAAATGGGGAAATGTATCATCATGAGCATCTGCTGCAGAGGGGTCAGCAAGCGTCTGTATGTGGGAAAGGGTTAACATCAGAGCCTTCACTGTCAACTGGTAAGTTCCAAGTTTGCTATGAGTTTTCATAGCGTGTGCCTGTTAATTAAACCTTACCCACCTATAGACGCATCTGTAGCAGATTACGTTTGAAAACATCGTGACAAAAGTATAATTTCTCCTTTTGCCACCATGTTTTCAACTTTTTTCAGTTATTATACCTACAATTATAGAGATTTTCTATATCGTAGACCTTTTCAAAGTGGTCTGCTACAAATTGTTGCTGTATATAGGAAACGGTTAAAATTATTATCATAGTAAGGAGTAGATAAGGAGCTGATTTCTGGTTCTAAAATCCTTATATTGACCTCCAAACCCTATGCTGTTGATACTCAAATGATTTGTCTTGAGATGATTCTTAAGAGTTCCCACAACAAAGGATTAAAATGAGTATTCAACCTTTCCCCACATATAACAAATCAACAGCATACAACGTTGAAAGCATCTAAGCAAAATTATGGAAAACTTCTATAAGGGAATGTAAAATTATTGAATATAATTATTTTGCCACAATGTTTCTAAAAGTCATCGTCTACAGAGGCTTCAACATACATTTACCTGTGGGCATTAGTTGAAAAAGAGATATTTTCAGGAGTTGATCACTGAATAATGCTAATGATAATCACTGTGATCTATTGCAGGAGGATATGTTCAGCATGCTTACCCATGTAATCCACTGGACGTTCAAAATGCGTCCCATGACAGGAACAGGAATACAGAAATGCTAAATTTGGTATGAAATAACTTGTATACATGTATAACATCTTTCTACGTGAAGATGTATTTTTATTCAACAGAAGCAGAGATTTTTTGAAATCATTGTTGCAAAAGGAGAAACTGCCCACAAAGAAAAAATTATCCATTTGCCACAATGTTTTCAACCCTTCTGCTGCAGAATGTATTATCTTATGGGAGAAAGGAATTCAAAGTTAGTTCTTGTGATCCCCTTTTGTTCGTCATTCGTCGTCAACATTTCCTTGTTAACCCTCTAGAGGCAACATTTTGCATCCAATCTTCATAAAAGTTTATCAGAACATACATCTCCATCAAATCTAGGCCAAGTTCGAAACTGGGTATTGTGGGATCACAAACTAGGTCACTTGATCATATAAAATGAAAATCTTGAATCCGAATTTTAAACTTGAGCATGTGCAACTTTGTCAGAATGTTTGTCTTAGTGATATCTAGGACAAGTTTGAATATAGGAATTAACTTGAACATGTGAAAACTTTACTAGAATGCTTGTCTTGATAATATCTAAATATTGGTCATGTCTGGTCAAAAACTAGGTCACTAGGCCAAATTTGAGAAAATCTTGTTAACACTATAGAGACTGCTTGTTTGACTTAAGCAGCTTGAAACTTTTTCAGAAAGTTTATCTTGATGATATCTAGTCCAAGTCCGAATATAGGTAATGTTGGGTAAAAAACTAGGTCACTAGGTCAACTTTGAGGAAAATCTTGATAAGACTCTGGAAGTCACATTTTTGGCTTGAGCAGCTTGAGATTTTGTCAGAAAGTTTGGCTTGGTGATATCTAGGCCGAGTTTGAATATGGGTCATGTGGGGTCATGTAGGGCACTAGGTCAAATTGAATGAAAATCTTGTTAACGCTCTGAACGGTGCATTTTGGGCTTGAGCATCTTGAATTTTTGCAATTGGACACTACACTACAGAAGTTACATTATTTACTTGACATTTATGAATATTGTCAGATAGTTTGTCTTGAATATATCTCGCCTATGTGAATATGGGTTATGTCGGATCAAAAACTATGTCACCATGTCAAATCTAGGACACTAACACTAAAATGGCAACTTTCTTTTTTATTTGATTAAAGAAAATATGCTTTGTCAGAAATTGCTTCCAATCAACAAACACTGCCGCCAGGCAAAAACCTCATATTGCCATTGGCGCTGAAAGAGTTAAGTCTTAAATAGCCCTTTCTCAGGTGTGCGATTCAGCAACTTCACACGTTCATCTTGATCTACATTGTTTGAAAATTACTACTGAAAATATAAAGTATTTTTTTTTACAAACAAATAGATAACTGTAAAG
Organism: Serripes groenlandicus; assembly: GCA_031761405.1. Classification (NCBI taxonomy): domain Eukaryota; kingdom Metazoa; phylum Mollusca; class Bivalvia; order Cardiida; family Cardiidae; genus Serripes; species Serripes groenlandicus. The sequence continues at coordinate 11,095,356 of JASEVX010000005.1, read as the reverse complement.
ATAAACCAATGTTAACAAACAAATAGTTTAAACTTATTTATTAGTCCCTTACTTACCATAGTTTTGGTCGATTCTATCGGTCAGTCCGTCAGTCACACCTATTCATGTCCGGCCTGCATCTTAACCATATGTCATAGGATTTCCAAGAAACTTGGCACAAACGTTCACTATGATAAGGCGGTTTGTCACGCACAAGAGCCTGGCCTGTACCTCAAATGTCAAGGTCACACTTAGCGGTCAAAGGTCAAACTGGGTACCGTTTGATAGGACTGTACCTTGTCCGGACCGCATCTTAACCATCCATCATAGGATTTCAAAGAAACTTGGCACAGACGTTCACCATGATGAGGCAGCATGTCACGCTTAGGACCCAGGCCTCTACCTCAAATGTCAAGGTGACACTCAGAGGTCAAATGTCAAAATGAGTACTGTTTGATAGGACTGTACCTTGTCCGACCCGCATCTTAACCACACATTATAGGAGTCCCAAGTTACTAGACACACATGTTCACCATGATGAGGTGGCGTGTCGCGCACAAGACCCAGGCCTGTACCTCAAAGTTCAAGGTCACGGACAGATGTCAACGGTCAAAATGTGCACTGTTTGATAGGACGGAACCTTGTCCTGCTCAAATATCAAACCATGCATCAAAGGATTCAAAACTGTGACATGTGGCACTCAAGACACGGACCTGTACCTCAAAGGTCAAGGACATACTCAAAGGTCAAAGGTCAAAATGAGAAACCATGTATTATAAAATATCGAAGGTACTGAGCACACATGTTCCCCATGATGAGGTGACATACGGTGCGCGAGACACATGCCTGTAGTTCAAAGGTCAAGGTCACACGTAGAGGTCAAAGGTCAAAACTAATACTATTTGATAGGACTACCTTGTCCGGCTCACATCTCAACCATTCATCATTGGATATCCAAGTTACTGGGCACACATGTTCACCATGATGAGGTGACATGTGGCACACAAGACACAGGCCTCTACCTCAAAGGTCAATGTCACACTTAGAAGTCAAATGTGGAAATAAGAAATCATGCATCATATAATTCCCAAGTTACTGGGCAGACATGTTCACCATAATGAGGTGACATGTGGCGCACAAGACACAGGCCTGTACCTCAAAGGTCAAGTTCACACTTACATGTCAAAGGTCGAAATGAGAAATGTTTAATAGGACTGTATCCAAAATGTATGCACTGCATTGCTGTTTTTGTCCTAAAATGCACATACAATACACAATGTGTTGTCCTCGTCCGGTAGGGGACTTTTGTATTGCTTGCAATACGACATTAACTTGTTTTACATAGATTGTGAATCAAGTTTTCAGATTATATTAATCACGCTTGAGACCAGTACTAGGGCTGTTTGTGTGGAAAAAAACCATAGTCAGAACTGGCTCATAATGAGATTCAAACCAGGGACCTTCGTAATGAGAGGTCGACACTCTACCACTGCACCACCGTTTTCGTCAACAAACAAATAGATATAGAGCCATTTCACATTTGATAGACAAATATATTACTAGCTGTTATCATAGAATCATTTCATACACAAACAGATTATTTTCCACATAGAACCATTTTACAAGCAATAAACATTACCTTTCAAAAGAATTGGGAAAAGTATTGTTCTTTGCTAGTAGTCAGTGGAGCAGTTAAGTTGTTAAGCTATTAGACAGGCTAACAAACCTTTCAAGGTTTTAGAACATTGATAAGCGAAGTACTATGCGTTCCCTCTGGCATGGAAGTTATGCTGACTTGTCTGAAACTTTGCTACTTATTTTGTCGCATCTGCAGCAGACTACTTTTAAAAGCATTGTGACAAAAGGAGAAATTGCTCAAAACAAGCAATGTCTTCTTATCCCACAAAGTAGGATTAGACTATCATAAGACCTACCATGATAAAGATTTTCCATATTTTTAGTAGATATTTTTAAAGTCGTCTGCTGCAGATTTGTTGTATGTGGGAAAAGTGTTGAAGGTTTTCCCATATTCTTGTTATGTCTCTTTGTGTATATTTCAGGACAGTGTTGTATGTAATGAACCTCTTCGAAAGAAGCATTTTGATTGGTGTATTCTGTCCGTCCTTGGCTATCTTTGCTGTGCTCCTATTGGATTGTGCGCCATGTACTACTCTATGAGGGTAAGTGAAATATTTATCATGTAAACTTCCCTGCTACAAATAATATTGCTTTAATCCTTTTTTATGAATTACAGCAGGTGACTTGGGAACACATTCAATATTTATACTTTCATAAATAGAGATTCTCCATATTTTTGCTGAAACTCTAATTACAGATCATGTTGATTTATTTGTTCCCTTGAATAAAAAATATACTATTGAAGTAGGTATTTTGATTTAACCCTTCTCTGATACAGATGATAATGAATTAGCCCTTTCTAGTTAAATGTTTTTGTTAGCACTCTAAAGACAGCATTGTTTGCTTCATCAGCTTGAAACTTTGTTAGAATGTTTGTACTGATGATATATGGGTCATATCCGATGAAAAACTAGGTCACTAGGTCAAATTGAAGGAAAATCTTGTTAACACTTTGGAAGCAGCATTTTTAGATTGAGCAGGTTGTTACTTTGTCTAAATGTATGTCCTGGTGATATCTAGGTTGAATCTAAATATAGGTCAAATTTGAGAAATATCTTGTTAACTTGCATTTCTTGCTTCAGCAGCTTGAAACTTTGTCAGAATATGTGTGCTGATGATATCTAGGCCAAGTCCTTAAATGGATCATGTAATGTCTAAAACTAGGTTACTAGGCCAAATGGAAGAAACTCTTGTTAACACTCTGGAAGTGACATTTTTTGTCTTGATGATCTTTAGGCTTAGTTTGAATATGGGTCAATTATTGTTAACACTATTAAGACTACATTTCTTTGCTTTCGCAGCATGAAGCCTTTGTCAGAATGTTTTTCTTGGTGAAAGTTAGGCCAAATTTGAATATGGGTATTGTCCAGACTAGGCCAAAGTGTAGGAAAATCTTGTTAAGACTTTTCTTCACAAGACTTTTCAAACGTCATCTGCCTTACACTCTTTAAACAAACAGTTTCAACAATCTAAACAACTGAAAGATTTATATTGATAAAGTGTTGAAAGTATTGCCATAAAAGATGAATTTGCTTGTCTTTAGCAATTTCACCTTTTATTGCAATGTTTTCAAAACTCATGTTCAATTGCAGGTGTCAAATGTCTCCTGTGGGAAGTAATGTGTTAATAAACGCTCTGGAAGCCATATGTTTAACTTGAGCATGTTGAAACGTTGTGAGAATAATTGTTAATTTGAATATGGGTTATGTCGGGTTAAAAACAGGGTTACTAGGCTAAATTGAATGGAAATCTTGTTAACACTAGTAATTGACAGCAAAATGAGTTATTATTGGGTTGGTTTAATGATCCAGGGCAATCAAGGCCCTCTTGTTATTGATATATGTTTTGTTTATTATAGGCCAACCATGGAGATGACCATAACATACAGGAATATAAAATCAACAAATCGAGCACAAAGGCCAAGGTTCTTACAATTCTGAGCGTCATCATAGGCAGTCTGTGTGTCATTGTCATGGTTATTGTGATTGCTGTTATGACCACCAACAAGGAAAGCACTTACATGGACATTGGCAGAAACCAATTCAACCAATTCAACCAATACGACCGAAACGGTCGTTAATATCGTGGTTATGCTGTATAAAATTGACCTTTTTCCTACACACAGGACATTACTTGCTAAGATACTAGATAGAAAAAAGCTATAAAGAAACAGACTTTCAGAGCCTGAAATTACGTAGGCAGAAACTGAGGCAAATCTTTTGAACACATGAAACTTTGGTGAACAAAAAGATTCCCACATGAAGCCTTATTTCGACAAATTCGCAGCTTAAGTCTTTTGAAAACATTGTGGCAATAGGATAAATTTGTCATGCATTTCTCCCTGTTATCTTCTTACATTTATTACAGATCTACTTACATTTATTGAGATTTTCAATATTTCTGCCTAGATTTTTTCAAAGTCATCTACTACCAATTGAATGTATTGATCTATAATGAGGTGTTGCTGAGCCACGACCAGTTTTACCATTTCACACATTCAACAAATCTGCAGCAGACTACTATGAAAGCATCTCAGCAAAAGTATGAACAATCTCTTTGAATAGAGTTAAAAACATTGTGGCAAAAGGAGAAATTCCTAATCATGAGCAATTTCTTCTTTTGTCACAATGTTTTCAAAAGCCATCTGCTGCAAATGTGTCCTTACACGTCTGCAGGTGGAAAACGTTCAATGATCCATTTCTAAGCTTCCAATATCTGAGCTCTAGATTAGATGCCATCTGTTACATGCGTCATTTTTCACTTCACCAACGGGCTTACAGTCTATGTGGAAAAGCAGCCAGTTGCTTGGAAAATATGTTGTGTGGAGTACTGGTGTTAGAAAGCTAGAAAACACATGAGTAGATTAATAAGCCCTAATCAATAAATCAACCTATTCTAGCAAATGTTACAACATTTTTGAATGTTTGTGTGGGTTATTAGAGCAGTTTCTTTATTGGTTTCTTCTTTGTTAGTGTTAAGTATTTTTCGTGCATGAAAAGAAAGGCAATTTATTTTGTGTTGGTGGACCAAGATTTGACACACATCATCGGTTTTTAGCTCCACTGGCTGAAAGCGAGTTGAGCTCGTGTCATGGCGAATTGTCCGTTGTGCGTCCATGAGTGCGTGCATCAACTCTTTGCTTCAAAGGACTTCTGCTCCCTAAACACTTGGCCAATTGGGAGGAAACTTCATAGGACGCATCCACTCAATGTCCATGCAACCATGACAACTAAAAGAAACTTTAAATGTCTTCTCCTCCAAAACTGTTTAGCTGATTTTCAAATAATGTTGTAGAAATGTTCGTTGGGTCATCCTCTATAAGATTCCGTCAAGCCATATTGATTTGTCAAAAACATGGCCGCCAGGGGGCGAGGCTATTTTGCCTTATATGGTTATATTGAACATTTCGAAAGTGTCAGGTCGATTTTTAAATGTTCATAGGGCGACCCTCTATCAGATAACTATGGCCGCCAGGATGCGGGGCTTTATTGCCTTATATGGCTGTAGTGGAAACTTCTCCTCTGAAAGTGTCGGGCCGATCTTCCAATAATTTTGTAGAGATTTTCCTTTGGTAACCCTCTATCAGATTCCTTCAAGCCATGTTTATTGGTTGAATAACATGACCACCAGGGGACAGGGGTGTTTTGCCTTATATGGCTATAGTGAAAAGTTAAAACTATCTTCTTCTCTGAAAGTGTCTGGCCGATTTTCAAATAATTTTGTAGAAATGTTCCACGGATGACTCTCTATCAGATTCCTTCAAGCCATGCTGATTGGTCAAATACATGGCCGCTGAAGGGCAGGGCTATTTTGCGTTATATGGCTATATTGAAAACTTAAAAAATCTTCTACTCAAGTGTGCAGAAATGTTCCTTGTGTGACTCTCAGCGAGATTCCTTCAAGCTTTGGTGATTGGTCAAAAAACATGGCCACCGGGAGCAATGTTTGGATGTTTTATTTGTGCCTTATGGCAGTGGAGCGATACTGGCCCTCTTGGGCCTCTTGTTATTTATGCTTACCCGATTTCAAGAGAAGGGTGTATTTTGTTGTCTTGAATTTTTATTTGACATCCAAACAGTATGTTGTGGGTACCCAAAATAATCGTCTGACTGAGGATTCTTTTGATACCCACAATAAACAATATTTCATTGGGTTTATGATACTTGTTATTAGGTTTTGTTTTTCTCTATCACAGTTCAACCCTTTCTCACATACGACAAATCTGCAGGTGACAACTTTGATAACATCTGGGGTGAAAACATTGAAATTCTCTGGATGAAAGGATGATTTTAGAATAAAGTAGAATACATTATGAGTATTCGATAAATTGCACATGATCATCACTTTCTGTTATTGCCCTTGTTTTCAAAAATGGTTTGCTGTAGATGCGTGAACATGTGTTTGCCTGTGGGAAAGGGTTGAGGTACTTATCCATGTACATAATTTGTATTTTTTCTTTTTCTACTTTTCTCACAAGGTTGTTATGCTTTCTATACTTGCCATTTTACATGAAAATAAACTTTTGTACTTTCAAGTTAAAATTAAATTAGCTCACAAAAGGTCATTGGCTATGTTCAATCAACTCAAAATACAGAATAATGTAGAACAATTGGAATGATAGTAGACAAAACTGCTTGAATTGTGGCAATGTTGCTGACTCAGCTAATCTTTGGCTGATTTTGAGGCAATGTAATTTGACCTTTTTTCCCTAAAAGTCTGCTGTAACAGAGATCTGATAAAAATCCTTTTACCTAGACATATCAACATGTTTACTACTCCCGCATACAAAAAAATTGCAGCAGACAACTTTGAAAACATTTAGTCCAAAATATGGGAACTCTCTTTCAAAAGTCGTCTGATGCAGAGGCGTCATAAAATGTCTGTATCTGGGAAAGATTAAATATTATCATTTCTTCGATATTATTATAAGAGGTTTTTTTGTGTACTATATATGCAGCCAAGTTTGTGTGCGTGTATTTTGTAATTAATTTCATAAAAACCTTAGATGTGATAAGAAATTATCTCGTAGAGAATCAATTGCTAACCCTTTTTCACATACAACAAAACTACAACAGACGACGTTAAAAAAAACATATTGGAAAAGACGTGCACAATCTCCATAAATGAGAGTTTTAATCAATAAACGAAGTTCAACAAATTGTGGCAATTTGTTGCATTATATGCAATTTATCGCCTTGCCACATAGAAGCTTGTTTAGTATTTGTTTGACAATCTCAACTTGTTTTCAGTTTTGCATCAAACAACCGCAATATTGAACTCAATACAGGTTTTATTCGACTGTTGGTGACAATATTGAACTCAATACAGGTTTTATTCGATTTTGGTGGCAATATTGAACTCAATACAGGTTTTATTCGACTGTTGGTGGAAATATTGAACTCAAAACAGGTTTTATTCGACTGTTGGTGGCAATATTGAACTCAAAACAGGTTTTATTCAATTGTTGGTGGCAATATTGAACTCAATACAGGTTTTATTCGACTGTTGGTGGCAATATTGAACTCAAAACAGGTTTTATTCGACTGTTGGTGGCAATATTGAACTCAATACAGGTTTTTTTCGACAGTTGGTGGCAAATTGAACTCAATACAGGTTTTATTCGACTGTTGGTGGCAATATTGAACTCAATACAGGTTTTATTAGACTGTTGGTGACAATATTGAACTCAATACAGGTTTTATTCGACTGTTGGTGGCAATATTGAACTCAACACAGGTTTTATTCGACTGTTGGTGAGAATATTGAACTCAATACAGGTTTTATTCGACTGTTGGTGGCAATATTGATCTCAATACAGGTTTTATTCGACTGTTGGTGAGAATATTGAACTCAATACAGGTTTTATTCGACTGTTGGTTGCTGATAAAAATGCAACCAAATATGTATGAGGAGCTTTCAAAAATAATGCGGAAGGTGTAGGTGTTTCAAAAGCAGCACCAGTTTGACATGATATTCTTAATTGTTTCCCATATACAGCAAATCTACAGCAGACGACTTTGAAAATATGTACTGTTCATCTTGTCATAAATATGGAAACTCTGAAAATGACCATTTTCTTCTTTTGCCATAATGTTTTCAAAAGTCATCAGCTGTAGATGCGTCTATGGACGATGGTGTTAAATCAGAATTAATCTCAAGAAGATCTTTTTTTTTATCCCAGACATCGATACTGATGTCAAATGTCATTCATCAACAACCATGTCTTTTAACAAAAAATAGCATTAAACAAATTAGATCTGGTACATAAAGAGGGAATATAAATAATAAAATGACATATTTGAACTTCATGAAAACAGTTCTTAAACGAGAGACGTATTTATATGTCTCTGCTTAAACCAACACTTTCTCTGCTAACGCAAAATATATGTTGCTTTGGTTACCATACAATGAATTAAGCAAATACTTTACAAGTGGTGTTGATGGCTCCCCTCATTGGCGCTCAGTGATGCGGGGATAGTATTACGACTTATACAAAGGTTAAAGGATAAATATTAACAGTAGTACTGGTAAATTATCCAGGAAACGCTGTGTTGTTTAACCTTTTCCCACATAACAACAAATCTGCAGCAGACGACTTTGAAAACATACCCTAAACTGCTTGGAAACTCTTTAAATGAAAGTTCAATAATTTAATAGAGTTGAAAATATGATGACAAAAGGAGAAATTGATCATCATGATCAATTTCTTCTTTTTGTTGCCAAGTTTTCGAACAGCCTTCTTCTGCAGAGACGCCAGAAAGCGTCTATATAAGGAAAACGGTTAACGTCGCAAAACACCTTTCACAACCACACAAAAATGATGCCTCTGTAGCAGGCTAGTTGAAGCATTACCTATACTTAGCAATGTCTCCCTGTAAACAGGCTTTTTAATCTCCATCACTATTGCAGGGAAATAGAACGACACGACTTCCGTTTTAAAGTTGTCCCGTCTTTTCAAATCCGTGTTTTTGTTTTTGGGGGGAGAAGGCAAAGCTACATGTTATCTGAGTTTGCTTTATTTTCCAGCATTGCTGCAGATCTTAGCTCTGATTTTTGTTTAACCAAAATAGTGGGCATTTTGCTGTTGACACCTAAATAGCCATTTTCAGGACATTTTGCATTTTGAGATAATTAGAGTAAATTGACTGCGGGATGAGGGTCACCATTGATTTGACCTGATGACTCGAAACATGACTGGTAAACCTATAAATGTTTTGGGTTCTTTTGTAGTTTTAAGATTTAACTTTAATTTAATGAATGTTTCATAATGCTTTGATGGTCATCTGAAAATGAATAGCTTCACTTTGACCTTTGACCTCTATCAAACGCACCGCTGACTAACTGTCCTTCGACCTACAGAGCTAATTTAACCCTTTCCCATCTGCAGACGCATGTTGACGCAATAACAGCAGAAGACTTTATTGAACAATTAAGCTTTCTTTTATGGATATTTTTCAGGTTTGTGTCACTATGTTTTCAAAGTCGTATGCTGCTATTTTTTGTATGTGGGAAAGGGTTAAAATTGTTGGGAACTTGCGCCAAATCCAAATGACGTATCTCTACCATCACGAGGTGGAAGTTTTATCCTGTTTAATCGATCCATCATTCTCTTCTTTTTCTTTCTTGTTTGTCTATCTTTCTTTGTTTGTTCAGTCTGAGTACCACTTTCAGCCTCGTTTATATCTGGGAAAGGATAACGCTGATGCTCTTCAAACAACGCTCCACTAATACTCGACTTTTGCCTTGTAGAGAAGTCCTGATAGTGTCGATAGGTGGCAGACGTTATATCAGAGAGGACGATAAGTTAAAAATGTCGTCTGTTGGTTTGGGCGCAGACGGGAGTGGCTCTAGTTGTGGTTTCTTACCTATAAAAAACCCTCCAGGAAGAGTCGGATACCGGGTACTTGTAGCAGCTTGACCGGTAATTAGTTGCAGGGCACCATCCACCAATAATGGATTGGGCATTGTGTCGTACTGGGGCTGATCGCATTCCATCAGAATGTCGTCACCGTCTTCCACCTTAAATAGTACGTACTCGAGGTCAATGGACATAATTGAATACACTTCTGAATTATATTTGACAAGCACATTGCATGACTAATATAATAAGACGTGATCTACGAAAACAAAAATCTGGGCGTTTCGACTAGTTAAGAAAATTATAAAATTGCACATCCATACAATACTATGTGATATTAAGTACACTGCATGTCCGAGGGTTCTTGAATGTTTGCTTGACACGTGTTACAATTTATACGTAATAGTATTCGAAACGCAAGTGTAGGAAAATGGTTCAAATTCCATGTTCTGAACAGCGTATGGTTGAGATCACCCTGTGGATCTTCTTCGTCTTTTAGCCCTTTCTCACCTGTGAGACGCATTTTGACGCAATAGCAGCAGACGACTTTTGAATACATTGTGACCAAAGGTGAAATTGCTCATAATGAGCAGTTTCTTCTTTGGCCACAATGTTTTTCAACTTAATTCAACAATTAAGCTTTTACGGACATTTTTCAGGTTTTTGTCACAAGGTTTTCAAAGTCGTCTGCTGCAGATTTAATGCATGTTGGAAAGGGTTAAGACTGTACAGACGCTTCTTATATTAAAGCTTATCTGATCTGATTCTACATTTTAAGAAAAGCCATCTACGTCAGTATATTATCCCCATTATGGACTCGTTTCACTCTATTATATACGTGGACACAAGTTACCTATTCATTTATCTGAAAAAATAGGCGTTTATGTCAAATGTATAACTTGTATTTCTAAAAAGGTCAGGGTCAGTTAGTATTGTCCTGTAATAGCTAACCTTATTTGGACATAATCTCTGTTTAATCTCTTTTCGTTTCCAAACCAAAATGCCCGCAACGATTAGACCGATTATCAATATTGCTGCGATGGAGGCAATAACCGCGACTGGAAAACCTGGAAAAATAAAAACCATGCAGGATGAAAAGGGTTTTTATTTAATTCACTCCCGTCCTATCTATACTATTTTCTTTATTATACCCCCGACAAACGAAGTTTGAAGGAAGTTATATTAAAGTGTGGTCAGTCGGTCGGTCCGTTGTTATTTTCTATGTCCAAAGCATAACATGAAAACTACCTGGATGGAATTGAATACAACTTCATACGATGATTCAACAAAGTAAGAGGAAGTGCAGTGTACAGGAACCATAACTCTATACATCATTACAGAGTAATGCCCTGTGCTACTTTTTTTTTATTTTCCGGAGAATAACTTGAAAACTACTCGATGGAATCTGATAAAACTTCAAAGAATTGTAAAGCACAATAAAAGAAAGTACAGTGTACAAGAACCATATTTGAGCTAATTACATGGTAATTACCCTTTCTTACTTTTTTCTTGTCCTGAGAATAACTTTCATTGTCCTTTCTTACTGTTTTCTTGTCCGGAGAATAACTTAAAAACTAAAGGATGGACTCTAATAAAAGTTCATACAATGGCAGAGTACAATGAGAGGAAGTGCAGTGTATGAGAACCATAACTTTATTTTGGCTAATTACAGAGTTTTTGCGCTTTCCATAAATTTTTCCAGATGTTTTCAAAGTCGTCTGCTGTAGATTTATCGTATGAGGGAAAGGGTTAATAAAACTGCATACTATTATACAACACAGTGAGAGAAATTGCAGTGTACATGAACTAATTACAGAGTTATTGCCCTTTCTTACTTTTTTCTTGTCCAGAGAATAACTTGCCCTTTCTAACTGTTTTCTTGCATGGAGAATAACTTTAAAACTAAAGAATGGAATTTAAGATAAAGGTCATAAAATGGTAAAGCATTATGAGAGGAAGTGCAGTATACAAGAGCAATTACTCTGTTTTAGATAATTACAGACTAATTGCCCTTTCTTACTTTTGTCCTGTCAGGAGAATAACTTAAAAATAAAATGACGGAATTTAATAAAAATTCGTACAATGGTAGAGCACAATGAGAGGAAGTACACTGTACAAGAACCATAACTCTATTTTATCTAACTACAGAGTTATTGTCCTTTCTTACGTTTTGTCTTGTCCGGATAATAACTTAAAAACTACAGCATGGTATTTAATAAAACTTAATACAATGGAGTGTGCAAGAACCATAGCTCTTTTTAAGCTAACTACAGAGCCATTGCCCTTTGTAACTGACTTTTGTCCGGGGAATAACTTGAAAACCACTGGATGTAATTTGATAAAGCGTCATTCAATGGTAAAACACAATGAGAGGCAGTGCAGTGTACAAGAACCATAACTCTAGTTGAGCTTAGTACAGAGTTGTTGTCCTTTCTTACTGTTTTCTTGTCAGGAGAATAAGTTATAGGTCTAGTTTGGGTGGACAGTGAAATATTGTGTGAGACGGAATGTAAATAAATACAAAAAGATTCCCTGTGATCGAGTTGCTAACGTTGGTGTTGAGAACGGACGTCATATCTAAAAGTTCAGAATGCTTATTCGCAGAGTCTTAATGCAATCATGGCCAATACCTAGAAGTTTCAAGAATGAGTGGAAGACTGGTAACCTTGAGCTACGATCAAAATACGCGAAAGTGATAATTTATCCGATTCTTTGCTGTTCGTAAATTTCAAACGTCCGAAAAGTTGGGGTTTACATTGACATGATAATTTCTCTGGGGTTTTTTAAAGGTCAATTGAAACGCACTTTTTCAATTGTATTTTATTGTGACCTTTACTTTTATAATAACAACTGCGTAAAAATTGTCACTCAATTATTTGAAATGATGATGTTATCATGGATTTTGTGTTGGCGCACCTGTATTGGTTAACTAAAAAATCTAGAAAATTTATGTCACGTGATTAAACCGGGAGTGACGTCAGATGAAGCATAACAGAAATGGTGGAATATTAGAGTTCAGAGGATTGTTTTCGTTGTGTTAATAATTTATATATATTTATCGTGAACGCTGAATTGACACGACACAATGCCGATTCGGTGCGTTGCTCCAGGCTGTAGTAACTCGTGCGTGCCAGGCCTTTCCTTGTTTACATTCCCAGGAGACAACGATTTGAACTTGAAATGGAGGGTGAACATGAACCGTTGTAAAAATTTGAGCCAGCGACATTTGTTGTGGAAATCTAATAAGTATTCTCGGTTGTGTCAGGAACATTTTACTGAAGATTGTTTTGTAATAAGTCCCAGGCTAGCTGCCGATCTTGGGTTCAAACCCGGAAGATTTCAATTAAAAAAGAACGCAGTGCCAACTATATTTAGGACTACCATTTTGAAGGAACAAAAAGTCCGTGGTGCTTTTTGGAAAAGACAGCGACAAGAGGTAAGGAAACGTTTTTCAGTATTTAACAATCGTAGATAATATATAATTATTATATATTCTTCTGTGTTTGATGTTTTATGAGTAATTAGATGATAATAAAAACAACTAGACGGGGTCATCTGCCCCGTTTTTTTTAAATTATTGTGACACATTCAGAAGTTTCTATTTTCCCCATAATAATGGGATTATGTTTATAATAGCCGAATTTTCAATTTGTTATACAGTTTATCATCTATGAATATGTTATGAATGGTTTTTACTGAATAATTATTGTATGTCCAATTATTGTTGGAAAGCGACATTTTGTGTCAAGGGCTAAAGTTGCTCACCATACGAATTTTGTGAAATGATGACAAATTTGATTTCTTCTTACATTTGTAAAAACAATTGTATTAGTTTTCAGAGGGGGGGGGGGGGGTATTTAAATGCTTGTTTATTCCTTTCTGATTAAAATTTATAAATTCAGGAACATTTTTATATAAATCATAATCCTATCCAACATACAAAAGCTTCTGCAGCAGACTAATTTTATTAGAAAGAAGAAATTGCTTGAAAGACAATATTCATGCGCATTTTTTTTCCTTTTAAAAAATGTTTTTTGCTTCTTTTTGTTACATTTACAAACTTATATATATTTGCAAACTTTATTGCCAAGAATTATTTCGAATTTGTCTGTTGCAGATTTTTTAATGTTGAGAAGGGTTATATAAGGAGAGTTTAATTAGCCCAAGTCCCTGTATGTACAATAAAAGGGTTTATAAACAACCAATTAATTAGTATGTAACCAACACACTTGGAACAAGACAGGAAATGATTGCATAATGTTACATAACATAAGTCACCCTGCCATGTGGTCACAATGTGATATGATAGACCTCTTTAGAATTGCATATATTTTACTGTTTTTTGCCACCTCATGTTTTCAATAATACAATGTGTCAAAATAGTCCCTTCTCCATCAAATTCTTTTTTAAATACTATTTTTTGTGGTTTGTTTTTAAAAATCAAAATCTAAGGCACATACAATTGTAATGACCCTTTTGGTTATCTGCTTATCATATTTTGACTATGAGCAAGTTACCATCATGTACGATCCGCTGGCATTATTTTTACTTTTATCAGGGATTATTATACTGCTCAAAGTATGCAGAAGCTAAATATTTTGATTAATAGTAAATAAACCCATCCCATATACAGCAAATCTGAAGCAGATGACCTTGGAAGACATCTGGGCAAAGGAAAGGTAAACCTAATCAAGTGAAATATGAATAACATTGAAAACATTGTGACAAAGGGAATAATTATTAATTATGCAATTATGGAGGTCATGCCAGGATGCTGAAACCTCAGTGTGTTGGAAACGGTTAAAATACCACTTTAATAAGAATTCTTGATAAAAAGGAATAATCTGTTTTATACAAATTTAGATCTTTTGTCCAAACCCCTATATTCCCTGGTCAAAATTCATCAATATATATATTTTATATTACATGAAATTTATTAAGTAAAATAACGTTATATTGATATAATAACTATCAATCAGATTTAAAAAAAGTATTACTTATCCAGGAAATGCAGCGATATAATTAGAAAATTGTTGAAAGTGACAGATTATCTGATCCTGATATTGAGTGGCTTTTACTTCCATATGTATTTTTATACAATAATCACAAATAAGATGAAAATTCACGGACAACACCATATAACGGCATGAAATATTATATTTTAGACTACATCGACAAGCTGATGGATGAAGTTATGGACAGGAGAAAAACGCTCAACAGCTCTCAGGAATGCAGAGAAGACTTGAAGAATGTAATGATGTCCACACCCAAACCTGTTTGCCACAAATACCCAGCTGTCAATAAAGAAAGCTGTTGTATCAGCTCACAAGTCAAGATTCGCAAAACTTTAAATTGTTAGTAGTTCGGGTTACTCTCAGAGGAAATGCCTTGGTATAATTGAAAACACAAAACACAAAACAATAAATCAATCCTTATTTTTTAATTTAGTTCCTGAAAGAGCAATTAACTCTTAATATGATCCATAATTAGGGCGTTCCATAAAGTCACGTGGGATGCGATTCAACATATACCTAGGTCGTTTATACTCTTCAAAGTCGACTCCATTTTCACTTTTACCTGGTTGACTGTGATAATTAACACTAAATTCTGTTATAAGTATAGAATGATCAGGCACGCGTGATCTTTCGCTCAGTAATCCGTGTAAATTGTTAGAGTCTATAACAGCCTGTGGACTTAATACTTTAAATGACTTATCTTTAGAGAAAGTATCGTGTGTCACACAAATATAATCCACTACTGCCATTCCCTTTCTTGAGATTGAGGTATAATTGTCGTCTTCCTTCATAAAACGTCCGTTTAAAAGGCAGAATTTTGATTCATTTAAAAAGTCGATAAATTCATGCCCGTGTTTATTCACACTTTGATCTAAATAGTTTCTTGAAGACAATAGATCGATATCACATGAAAAATCACTTAAGTTCCCTATTCTAGCATTGAAATCTCCTGTAACAATAATAGCGTCACTATCACTTTGTATGTACATTTGTGCAAGCAGATGGCCGAACAATTCCGAAGCATTCCGACCTCTCGAGGAATTTTCGGGTGGAAGGTATCACGAGAAAATCACAAATTCGTATCCATTATTCCTGTCTGTGAATTGTACCCCTAAAATACCATCACATGACTTGTCGATCACTTTGATTTTATAATCATCACAAATTGAGTTTCTAATCAGTAACCCCACACCTCCAGAAGGTTTCGATGCTTTGCGATGGATATCTGACCGATTAAAGCCGAACCATGTATATCCTTTGAGTTATAGTACACTCTTTGATGGAAGATGCGTTTCAGCGATAGAAAATATATCTGCTTCGATTGCTGTTACAGTGTTTTCGCGTAATAGGACTGCATTTTGACGTGTCCAACCACATACATTTAAATGTGCGATTCTTATTGGCTCATCGAGACGGGTAGATTCCTATTGATCATTATTCTGGGTATTTATGTTACTTTGGGTTTGTTTGATCCTTCCAATAAATAAATAAATAAATGTTAACACACATATATTTAATTGGCTGATATATATTACACGAGTCAAGTTCGTGTTTTCTATCCACCTACTATGGTTGGATACTATTTACTATAAAACTTTATATAGAGCTAGTAATAATATAATGTAATGCTTGGAATTTCATTTTGAATAATTGAAGTTTAGGTTTGTAAACTTCCGGGGTTAATTTTCTTACGAAAAAGGTTTTTTTGTATTCCTTTATAGTACCGCAGTC
Source organism: Serripes groenlandicus (assembly GCA_031761405.1). NCBI lineage: Eukaryota > Metazoa > Mollusca > Bivalvia > Cardiida > Cardiidae > Serripes > Serripes groenlandicus. The sequence goes on along the minus strand of JASEVX010000005.1, from coordinate 11,079,135 downwards.
GTTCATTAGCTAACTCTACTTGTATGTTTTGTTAGGAACATAGTGCGTAAATGACGCCATGATTCTTTTCAGAAACTCTCGAGACATTGCGATATGTAAACAATGGCCGCGCTCAGCATATGCTGCACACCGATCAGCACAAATAGTCATCTTTAAATAGTAATATCTTCATTATTAGTTGTATGTTAATGAAATCAGGGACACTATATTACATTATAGTAATATAGTGTCCCTGATGAAATGCATAGTAAATAAATGTTCATTAAGTCTATATTTTTCAATTCAAAGCGAGTTTTTTTCAGCCGAGCGTATTCCTTTAAGATTACGAATTAACGTCTGCCTTATCCGCTGCTGTAAAACACCTTAATCTCAAAATGATTCGTTAAACAACTGTAATTAATACGATTCAGCCGGATGTGCAAAAGAGATCATGAGCAAAGGTCCCTATTCTATACAAGCCTATCGCTCAGTCTTTAGCAATTTAATCCAGCTATAGCTCAACAGCGCCGGCATTATGTTCTGTATGCATTTGCTTCTTTTCAGCTGAGGATAGGTTACTAAGATGAAATGTTCGTCTAACCGCAACACTCTACTACGATAGAAATTTACAAAACAAACTACCTCGATCTAATGGAATTAACATCCCGCTTTTCTGCTAGGAGCGACCTAACTCATTCCGTGTAAATTCGCGATATTTATAATGACCGAGGCTTAATACCGCCCGTGATTAATGGGCGCTATTTTAATTTCAGATGAATAAATAAGACTGAGGTTGTCCCCCATTGAACAATAATGGTTTTGTTGAAAGTTGAAAGTGATCTTTATAAATTTGATTAACCTCTGACTGATTTATAACGAAAATAGTGTTTAGCCTACTTTTATCAGGAATGTAGATAATCTACGTCCCTGCTTTTTTCTATATTGCCACTCTAATAGCCATTTTCAGAAATTGAAAGTAAATTTCAGTGCGGGATAAGGGTGACCTTCTATTTGACCTCATACGAGAAATGTTCCGTCAACCTGTATGTTTTATTTGCTATTTTGGTAGTTCTTATACTGAATTTATTTTGAGACAGGCTTCTGTGTAGTTTCACTTGTTGGAAACGAACTATAACCCATAATGCTATAATGGTCGTCTATGGAAAATTAATTACTTCCCTTTGACCTGAAGCACGTTCGTACCACTCTAATTTTGCCACACTACGTTTCCGGCGCGTAAACCTTTTAGGTAGGTCTCTGATATGGTTTGGGTACTGCTCCGATCACTTTCACGCGACACTGTTGAACTGCCAGTGGTTCTAAATGATACAAAACAAGTAATACCGTTTTGGACAGGCTTCCACAAAAGAATATCTGACAGAAAAGGAATTCACGTAGTCGTTGCCTATCCCCCAATCATAGACGTCAAACCCGCTGACATGGCGACAGTATTCACAACAATGCAGAAATGCCTCGAGATGTCAAAGGCAGTAGGCCAGAATAACCCGGTGCAGACCTTTGACCAACAACTTTATGCCATTGCCCAACAAGTAAAGTGGTCTATGCCTGAGATTTTCCGCGCGCACGTAGTAAGGTTAGGCGGATTTCACACTGTATCGTGTTACATTTCAGCAATCGGGAAGATCTGGGCATCAGCTGGACTTCGTGATTTATTGGTTGATTCGGGTGCATATGCAGGTTGTACTGTAGATCAGATACTTCAAGGCAAGCAGTTTAACCGTGGTGTTAGAGCATACACACTAGCGTATGAAACTATCATGGTATTATGGTTCAAGGCATTTTTCCAATGGTGTATAAGTCAAGGAAATATTGCTAACATAAACGAAAACTTCTGGCAAACGATGCTTGCCTGTCATAACGCATTCGGTGATCTTAATGCGAACGTAGTAGATCTCTCTGATTTTTTTATACTTTTTCGGGAGCATCTTTTTCCGTTGATTTCTACTTTCAGAGAGTTTTGTTATAAAGGATCTCCAACTTTCATATTTTGGGAAATGTTTTTACGAGCCGTAGAAGTAATGCTCATGAATGTCAGAGCAGAGCGTGATGGAGATTGGAATTTACATCTACAATCTGTGTCTTCTATGTTGCCATATTTCTTCATTGCAAACAAGACAAGTTATTTCAGGTGGACACCGGCTTATTTAATTGACATGCTGAATCTCCCCGAAGACACGTATTCAGCTTTCATGTCTGGAAAGTTAGCAGTCAGACAAAAGCCTGGTGTATTCAATGGTATATGGAGTGATATGGCAACAGAGAAGACTATAATCAAGGATTCGAAGGGACGTGGCGGTATAGTTGGATTGACTACGCAAAAGTCTGCTCTTCTTCGATGAACATTTACTAGGCACATTCTTGCAAGGTACGCCTCTGAGATGAGGAAAAGGTCTGGAATTGCTTTGGACTCAGATATTGATCATGAAGAGAATAGACATACAGCGATGAAACGCGATGAGAGGCAAGTAAATGATCACATTGAGCACGTGCAAAATAATATGACAGATTCATTCGACATTGAAGCATGCCCCAAATCCCTTATAAACTTTGCCACGGGTTTGCATGCCAGTAAGGAAGTCGAAGATTCGCTCCTGAGTTCAGTAGAACGTGGACAAAAATCGTTTAAGTCTTTTGTGAATGGTTGTTTAAAAGCCAACGAAACACGCGATTTTTATTCCCCGATTTCTAAATCCTCGCTCAAAACATTTGACGATATGACAAAACCGTACAATCTAAAATGTCGATCTGGCAATACGGTAAAAGCCCATATCAATCCTGAGCTTGTCTTTCGGAGAGCTTTAGCCCTGGCAAATGTACGAGATGAAGTTACCGTTGAAAAGGTTTTGCCTACGCTGTCGGTCGAATACCAACATCTACTTTCCATGACGATGGGTCTATGAGGAAGTCATGCAAAGCCGATTTCATTCATTTATTGGAAATAGAGGTTTGCACCTCTTTCACACTGCCTTCATGTGCAAAAAGTCGGTCAATCCTTGTCAGAGATGGTATGGGTATTGTGCAAAGTCTTCATGTAAAACGGTACAACAGTTTGGGCGATTAGGCAAAGGACTACTTTAAAACCCTTACAGCTTGCTTTGAAACTTATGGCTGTGTCATGGACGTGTTTGATCGGTATGATGTGGAACATTCTACAAAATCAGCAGAAAGAATCAGAAGGTCTATTTCAAGTGGTGGTAAGGCTTTTCAGGTAATTGAAGGTAGATCAACTCCAGATTGGAAGAAATTTATATGTACATCCGAAAATAAACAGGATTTGGTCATATTTCTAGGTGACTATGCACTCGAGCACTACAATGAATTCGCGTTGCAAGACCACGACGAAATATTCATGGCTGGATCTTTTCAAAATCCTGAGACTGTGAAACAATTTTGTGCCGGGACGGTAACTGACTGTACCCAGTTGTTTAGTACGCAGGAAGAGGCAGACACAAGAATTATACTGCATTTTCTGTTCGCTAATGAACAGATGTTAAATAGTAACTCCAGTGGCCGTATTGTTATAAAGTCATCAGACACTGATGTTTTACTACTTTGTGTAAAATATTTCGCACAAATGTCAAACATTGTTGAATTATGGTTCCAGGATGGATGCGTTGCTTCAACCAAAGACGCAAGACGGTTTATACCTGTTCATGATATATTCAAAGCTATTGGGCCAGTGATGTCTAGCACACTACCAGTTGCTCACGCTCTAACAGGATGCGACACAACGTCTTCTTTTTTCGACAATGGCAAAAAGACGGTTTATAAGGCGTTGAAACTAAACCCACACCGGTATCAAAATTGGTCAAATCTAGCTGGTGTTGATATTTAAACATCTGTTGAAGTTGGCAGACAATTCATCGCTGATCTGTATGACACTAAAAGCAA
>JASEVX010000005.1:10850510-11075044 GCA_031761405.1 Serripes groenlandicus | reverse complement strand
AAATTAAAGAACCATAGTTTGATTTTGGTACTCTTGTGACTTTTATATTAAAAAGAGTAAACGTTTTCCTTGGCAAAATCTCTTATTGATATTCCTATGACACACCTTTATAGAAAAAGGTCATGTGACTTTAATTATGTTTTATACAAAAAAAAAATGGGTCATATTGATTACGCTGGGATATAAAGATAAGGGGGCTGTGTAAAATTATTTTCCTTAAAAAATCTTCTATTGCATGTATCCAGGGACGTAGGTAAGATATCTACGTCCCTGATGTATCCAAATCATATTTATAATTGTGTTGTTGTATTTAAAAATATCATCTCAGTGAGACAATTCTTGTTTACCCCTTTTCCCACATATAATAAATCTACAGAAAACAACTTAAAACATCAGTATGAAAATATGGAAAATCTCTATAAATGAAGTATAACTTGAGTATTGTTGAAATGGGGCAACTGATCATTGTTCCTACTTTTGTAACAATGTTTTTCAAATGCATCAAGATCGCCTCGGTAGTATTAGACTTTTTAGAGCAACGGCATGCGCGGAAGGTCGCGTGTTCGATCCCTTGTAGGTTCAAATCAAAGACTAAAAATGGTAGTAATGGCTGCCCTCCTTGGGGACAGGGTTGCGGGGTGTGCATTACGACTGACTGGCTGGTGTCAGGAAAATGAACCAGTAGTACTTGTAACCTACCCAGGAAATGCCGTGATATAACTGAAAAATTGTTGAAGGCGGTGTAAAACACCAATCAAAATGTGTCTGCAGGTGGGAAAGGGTTAACATACACACTCAAATATTAGGATTACACATGTTTAGAGCTCAGACTCAGTTCAAACAGGAAGTTCAATCGTTTCCCACATAAAAAGGCATTTTGACACCTCTACAGCAGGCTCCTTTTGAAAACATAGTGACAAAAAGGAGAAATTACTAAAAATGAGCTATTTCTCCTTTAGCCACAATATTTTCAACTCTTTTCAATAAAATAAACTTTCATTTAAAATAAAGATTTTCTATAATTTTGATGTGATGTTTGGAGCATAGCGCAGTCAACATCTGTGGGTGTCCGACAATGCTTTTAACCTGATCGATATGATCAGAGCTCTAGATAAGGGGCGTTTTGCATGTAAATCCTTATTTGACCCTCTAACCCTATGTTGTCGGTACTCAAACTAATCGTCTCTGTGAGATGATTCTTTTGTGTTCCTACAACATAGGGTTTGCTTTAATAATAACAGATCCATTTTGCGGGAAAAGCGCTGAATACCCCTCCTTGTCCGGACCTCTGAATGATATTTATAATCATCTTCTTTGAACACGGCTGATATGATAATTTTACAGTCATCTACATTAACCCTTTCCCACCTGCAGACGCATTTTAACGCGATAAGAGCAGACGACTTATGAAAACATTGTGGCCAAAGGTGAAATTGCTAATGATGAGCAATTTCACCTTTGACCACAATGTTTTCCACTTATAGTCATTGGTTATCCATTCAATAAATAGAGATTTTCCATTTTTTGACAAAAGGTTCAAAGTCGTTTGCTGCAAATTAGTTGTATGTGGGAAAGGGTTAAAATCATTTCGGAATAAGAAAAGTTATGCACCTAGAAAAAATGTAGTTTCAGGTTAGCTTTGTTATGAAATTGAAAAAATTGTGGGAAAAGTAGAGAGTGATCATTTTTAGCAATTTCTATTTTGTGGGTTAATGGCAATGTTATGGAATTGAAAACATTGTGGAAAAAGCAGAAAGTAATCATTTGAGCGATTTCTTCTTTCTCCACAATATTTAAGAAGGAAACCTGCTGCAGCTGATTAAGAAAATGTATTTAAATGTATGTATCTAGAAAATATGAGCTTTACATTAAATAGAGTGTAAACATTGTGAAAAAGGAAGTATGTGGTAATTGTTTATTTAGTGCAATTCCTCTCCCAATGTTGTCAAACAAAAACAAAGTAAAGGGTAAATATAATTTGATTGTGTAATACCGGATATAATTTGAATGTATAATACCGGATGTATCAAACCGCCTCATCCATCACATACATCATGATGGATGTGATGTATCAAACCGCCTCATCCATCACATACATCATGATGGATGAAAATAGGTGTGATTCATGGGGATGCCTTTTTAGCTCGACTATTTGTTGAATATAAGAGCTCTTCTTCTCACCCTGGCCATATCTCAGTAACTACTTCATGCATTGCATTGGAATTTTATACAACCCTTCCCAACTACATGTATTGACTTTTTTTAGTTTTGCATGCAACTACATAATTAAGAGTCCATATCTCTTTAACTAGTTAATGCATTGCATTGAAACTTTCTACAACCCAACCATCACACCTATGTAAATAACCAATCTTGCATATATATTGCAAATTATCACCCTTACAGAAAGTCTTGTTAACAATAACTAATAAGCGGTGGAAAAGTCAAGCTGGCAGCTCTTGTTTATCCAGTAATAACTCCTTCCCACATACAGGAATACTGCAGCAGATGACTTTTTTAAAACATCAAGGCAAATACATGGTAAGTTTCTGTTAATGAAAGAACAATAATTGCATAGAGTTGAAAACAGTAGTATAAAGGGAAAATCGCTTATGATTAGCAATTTCACCTCTTGTCATAATATTTTCAACTCAATTTAGTAATTAAAATTACATTTATAAAGATTTTCCATACTTTTGCCTAGATGTTTTCATAGTCATCTGCTTCAGGTTTTGCCATAATTGGGAAAGTATTAATAGAGGGTCAACATTATGGAAAAGTAAGTACATGTAAATTGCTTGTTTTTATCAATTTCGTCCCAATCATGTTGTCTGTATCAAGTAAAGAATATTGCTTGATTGATTGATAGATTGGGGTTAAAGCTTTTTTCAAATGAAAATCATTCATACTCTCGGAGGCCAGTTCACCTTCTCATGTTTTACTGTCTTTCTCACACCCATGCTCCACACAACAGACTTTCCAGGCAACTGTCTGTGTTTCCACTCAGACTGTTGGAAGAGGATTGACTTTTATCGAATGTTTGCCTAGCTGGGGTTTTAACTCTCAACCCTGGGCAGACTGCATTTCTACAGACTGAGCTACCGGTGCTCTGCTTAGTAAAGAGTCGCCACATCTTTCAAGTGATTGTGCAACTCCTGATTTATGAAATTCCTGATGTATTAATTTTCCATACATTAAAGTGGACAAACAAAGTGGTATTGTATTAATAATGAAGATGCTTTTTTAACCAGTGTAAACCCATTCCCACATACAACAGAAGAATACTCTAAACACTTCTATCTAAAATTATGGTAATCCTCTTTAAAAAAAAAAAAAAAAAAAAAAATGAATTACAGAGTTGAAAACATGGCCAATCTTTAGAATTCTTATCCTCTGAATACGCTGGTTGGATTCCAAAATAGTTTGATAAAAATGTTCCTTGGGTGAACTTCTACCAAAACAAATTATTGTTCAAGCCATATTAATGGCTTGAAAAAATATGGCACACTTCACACACTTTTTGGACATCGTCAAATGAGATGTGCCTGCACGTGAAAAAAAAGTTAAATACAGTGTGGATAAAGTAGAAATGGCTCAAGTATGAATGATAATTCTTTTTTCTGCCTTGCTTTCTCCTTAGATCATTAACAAGTGAACTGTCGCCGTGATATGACTGAAAAATGTTGAACACAGCGGTAAACCCCAATAAAACAAAACAATTTTAGAGCTGAAAGAGTAAATATATGGTATCAGATGGCAGATGAAGTATAAAACAATTCTACTCGTAAAGTCTCTCTATGGTCAATATACATTGTCTGTTTTTATCAGTTTAAAAGTGTTTACTGTCATGGGACATAACTCCCTTTCCCACATGTATACAACAATTCCTGTTGCAGACGACTTTGAAAACATTATAGACAAAAATATGATAAATCTCAATAAATGAATGTAGAACTTGAAGGAAACTCTTGTTAACACTTTGGATGCCGCATTTTTTGCTTCAGCAGCTTGACATTCTGTCAGAATGTTTGTCTGAATTATATTTAGGTCATATTGGTTCAGAAACAAGGTTAATAAAGGAAATATAGTTCAAACTCCGGATGCCGCATTTTTACTTTGAGCAAGTTGAAACTTTGTCAGAATGTTGTCTTGATGACATCTAGTCCATGTTGAAATATCAGATAAGAAAATATAGATAACTAGGCCAAGTAAAGGAAAAAAGTTTACACTGTGGAGGTTGAATTAAGAATAATTGTCTTGATGTGTTTTGCATTGCAGTACATTGTATATTTATGGTGAGCGAATTAGGGCCATCATGGGCCTCTTGTTTAGAAATTCTGGTTATAGTTTTGCATGCAACTACATTAAGTGTCCATATCTCAGTCAGTAACTACACCATGCAGCACATTTAATCTTTAAACAGCCCTTTCCAACCATCACACCTATGTAACTAATTAAGATAGATAACTTTTTATTGCATATAATGCAAATTATCACCCTTTATTATTTGACTCGGAAATGTTTTGCATGCAACTACATTCGAGTCCATATATTATCAGTAACTAATAAGTGGTGGAATAGTCGAACGCACTGTCTTACGGTAAGTCCACATTTTGCTGTTAGTTGTTCATAGCTGTGCCTGGCAATGAACCCTTACCCACCTATAGACGCATCTGACTCATCTGCAGCAGACTACTTTTGAAAACATTGTGATAACTTTTTATCAGTTATGATACCTACAATTATAGAGATTGTCCATATCGTAGACATTTTCAAAGTGGTCTTCTACAAGTTGTTGCTGTATGTGGGAAACGGTTAAAATTATTAACATAGTAAGGAGTAGATAAGGAGCTGATTTCTGGTTCTAAAATCCTTATATTGACCTCCGAACCCTATGCTGTTGATACTCAAAAGATTTGTCTTGAGATGATTCTTAAGAGTACCAACAATAAAGAATTTAAATGGGTATCCAACATTTCCCACATACAACAAATCAACAGCATACAACGTTGAAAGCATCTAGGCAAAATTATGGAAAACTTCTATAAGGGAATGTTTAATTATTGAAAATAATTATTTTGCCACAATGTTTTTAAAACTCATCTGCTTCAGAGGCGTCAAAAACGCATTTACATGTGGGAAAGGGTTGAATAAGAGAGATCTTCAGAAGCAAAGACTAGTTTACCCCAAAATCACTGAATAATGCGGATGATAGTCTCTGTGATATATTACAGGAGGATATGATCAGCATGCTTACCTAGGTAATCCACTGGACGTTCAAAATGCGTCGCATGACAGGAACAGGAATACAGAAATGCTAAATTTGGTATGAAATAACTTGTATACATGTATGACATTTTCCTACATGAAGATGTATTTTAATTCACCTGAAGCCGAGACTTTTTGAAATCATTGTTGCAAAGGGAGAAACAATTGCTCACAAAGAATAATTTATCCTTTGCCACAATGTTTTCAACCCTTCAATGATTATGCTTTTGTTTATATGTTGCCAAGGAGTTTTCAAGGTCTTCTGCTGCAAAATTATTGTATGTGGGAAAGAAATAAACGAGTAATGGTCAAGGAAAGAAATCTGTAGAGTTTTATTGTAAGTGTAGAAAGATATTTCTCTACACATTCATGTAGTCTGATCCAAATCAACCATGTTTCATGAAACTTTCTCTTGTCAAATTGATAAACAGTGCAGAGCCAGATCAAACCATGCAACTGCACACGTTCATCTTGATCTACACTGTTTTAAAATTACCTATGGTTGGTTTTGTAGAGTACTTCTTAACTATCTGATTTGAGTTAGCCCAATCCCACATGCAACAAATCTGCAGCAGACGACATTAAAAACATATTTGCGAAAACTCCATAAATGAGAAATTTATTATTAAACAATTTTTCCTTTTGTCATAATGATTTTAAACCTTGTCTGCTTCAGATGCGTCAGACAGCGTCTGTATGCGGGAAATAGTTAATTTATCTTGTTATTAGTCACCTACCGGTCGAAGACCTGTTTGGGGACTATAGGTTTGGTCGATTCCGTCTGTCTGTCTGTCTGTCTGTCTGTCTGTCTGTAAGTCCCACCTAACCTTGTCCGGCCCGCATCGTAACCATGCATGATAGGATTAGGAAGAAACATGGCACAAACGTTAACCATGATGAGGCGGCGTGTCGCACACAAGACCGAGGCCTGCACCTTAAATCTCAAGGTCAAGGTCACACTTAGAGGTCAGATGTCAAAATGAGTACTGTTTGATAGGATTACCTTGTCCGGTCCGCATCTTAACCATCATCATAGGATTTCCAAGAAACTTAGCCACAAACGTTCACCATGATGAGTTGGCGAGTCGGTGTGTCATGCACAAAACCCAAGCCTGTACCTCGAATATCAAGGTCACACTTAGAGGTCCAATGTCCAAATGAGTACTGTTTGATAGGACTGTACCTTGTCCAGATCGCATCTTAACCATCCGTCATGGGATTTCCAAGAAACTTGGCACAAACGTTCACCATGATGAGGCAGCGTGTCGCGCACAAGACCCAGGCATGTATCACATTTACAGGTCAAAGGTCGAAAAGAGTAGTGTTTGATAGGACTGTACCTTGTCCGGCCCGCATCTTAACCATCCATAATAGGATTTCTATGAAACGTGTCACAAACATTCACTATAGTGAGGCGGCGTGTTGCACTTAAGACCCAGGCTTGTACCTCAAATGTCAATGACCCACTAAGAGGTCAAATGTCAACATGATTACTGATTGATAGGATTGTACCTTGTCCGGCCCGCATCTCAAACATGCATCATATCATTCCCAAGTTACAAAGCACACATGTTCACCATGTTTAGGTGGTGTGTCGCGCAGAAGACCCAGGCCTGTACCTCAAATGTTAAGGTCACTATTAGAGGTCAAATTTCAAAATGAGTACTATTTTATAGGACTGTACCTTGTCCGGCTCACATCTCAACCATGCATCATAGGATTCCCAAGTTACTGGGTTCACTTCTTCACCATGATGAGGTGACATGTGGCACACAAGACACAGGCTTTTACCTCAAAGGTCAAGGTCATACTCAGAGGTCAATGGTCCGGTAAGGGACTCTTGTATTGCTTGCAATACGACATTAACTTGTTTTCAAACAGTTTAGATAAGGTCTGAATTAATAACAAGTTACTCCTCCTTACTGAATACATAATCATTTTTACAAACAAAAAGATAACTGTTAAGATAAAACCATTTTTAAAAACAAGCATATAACTGTAAACATTTTTGAGAACAAATACAAAATTGTAAACATAAACTTTAAAGTTATATTTAAAAACAAATAGATATTTGTAAACATTTTACAAACAAATAGATAACAGTAAACAGTTTCATAGATTACAAAAAAAGCTTTCAGATAATACCAGTTCCCGAGCCGTTTTTGTGGGAAAAAACACAAGGCAATACCGGCTCATAACGGGATTCAAACCAGGGACATTTGGTATTTTAGGTCGATGCTCTACCACTGCACCACTGTTTTCTTTAACAAACAAATAGATATAGAGACATTTCACAAACAAATATGTTACTTTATATTTAGGAGCCATTTCACAAACAGATTACTTTTTATTTAAGAGCCATTTGATGAACAAATCTATAGGGAGGGAACTGTAAACATAGAATAATTTTATAAACAAATAGATTAGTTTATACATAGATCGAATTTACAAGACAATAAACATTACCTTTCAAACGAAATGGGAAAAGGCAACACTTATTTGTGACTTTTTGCTAAACTGTCGCTGAAGAAAATATTGTTCTTTGCTAGTAGCCAGTGGACAGTTATGGCTTTAACCTTTTCGCACATACAGCAAATCTGCAGCAGACGACTTTAGAAACATCTAGACAAAATCACAGAAAATATCTTTAAATGAAGGCATAATTAGTTTTTTAATTACTGAACAAAAATTAAAACATTGTGGCAAAAGGAGAATATGTAGGAAAGGGTTAAGCTATTACATAGACAAACAAACCTTTCAAGGTTTTAGGGAATTGATAAGTGAAGTACTGTGCGTTCACTCTGGCATGGAAGTGTTGCTGACTTATCTGAAACTTCGCATCTTTCCCACCTGTAGACGCATCTGCAGCAGATGCCTTTTATAAACATTGTGACAAATATAGAAATTTCTCCTCTTGGCACAAATCTTTTCAACTTTTTTCAGTAATTACACCTACAATAAAAGAGATTTTGCATATTTTTGAGTAGATATTTTTTAAAGTCTTCTGCTGCGCTGCAGATTTGTTGTATGTGCGAAAGTGTTAACGGGATTTTCATATTAGTGACATGTCTCTTTGTGTATATTTCAGGACGGTGTTATGTGTAATGAACCGCCTCGAAGGAAGCATTTTGATTGGTGTATACTGTCCGTCCTTGGCTACATTTGCTGTGCCCCCATTGGACTGTGCGCCATGTACTACTCTATGAGGGTAGGTAAAATATTAATCATGTAAACTTCCCTCAGCTTGCAACTTTGTCAGACTGTTTGTCTTGATGATATATGGGTCATGGCAGATGAAAAGGTAGGTCACTAGGTCAAATTGAAAGACAATCTTGTTAACACTCTGGAAACAGCATTTTAAACTTGAGTAGGTTATTACTTTGTCCGAATAAATGTCTAGATATTTTCTAGGCTTAGTTTTAATACAGCTCATGTTCAGTAAAAAACAATGTCACTACAATGAAGGGCAAATTTTAGAAATATCTTGTTAACACTCTAGGAACTGCATTGTTATGCCCCCGGAATCACCGATTCGGTGGGCATCTAGTTTTTGTCTGTCTGTCTGTCTGTCTGTCTGTCTGTCTATCTGTCTGTCTGTCTCTTTGTCTGTCTGTCGAACAAAACTTTAACCTTGATCACTACTTTTGAACCATAACAGGTACGGCTACCATATTTCACATGTGTATTCCTTGTGACATGACCTTTCTGTCAGTACCAAAATGTTTGACCTTGCGACCTTGACCTTTGACCTAGATGTTGCCATTTTGGGGCATCAGTGTTTTACAATCACATCTTGTTTGCTTCAGCAGCTTGACAATGTGTCAGAAGTTTGTCTAAAACTAGGTCAATAGGCCAAATTGGAGGAAAATCTTTTAAACACTCTGGAAGTGGCATTTTTACTTGAGCATTTTGAAAAAATGTTGTCAAGAGTTATTGCCTTGATGATCTATAAGGCTTAGTTTGAATATGGGTCATGTTTGGTCAAATCAGGGTTACTACGCGAAATTGAATGGCAATCTTGTTAACACTAGTAATTGAGTGCAAAATGAGTTTTTATTGGGTTGGTTTAATGATCCAGGGCCATCAAGGCCCTCTTGTTATTGATATTTGTTTTGTTTATTATAGGCCAACCATGGACATGACCATAACATACAGGAATATAAAATCAACAACTCGAGCACAAAGGCCAAGGTTCTTACAATTCTGAGCGTCATCATAGGCAGTCTGTGTGTCATTGCCATGATTATTCTGACTGTTGTTCTGATCAACAAAGCCAATGACGCCTACATGGACATTGGCAGAAACATCAACAGCCAATACAACCAAAACGGTCGTTAATATTGTGACCATGTCGTTAATATTGTGGTTATGCTGTTAATATCGTGACCATGTCGTTAATATTGTGGTTATGCTGTTACTAGTGTGGTTATGCTGTTAATATCGTGACCATGTCGTTAATATTGTGGTTATGCTAATATTGTGGTTATGCTAATATAATATTGTGGTTATGCTAATATTGTGGTTATGCTAATATTGTGGTTATGCTGTTAATAGTGTGGTTATGCTGTTAATATTGTGGTTGTTAGGCGGAAACTGAGGCAATTCTTTTGAGCATATGAAACTTTGGAGATAAAAACAGATTCACACATGCAGCCTTATTTTGACAAATCTGCAGCTATAGCCTTTTGATAACATTATGGCAATAGGAGAAATTTGTCTCATTGTTATCTCAATACAATTATTATAGATTGTGATTTTCCATATTTCTGCCTATATGTTTTCAAAATCATCTGCTGCCGATTTGTTGTTTGTTAGAAAGAGTTTATTGAACTATAATGAGATGTTGCTGGGCAATGACCAATTTTACCCTTTCGAACATGCAACAAATCTGCAGCAGACCACTTTAAAAGCATCTCAGCAAAAGTATGAAAATCTCTTTTGCCACAATGTGGTATTGAGTTGGATATGGAACTATTGTGACCAATTTACTCTTTCTTATCTAATCCTATTCCAAACAGGGTGGGTTGTGAGTTTGAATCTCAGCTCGGCCAACATTTTGTTGTGCCGTTTGACAAAAGTGACTGTCACAAGCGTCATTTGTCCTTTCACTAATGGGCTAACAGTCTGTGTGGAAAAAACAGCCAGTTGCTTGGAAAGTATGTTGTGTGAAATACTGGTATGAGAAAGCTAGGAAACACATGAGTAGGTGAACTAGCTGCTGTGATATGACTGATTTCGTTTTGAAAACGGCGTTGAGCCTCAATCAATCAATCAACCTATTCCAGAAAATATTGTGTGTGTGTGTAATTAGAGTAGTTTCGTTATTGGTTTATTCTTGTTTAGCGTTAAGTATTTTCCTGCATGAAGGAAAGGGTAATTTATTTTTTGTTGGTTGACCAAAAGACTTGACACACTTCATCAGTTTGTATTATTGCTTACCCGATTTCAAGAGAAGGGGTGTATTTTGTTTTCTTAAATCTTTCTTTGACATCCAAACAGTATGTTGTGGGTACTCAAAAGAATCGTCTCACTTAAAGGTTTCATTTAGTACTCACAACAAACAGTTTAATCCAGAAATAATGGAGAGTTTTAAGGAAAAAAACATAGCTCTATTGATTAAATGAAACTGTTTCATTTTGTTTATGATACTTGTAAATAGGTTTTTCTCTATCACTTTAACCCTTTCAAACATAATCAAATCTGTACATGACAATTTTGATAACATCAAGGGGGAAAACATTGAAATTCTCTTGATGAAAGGATGGTTTTAGAATTAAGTAGTATAAATTGAGAGTATTTGAGACATTGCACATGATTTGCAATTTATGCGATTGCTCTTATTGCCAAGTTGTTTTCAAAAACGGTTTGCTGTAGATGTGTGAAAATGTGTTTACCTGTGGGTAAAGGTTAAGGTACTTATTCATGTACATAATTTGTATTTGTTTTTTTTTCTACTTTTCTCACAAGGTTCTTGTGCTTTCTATACTTGCCATATTACATGAAAATAAACTTTTGTACTTTCGAGTTAAAAATTAGATTTAGATCATACACTCAGGTTCTAACGTAACTCTGCCCGTCTTGGGGTTTATATCATTCTCTGAAAGCTTTTATCCTTTCCCACATGCAACAACCAGCAGCAGACGACTTTGAAAACATAACCGAAAACATAAGGAAACTCCCTTTAAATGAAAGTACAATAATTGAATAGAATTAAAAACATGGTGACAAAAAGATAAATTACTTGTTTTGAGCAATTTATTCTATTGTCGCCATGTTTTCAGAGGCACCAGAAAGCGTCTATTTGAGGGAAAGGGTTAAGATAGCTTACGTGACCGGGTTACAAACATAAAACATCCTGATGAGACTCTGTGTATTTAAAGTAGGAATCTAAGTCTTTTTGCAAAAGAAAAATATGGCTCATTCAGCTTTACTTTGTGGATAAAGATATACAGAGAATAATTATCAATCCAATCATTATGAATTTACCAGAAATATTATGTATTGAAGATTAACATCTTCTTCGACCTTCTTCACAAAAGGACATTGGCTATGTTCAAACAACACAAAATACAGAATAATGTAGAAAAGTAGTTGACATAACTGCTTGAATTGTGGCTATGTTGCTGACACTCAGCAAATCTTTGGCTGATTTTGAGGCAATATAATGTGACCTTTTTCTCCTGAAAATCTGCTGCAAATTTTTCAAAAGTTACAATTAAGAAAGAACAGAGATCTGATAAAAACTTTTGCTAATGATGCCTCTGTAACAGGATAGTTGAAGCAGAGACATATTAATACATATATATCTCTCGTTGAAGACATTTTCGAAAAATTAAAAATTACCTATACTTAGCAATGTCTCCGTGTAAACAGGCGTTTCATCTCCATCTATATTGTGGACGATACGAATTCCGTTTTGTAATTGTCCTGTCTTTTCAAATCCGTGTTTTTGTTATTTGGAAGAGAAGGCAAAGCTACATGGTATTTGTGTTTGCTTTCTTTTCCAGCATTGCTGCATCACTTGGGTTGGATGTTAGCTCTGATTGATTTGTAACTAAAATAGTGTTGGTACTTTGCTGTTGACACCTAAATAGCCATTTTCAGGACATTATGCATTTTGAGATAATTAGAGTAAAATTGCCTGCGGAATGATTGGTAAACCTATAAATGTTTTTGTTGTTTGATGTTTTAAGACTTAACTTTAATTTAATGCTCGTTTCAAAATGCTATGATGGTTGTCTGAAGATGTATAGCTTCCCCTTGATCTCTTTCAAACGCACCCCTGAATAACTGGCCTTCGACCTACAGAGCTAATTTAACCCTTTCCCACCTCCAGACGCATGTTGACGCAATAACAGTAGACGACCTTTGAAACATTGTGACCAAATGTGAAATTGCTCATGATGAGCACTTTCTCCTTTGGCCTCAATATTTTAAACTTTATTTAACAATTAAGATTTCTTTTAAGGATATTTTTCAGGTTTGTGTCACTACGTTTTCAAAGTCGTCTGCTGCTATTTGATGTATGTGGGAAAGGGTTAAAATCGTTGGGAACTTGCTCCAAATCCAAATGACGTATCTCTAACATCAGGAGTTTTATCCTGTTTAATCGATCCATCATTCTCTTCTTTTTCTTTCTCGTTTGTCTATCTTTCTTTGTTTATTCAGGCTGAGTACCACTTTCAGCCTCGTTTATATCTGGGAAAGGATAACGCTGATGGTCTTCAAACAACGCTCCACTAATACTCGACTTTTGCCTTGGTAGTGAAGTCCCGATAGTGGCGATAGCTGGCAGAAGATATATCAGAGAGGACGATAAGTTAAAGAAAAATGTCGACTGTTGGTTTGGGCGCAGACGGGAGTGGATCTTAGTTCTAGTTGCGGTTTCTTGCCTATACAACCTACTCCAGGAAGAGTAGGATACCGGTTAATGGTAGCAGCTTGACCGGTAATTAGTGGCAGGGCACCATCCAGCAATAATGGATTGGGAATTGTGTCGTACTGGGGCTGATCGCATGCCATTAGAATGTCGTCACCGTCTTCCACCTCAAATAGTACATACTCGAGGTCAATCGACACAATTGAATAAACTTCGGAATTATATTTGACAAGCACGTTGCATGACTAATATAATAAGACGTGTTCTACATCAGGGCCTTTCGACAAGTTAAGAAAATTATAAAATTGCACATCCATACGATACTATGTGCTCTAAATGTACACTGCATGTCCGAGGCTTCTTGAATGTTTGCTTGACACGTGTCACAATTTATACGTAATAGTAGTCGAAACGCAAGTGTAGGAAAATGGTTCAAATTCCATGTTCTAAACAGCGTATGTTGAGATCACCCTGTGCATCTTCTTCGTTGTTTAACCCTTTCCCACCAGACGACTTTTGAAAAACAGTGTAGCCAAAGGGGACATTGCTCATAATGAGCAGTTTCTCCTTTGACCACAATTTGTCGAACTTTATTCAACAATTAAGCTTGCATGGACATTTTTAAGGTTTTACTCATAATGTTTTCAAAGTCGTCTGCTGCATATTTATTGCATGTAGGAAATGGTTAAGAGTGTACACAAGATGACAGACGCCTCTTATGAGCTTATCTGATCTGATTCTACATTATACAGAAAAGCCAACTACGTCAGTATATTGTCCCCATTATGGACTCGTTTATAGAGCTATTCTATACGTGGACAAAAGTTACCTATTCATTTATCTCGCTATAATTCAGCAAATTAAAGTTAATAAAGATTTGAATAAAAAATATGCGTTTACGTCAAATGTATAACTTGTATTTCTAAACAGGTCAGGGTCAGTTAGTATTGTCTTGTAATAGCTAACCTTATTTGGACACAATCTCGGTTTTAATCTCCTTTCGTTTCCAAACTAAAATGCTCGCATCGATTAGACCGATTACCAATATTGCTGCGATTGCGGCAATAACCGCGAATGGAAAACTTGGAAAAATAAAAACCATGCAGGATGAAAAGGGGTTTTATTGGATTCATTCCCGTCCTATCTTTACTATTTTCATTATACTACCCCCGACAAATGAGGTTTGAAGGGAGTTATATTAGCGTCCCTGTGGTCGGTCAGTCGGTCCGTTGCAACTTTCCATGGACTGATCATAACTTGAAAACTACTGGATGGAATTTAAAACAACTTCATTCGATGATACAACACAGTGAGAGGAAGTGCAGTGTTCAAGAACGATAACTCTATACGTAATTACAGAGTAATGCCATGTGTTACTTTTTTTTATTGTCCGGAGAACAACAGGAAAACTACTTGATGGAATATAACAAAGCTGCATAGAAGTGTAAAGCACAATAAGAAACAGTGCAGTGTACAAGAACCATAACTATATTTGAGCTAATTACATAGTAATTGCCCTTTCTTATTTTTTCTTGTCCGGAGAACAACTTTCATTGTCCTTTCTTACTGCTTTTTTGTCTGGAGAATATCTTAAAAACTAAAGAATGGACTTAAATAAAAGTGCATTCAATGGTAGAGCACAATGAGAGGATTTGCAGTTCAGTGTACGAAAACCATAACTTTATTTTGGCTAATTACAGTGTTATTGCGCTTTCTTACTTTTTTCTTTTCCTGAGAATAACTTTAAAACTACTGGATTGAATTTAACTATTTCTCACCTAAAGACGCTTTCTGACGCCTCTGCAGCAGACGACTCTTGAACATATTGTGACAAAAGGAGAAATTTCACTTTTTGCCACATAGTTTTCAACTCTTTTCAGTAATTATACCTTCATTTTCAAATATTTTCCATAATTTTCCCAAATGTTTTCAAAGTCGTCTGCTGCACATTTGTCGTAAGAGAAGGAAAGGGTTAATAAAACTGCATACGATAATACAACCTATGAGAGGAAATGCAGTGTTCAGGAACTCTATTTAACCTAATTACAGAGTTATTGCCCTTTCTTACTTTTTTCGTGAATAACTGTAATTGCCCTTTCTAATTTTCTTCTTGCATGGAGAATAACTTTAAAACTAAAGGATGGAATTTAATAAAATGTCATAAAATGGTAGAGCATTATAAGAGATTGTGCAGTGTACAAGAACAATTTAACTTTGTTTAAGCTAATTACAGACTAACTTCCCTTTCTTACTTTTGTCTTGTCCGGAGAATAACTTAAAAAATAAAATGACAGAATTTGATAAAACTTCGTAAAATGGCAGAGCACAATGAACCATAACTATATTTTATCAACCTGCAGAGTTATTGCCCTTTCCTCCTTTTTTCTTGTCCGGATAATAACTTAAAGTCTACAGAATGGTATTTAATAAAACTTCATACAATGGTAGAGCACAATAAGAGGAAGTGCAGTGTACAATAACCATAGCTTTATTTAGCGAACTACAGAGCCATTGCCCTTTGTTACTGACTTTTGTCCGGGAAATAACTTGAAAACCAATGGATGGAATTTAATAAAACTTCATTCAATGGTAAAGTACAATGAGAGGGAGTGCAGTGTACAAGAACCATAACTCTATTTTAGCTCATTACAAAGTTATTGTCCTTTCTTACTGTTGTTTTTGTTCGGAGAATAGGTTATAGCTCTTGTTTGGGTGGACAGCGAAAGCTTTTGTGAGACTGGATGTAAATAAATACATAAAGATTCCCTGTTGTCGAGTTACTAACGTTGGTGTTGATAACGGACGTCATATCTAAAGGTTTAGAGTGCTTATTTGCAGAGTTTGAAAATAATCATGGCCAATACCTAGAAGTTTCAAGAATGAGTGATAGACTGGTAACGTAGATCAAAGATCAGAATGCGCTAAAGTGTTTATTTATTCGTTTCTTTGGTGTTCGTAAATTTCAAACGTCCGAAAAGTCTGGGTTTAATTGACATGATCATTTTTCTGGTTTTTGGGATAGGGGCGTTTCGCCACTATACCATACTCAGGCTGCTTTCGAAAAGTCGGATTACGGCTGCAACCACAGTCCACTCAGATTGAATTCCTACGCCAAAATCGAGTTTTGATTGGTTATAATCTGCCTTTTCAACGATTTCATTGGTTCGACCGAATCACGAAAAACCCTCCGCTTGCATTAATTAATGAGACAAATTAGTTCCAACAGGTGAATCACACTCTGAACTATGATTGACCTCAAGGTCAGTGGTGTTAGGTAACGTCGATCGTGCTGTGATCCCATTAGTTTACAACAGTCGACTTATATATGACATTTTATGTGTAAATCACTGTAAATAAAATTATTGAAAGGATTTGAAACTATTCTGGCAAAAGTAGAAATTGCCTACGATAAGAAATTTCTCCTTTTGTCACAATGATTTCGATTGTCGTCTGTTGCACATCTGTAAGCGGAAAATGGTTACATCCTCCCCGTGGAAGCGGAACCCTTTCCGTGATACTATAACAGTTCGAATATTGAAAATATTGTTGAAAATGGAGCTATTGCTGACAATGAGCAATTCCTCCTTTTCACGCAATGCTTTCAAACACGTTTCAAATTAATTCTTTTCATATTTGAACGTTTTACTATGGACATTCTTTTACTCGACACATTTTGAATAACATGCTAGAGATAAATGATAACGAGCAATGTTGCCTTACATCAAGGGGAAAAATATATAGTTTAAACCTTTGTGGAAAAAGCGGAAATGAATCACGATAAACAATTTTGCAGCCATCTGCTGCACATGCGTCAACAAGCGACTGTAAGTGGGAAAGGGTTGAATCGTTTTCGTTATAGCTACTTAGTTACATACAAATGTTGAAAGTGTATTTGCAAACTAAGCAATTGCTGACAATGAGCAATTTCTCATTTCCAAACAATGCTTTGAAACATGAATCAATTTTTTCTATAACCTAGATAACGAAAATATTTGTCTACAGTTATTGTTTTAACCGTTGCCCCTTTTAGACACATGTGACTCACCTTAACAGATGAATGATAATCACTAAGTTTGTCTTTTTCCACAATGTTTTCATCACTATTCAAAATAGGAAATAGAAATTAAATCCACAAATTAGAGATAAGTTAATTTCAACATTGATTGATTGGGGTTAACGCCTTTTTTTAACATTCCTCAGTAATACCACGGCGGCTAGTTCACCTACAAATGTATTTCCTGGTGTTCTCATGTTCTCACACCAGTACTCCACACAACAATCTATCCAAGCAACTGGCTGCTTTTCCACATAGACTTAGCCCATTGGTGAAATACGAATGACGCATGTCGCATTGACTTTTGTCAAATGTCGGAAAGAAATTTAGCCGAAAATGTCAACATACACACGAGTTATGACCGCAAGGTCATTATTTATTTTATTTTAATTGAGGCGCTTCTAGCGATTTTGGAACAAAATTTATAATGTATATGCATTTGCGTTCATTGCGTGTAATCTAGTCCTTGATGTATCTGTTGACAAATAAACTAGAATTGTAGTCTAAATAGGTTTTTGTAAATTAACCTTGTACGACTTCTGTAATCAATACTTTATTAGTTGTCTTTGTCTGTAAAGCTTGGAGGTATAATTCGGCGTCCGGCCGGCTGTCTGCCTGCATGTGCATTCTTCCGTCCGTCATGCATTGCATGTATTGGTCAACACGTTGTTACTGTATGGCAGATTTATTTCAAAGTGGTCACACTTATACTGTGTGATCAGGAGAACGGCAAAGTACTAGGTACATAACTCTGGTCTGTTTATTTCAGTTATCTCCATTTTTCCTTATTTAGTTCAGCGATTGTCTTAATTATTTCCATTGTATCCATTTCAAACTTGGTTTGTAAGTAACTTATGACCTACAGATTTTCAGTGCACCATTACCATAACTTTAGCATGCTGCGTTTGGAGTGTGTAAATTTTTGTCTTTCCATGTTCTCACTTATTATATGACTTTCGCATGCAACACATGCGTTCCGTGAAATGCCCTTGTTCGTTAATAAGTGCTTCCCCAAACTGTGTACTTTGTCCGAAGCGACTGACTGTCTGTCCGTCGTTGTGTTCATCCATCCGTCCGTCTGCCGTTACGGTTTGCATTAATAGGTCAAAACTTTGTTTCTGTTTCGCGGATCCATTTCAAAGTCGTCACACGTATAAATTGGGATTAGGAGAACGAAACAATATTTTGAACACAAATCTGATCTGTTTTTTAGGTGTAAACTCATTTTTCATTTCTTCGGTTATTGTCTCAATAGATGTCCAATGTATCAATTTAAGACTTGGTGTTTAGGGAACTCAGAGCTACAGATGTGCAGTGCAAAAAGAAACATAATTCTAGCATGCTTTCGATTGTCTTTCATTTATCAGCATGATTACAATATACATTGTGGATCTTTAGTGATTTCCGAACTGGAAATATTTTAATTATGGGTCACTGCTCGGTTTTTTGTCAATCTTTTGTCCTTTCTGTTATATTTTCTTTCTACTAGAAAAGGGTCAAACTTTGATAAATAAGGTATATGTTATTGGCAGGCAGTATGTGTTGCTTCACATATTTTTGGTTTGGTTTGTTTTAAAGGCCATTGTTTATTGTTTCAACAATGTGTGTCCATATTATCTATGCCATATATTTTCAACTTACATATGCCCCTATACCATTAGCGCTTTCAGCGCTTTGATTATTAACGCTATTTAACTCTGACAAAATGGTACTTTCATTTTTTTCAGGGGATATTAATAGTTTTCCAAACTTTATTTTCCAAAGAAAGTGTTCACCAGGTGAACGATAAAAAACTAACCTGAACCAGATTCATTGTTTTGCTGGGAGGCGCCAGGCGTGGAACCAACAATACTGTCGTCTATTGTTGTGCTGACATTGTCAGAGGATATTGAAGTATCGAGCACACTGTCTGTATTTCCGGTTCCATTTCGGAAATCATCTGCGGTATTTACGTTAGGAGAAACATAAGTTGTAGAACTTGAATTTCCATCTATTGAACTTGGTGTTGTAGAGCTATTTATATAACTTGATGTTGTAGAACCATTTGTAGAACTGAGTGTTGTAGAGCTATTTATAGAACTGAGCGTTGTAGAGCCATTTATAGAACTATGTGTAGTAGAGCCATTTATAGAACTGAGTGTAGTAGATATATTCGAAGAACTGAGTGTAATTGATTAATTTAGAATGCTCTCCGTGGTACTGCTGAGGTTACCCGTGGTTATGGTTGTACCATTTAGTGAAAAGGTTGTTGTTGAAGAATTCATAGTTGTAGATTCTATAGTGGTGGTGGTGGTTGTTTTTTCTGTTGTTGTTGTTGTTGTCGTTGTCTTTCAACACATAGGTTTTTCATTGCTCTGTGCCTGCGATATGGAACATGGTCCACAGCTTAAAATGACCTACACATCCTGTCCTATCCTGTAGAAAACAGAATTCAACCATTTCCATGATTCAGACGATATTTATTTTACTCAAAGATACGAAGAAGATGTTGTTCAAAATTAGACATTTAAAAGCAATGTGGGAAACTGAAAATCTTCCAAATGATCA
The DNA here is from genome assembly GCA_031761405.1 of Serripes groenlandicus. Lineage (NCBI taxonomy): Eukaryota > Metazoa > Mollusca > Bivalvia > Cardiida > Cardiidae > Serripes > Serripes groenlandicus. Next base: position 11,055,296 of record JASEVX010000005.1, on the reverse strand, counting down.
AGTTTGTCCTTATCCCATATGTTGTTCATCATAATTGAACTTCAGTTTCTCAGGAGTTACACTATCTCTCCTCGACGTTTTCGAAGGAGAAGACTCTAAAATGGAAAAACTGTTTAAATTGTACAATTTGTTCTTGATCACAATATGTTCTGTTCTGTATCAAGCCGAGTGTGGTTTCAAGTTGGCATATGCTTTAATTTTACATATGAAACGTTTTCAAAGCAGACGATACTAAGTAAAAAAAACTGTGGCTGCCCTTTAACTTCAATCATTGTTTTTGTTTTACTATCCAGTAATTCAATCATTTTGGGGTTTGGACTACCCTGTATTTTCATTCATTGGGGATTTGAATACTTGTAATTTTCCATCATTTGGGGTTTTGACTATCCTGTAATTCCATCATTTGGGGTTATGACTACTATGTACATTTTGGACCATTTGGGTGTTGACCATTGAGGTGTTGACATATGTATACTCGTGCTTGACAAATCCTATGATCCGTACCTACGAGAGAATGCGATATTTCGCAGAGATTCGTATCTCTGTACTCATAGGTCTCTGGTTCTACTACATTTGTTTTATTTATACACACTTGATTGCAAAGTATAAGATGACTGTTTCGTTTAAACTATAAGTAATCAAATAAGCTTTGAGTTAGTTACTATTTGATTTAAATTCCTTCTTTGTTTCATAATATATCGACAATTTTCTAATACAAATAATGCACTGCACAAAACCATTTTTCACGGACTCGTCGATCGTTTCCGGTCATGTTCAGGAAGCCGAAGACCAAAACCGATCTCTTACAACCTCATACCACTGATCCCCATAGGAGATGTTCGGCATTATTAGTATAGAATGATCTTGGTTAATTGTAAATTCCCAAGGGTCGGTTATTTATTTTGTGATTAGGCCCACGTTAAAACTTACCAGATACTTGTATCCAAAAGTTGCAACCTGTTTGTGTGTTCAAGCTTCTTATTTCGAAGGTAATGAAATCAGTTGTACTTGTGAATACAGTGCTTTCAAGAAATGCGTTGTTTCTGTCGCATGCTATCACAGTCTCATCCCCGTTTTCCGTAACAATAATAGACTGTAAACATGCCCCAGAGGAATCGTCATCTTCAAATCGAAGATCTATTGCAGTGATAATTATTGTTGAATTGCAAGAAATTTCGGCTGCACATGCGCAAATGTAACTACATATTTACTTCGAGAGATGTAGGTCTTTTACAAATATTTAACAAATTCACCACATAAAACAGATCTGCAGCAGACGACTTTAAACATTTACTTAAAATTGTTAAAAACATGTTGGCAAATGGATAAATTGCTCGTTTTGAGTAGTTTCTTCTTTTTTCATAATGTTTTTAATATTTGTCTGCTGCAGATGCGTCAAAATGCGTCGTTAGGTGAGATATGTCTCCTACAGAGTAATTCTACGGTGACCCCGTTACAGTGTAATCTACTGTAACATTTATGGGTCGATGAGCAATACTACATTTAAACAATGATTATGAATTAAAGTTTAGTCTGCCTTTTCTGCTGCTAATAAACTTAATCGCAAACTGATTGGTTAAACAACTGTAATTAATACGAATCAGCTTGATTATACACAATGTGATAAAATGATTATGAGCAAAGGTCCCTAGGCTATACAAGCCTATCGCTCTGCTTATAGCAATTTAATTTATAATTTTATTTACTTATAGCTCAACAGCACCGGCATTAAATTGTGTATGCATTTGCTACTTTTCAGCTGAGGATAGGTTACTAAGATGAACTAAGTGGAAGACAGTGGTAAAGAGGTAGAGCGTCGGCCTCTTGTTCCAATGGTCCCGGGTTCGAATCCCGTGATGAGCGGGTTCTGCATTTTAGATTTGTCCACACTAAAGGCGCGAGTACTGGTTAAGTATCTAGGAAGCAAACATCGAGCGTGATTACTATAAGCTTAAAGCTTGTTTCGCAATCGATGTAAAATAAATAGGTTTAAACTAAGATGAACTAGTTCACTGTTCGTCTAACCACAACACTCTACTACGATAGTAATTTACAAAAGATAATTGATCTAACGGAATTAACATCCCGCTGTTAAAGTTAGTTGACTCTGGAACGACCAGATGCGACCTGACTAATTACGTGTAACACTGCGGTATTTATACTGACCGGAGGTTAATGCGGGCATGGGATGGTAACACATGATTAACGGGCGCAAATAAAGTCAGTTCCTGTACGTTCGTATTACTCTAATTTCGCCACACTACGTTTATAGCGCGTAAATCTTTTAGGTCTCTGATTTAAAGAAACCGGACAAATCTTTGATCAGTGCTTACGATAAAGATTTCTTAAATTGTGTTTGAAAGTGTGCAGCATATGGTCTCTCGCTCTATTAGGGGAGGGTTTAATGGTAATGTAAGCAGAGGCTAGGAATACACAAGAGTGCCGGGTACCGGTTATCAGACGATATCTCGATTTATCTTTCTATAGCTATTTCACAATCGGCCACTGTGAACGTTACTTGATTCACTGAAAATATCCTGATCTTACGCAAAGCAGACAATATGACATCGTACCCAGGTAACATTTTTGTTTACTTCATTCATATTTACTGTGTTATGTGTTAAATTATTATAGTAAAGGTTGGGATTAAATCGGACCAGACCGCTCGTTTTGGGGTAACAGACTAAATTTAATTAAAGTATTTTAATCTCGGCCTTTCTCTTTACTACACACAATTTGTAATTTGTCATGGTTTTCTGGTATCATATTTAATCAAAATGAAATAAAACTAAGAACCATAGTTTGATTTTGGTACTCTTGTGACTTTTTATATTCAAAAGAGTACATGTTTTCCTTGGAAAAATATCTTTGCCTAATCAATTTAATATTCATATTCCTGTGACACACCTTTACAGAAAAAGTTTGTGAATTTAAATATGTTTTATACACACAAACTTGGTCTTATTGATTACGCCGGGATATATAGATTAGGGGCTGTGAAACTGATCTTTTCATTTTAAAATCTTCTATCGCATATATCTCGATTATATTTATAATTGTGTTGTTGTATTTAAAATTATCCTCTCAGTGAGACATTTGTTTTTTCCCATTTTCCACATATAATAAATCTGCAGCAAACAACTTAAAACATTAGGACGAAAATCTCTATAAATGAAAGAATAACTTGAATATTGTTGAAATTGGGAAACTGATCATTATTCCTCCTTTTGCGACAATGTTTTTTAATGCAACCTGGGACGTAGGTATTATAATCTTGGCCTATGTCTTTACTACACACATATGGTATCATAAATTCATAATTCGTCAAAATAAAATAAAAAATAAGAACCATAGTTTGATTTTGGTACATTGTGACTTTAGTTTTAAGAGTATATTTTTTTCTTGGTAAAATTCTCTATGATTGCTCAATTTTGTGACACACCTTTACAAAAAGGTCATGTGACTTTGATTATGTTTTGTGCACAAAAACTAGGGTCATATTGATTATGCTGGGATATAAAGATAAGGGACTGTGTAAAATTATCTTTTCCTTATAAAATCTTCTATTGTATATCCAAATCATATTTATAATTGTGTTGTATTTTAAATTATCATCTAATTGAGACAATTATTTTCCACATATATTGAATATTGTTGAAAACGTTATGGCAAATGGAATAACTGCTCTGTATTTCTATTTTTGTGACAATGTTTTCAAATGCATCAAAATGTGTCTGCATGTTGGAAAAGGGTTAAAACACCCGTTTAAATATGAGAATTGCACTCGGTTAGAGCTCAGATTCAGTTGAAACAGGAAGTAAACCGTTTCACAAAAAAAGAGGCATTTCGATGCCTCTGCAGCAGGTTACTTTTGAAAACATTGTGACATAAAGGAGAAATCGCTAAAAATGAGCTATTTTTCATTTTGACACAATATTTTCTAAATTTTTCAATTGCTTGATTTTTATTTTTAAAATATATTTTCAATCACCTTGATGTGATGTTTAGAGCATGGCAAAGTCAACAACAGTGGGTGTCCGGATGCTTTTAACCATGGTGTGGACAATACCCCCCATGGGATAGTAACCCCATAGGCTAAAACCCCATAGGATAACACCCCCTTGGTGTTTGCTATATATATATATATATATATATATATATATATATATATATATAGATGCGTTTATATCAATTGTATTTAGTTCAAACTTTATTTATTTTTACATCGATTGCGAAACAAGCTTTAAGCTTATATTAATCACGTTTGATGTCTACTTCCTGTATACTAAACCAGTACTCGCACCGTTTGTGTGGAAAAATCACAGAGGAAGTATAACTTGTTTGCAGTATTGGTTATGAAATCATTGCAGGAAAAGGATAAATTCATCATTATGAACTATTTCGCTACACAATTTCAATTTTCAAAAAAAAGATGTTTCCCTGATATGCCCCTGCAGACGGCGTTAGAAAACATTGTAGGAAAAGGAAATGATACTCAATCAAACAATCAATGTGAGAAGTACTGAAATTCATCTCTCCCTATTATGGAAAGTTGACATATCACACCCAGACTTCCTATAATGATAAAGTTTACATATCACACTCAGACTAATTTGTTATGTCATGTTTTGATCATATGAATAAAGGACTGGGGTTCGGCTAAGATAACGTTACCACAAAGTGATTTTGAAAATTCCTGATTTATCAATTCTCCATACATCACAGTAGATAAACATGGATATGTCTTTTTTATCCTGTTTAAACCCATCCACACTTTAAAAATATCTGTTGTAGGTAAACATATGGTAATTCTCTGTAAATGATGTAAAACGTTTTTGTTACAGAGTTGAAAACATTGCGACAAAAAAGGCAAATTGTTCATGATGTAAAGTAAGTTTTATGCTAAAGATTCAGGTGTAATTGTAAAGGGTTTACAAAGATTTATTGCCCCCACCACTGAATGAGGAAGGGATATTTGTTTGCTTTCGTGTCACTTATATTTACACAAACATGCGTCTAGTGTTTCAGGTGGTTGGTATGCATTTATATATACCTACCCTTCCTCGTTCCTTCACATTATATAACGTGTGACAGTTCTGTGTGCAGGAGGTATAATTCAGTGTGTACCTTTGAGTTTCGTGCATTAACATATACAAATGTTACTCACATTTTCGCTCGCTCTCTCGCTCTCTCTCTCTCTCTCTCTCTCTCTCTCTCTCTCTCTCTCTCTCTCTCTCTCTCTATCTCTATCTATATTACTATCTCTCTCTCTCTCTCTCTCTATCGGTCTCTCTCTCTCTCCCTCTCTATCTGTCTCTCTCTCTCTCTTTGTTTTTCTCTCTCTCTCTCTCTCTCTCTCTCTCTCTCTCTCTCTCTCTCTCTCTCTCTCTCTCTCTCTCTCTCTCTCTCTCTCTCTCTCTCTCTTTTTCTCTCTTTCAAAACCATTACAGATATTGCTTTGAAACTTACAACACTTAGTCTCCATGATTACCTCCATCAACAGAAAAGAAAACATAACTATGTGAAGGTTTTTGTACGAATTACGGCCCCTTTTCGACTTAGAGTTTTGGTTAAGTTACTTGTACCAATTCATTTTGTTTCAAAACCATAACAGATATTGCTTTGAAACTTACAACACTTTTTCACCATCATTATCTCCATCAACAGACAAGAGAACACAACTCCGCCATGTTTTCGTAAGAATAATGGCCCTTTTTCGACTTAGAATTTTGGTTAAGTTTTTCGTTCTACCAAAATGTTTTTAAAAACCATCAGGGATATATCTTCTAGATTTACAATACCTTCACCATCATTACCTTCATCAACAGACAACAGTTCATAACTAGCTCGACTTTTTTTTTTATTGACAATAAGGCCCTTTTCAATTTAGAATTTTGAGTTATTCAAAACAATTAGAGATAAAGCTTAAACACTTACAACAATCTGTTAATAATCATTACCTCCACCATCAGCTAAGAGTGCATAATTTAGTAAAGGTTTTTGTAAGAATTATGACCCTCTTTCGACGTATAAAGTACAATGTACTTGGCTTATTAGTCGCCGGGCAGAAGCCCGCGACTTCTATTTTTAATAGGTTTTCGGAAATCACATGGGAGGGGGGATTATTATTAGAAAGAAACACATTTAGATGTCTTGAACATATTACAATTGTGTTTGTTTAAAAACACTAAGTAATGACACATCTAAAATGAAATAAATATTCCGATGTTTTAGGTATTTTCAGTTTCTTTATTTTGACTCGCATTTATGTTTTGTTGTTTTATTTACGAAGACAAAACAGTCCCTATTAGCTAGACTGGTATACGTTATTTTTACACTATATACTACATGTACTAAAAAGGCGATAACTACAAACCTTTACGTCGCAGTCTAATTTGTTTACATACGCGCACCTGCTTGAAGCGTGACTCGCGAATACCAACTGCGTAGATCAATCTCCTTTGCAGAGAGCCGTCTCTTTACACTCACTTACAAATAGTAAATCGTAGGTGATTTAAAATGTTTATTTGGTTCGAAACAAATGAAGAAAAGAACAAACCGAGATAAAAACTAGTTTTAATAGAAAAATTACTTTGAACGAACACTCTCTGCCTATAAAGAGAGTTTCAAGAACGACACCTCTGCGAATAAGATAGAATCGGGTCTTTCGTACAAAATTATTTCGTCCTTGACAATTTTAAATGTGTCATTTAATTCCCTAAAGGCATATTGCTTCCGAGCTGCATATTGTTATGGATCATTGACACAAGGGCGCTCATCGTAATATAATTTTAAAACATGAGTAGTTTTGTTATTTTCATTATAAAAAAGGAAGGAAAGAATTAAAATAAATTAACATGTTGTAGGGCTCAGTTTATGTTCGAAATTAAGTTTAAATTATACAACAATTTCAATGAGATTTAACTGTTTAGTTGATATTATATTTCGAATGTGGTCTAATTTATAAATATTGGACTATATTTCAACATTTGTTAAAGTATGATATAATTAGGATGCCAAGCTAATATCATTTTGAGAAAAAGAGAAAACTCAGCGATTTAACCCTTAACTCATTGTTTTAAAAGTATATTGCTGCAAAGGTGTCCACTGTTGACTTTAATAGAGGAAAGGTAAAATGATGTGCTATTGCATGCAAATCCTAAATTGTCTGTTTTGTGGTTTTATTGAAAAATAATAAAATTCAAATATTCTGACAAACATCTTGAAAAGTGTATGTGGAATTCACAAATCTTATAATTATTCCTTAATGAAAGCACTGTATACATACTAAGACTAATGATTGGCAATATTTCTCATTTCCATTACTGTTTATGATCAATAATTAGTTGGTTGTGTGTCTAGTCAACCTACTTTGGAATGGAGATTGATCATAAACAATGAAAGGCTTCAATTATCATTCACTTCGTTGACAAAACAATGCAAGTTATGATACATTTTCACCTGACCCCACCCCTGATGTTCCAATATGCCCCTCAGTTGATAACTGTTTATTCAACTACTATAATGTTAGTGTTATGCATAACTGCACTATGGATATCCGGCGACATGGATGCATTGCATCAACTTTCTCTTGTAAATAATATGATAAAGTACCTGGTTATGTTTCCTGTACCACCCAAAACAGTTTTGTTTTATTTGCAAGCACAAATAATTCGAGCGCGCTGTGCTCCGACAGCTCTTGTTACATATTGTACCAAAAGGTGCGATGCCGTTATACTCCATAAAAGAATGCAGTCCCTCAATTATGAATCAATGAACCGTCGCCGACAGGTAAATGAAAACATTGTCCGCTTACAATCACTCAGGGACACTGATCTGTTAGTACATGCTGTCAGCAATGATGAAGACGATGATGCAGTTTTGTTTCAATATTTACCTGGACAACAATTTTGTTCAAGATGCTGTCGTTGAATTAAAATGTAAGGCACACGACGAATATGTGAAATAACTGATTAGTGTATGTAATGGTAACGTCACTAGGTTACTTTTGTACAGAGATCAGTAAAGAAGAGAAATATGCACGTGAGTGTTGTATTATGCATAAGTATGCCCAGGGGGAGAGATCGGGTGAAAATCATAATGTGCTATCTGGGAATCCCAGCTTGAATGATTCAATCATACACGCAAATGAGCAACACATTTCATAAACTGTCTTACAACGCACCCTCCGGGAACTGGATATCGTCGCTAGGCTGATTCGTATACAGTCGGATGTTGATGCGACCAAACACAAAACTGATACTTGTGAAAGATTTCTCATGGATTTGAGTGATAAAGTCAGGCAAGTAACCGATGTTGAAAACAGACTTCAAATTACTATAGCTGAAATATCTCCATGAAACGCCTGGCGTACTAACACTGATTGAAAGATAAGTGATGTAAATGTAGTGATTATCTTGCCAATCATTATGAGATTTGTAAATTCCACAGACACTTTTCAAGATGTTTGTCAGAATATTTGAATTTTATTATTTATCAATAAAACCATAAAACATACAATTCAGAATTTGCATGCAATAGCACGTCATTTTACCTTTCCCCTATTATAGTCAACATTGGACACCTTTGCAGCAATCTACTTTTAAAACAACGAGAAAAGTGTTAAATCGCTGAAGACATAAGTGTTCTCTTTTTCTCAAAATGATCTTAGCTTTGCATCCTAATTACATCATACTCAGACTAATGTTAAAATGTAGTCCAATATTTATAAATTAGACCACCTCTTGAAATATAATATCAGTTAAATTTCATTGAAATTGTTGTATAATTTCAAACTTAATTTCGAACATAAACTGAACCCTACTACATGTTAATTTATTGTAATTCTTTCCTTCCTTTTTATAATGAAAAAAACAAACTACTCATGTTTTAAAATTATATTATGATGAGCGCCCTTGTGTCAATGATGCATAATAATATGCAGATCGCAATCAAAATGCCTGTAGGGAATTTAGAATTGGTCAAGAACGGCTCTCTGCAAAGGAGATGATCTAAGCGGTCGATATTCGCTAGTCACGTGATCAATAGTTTTTGCTTAGAAACAGTTCATATATTAGATATCCATGGATAAACATTATTAAATGCATTCTTCACAAATCAAGACATCTCTTTGAACATGAAAATAACATTTAGTAAGTTAAAATTGCTATTAAAAGGAGATTTCGACGTGATATTTATCTCGATATTGACACATAACAGTCTACTGCAGTCTAATAGGCACTGTTTTGTCTTCGTAAATAAAAAAAAATCACATAAATGCGAGTCAAAATAAAGAGACTGCAAATGATTACAACATCGGAATATTTATTTCATGTTAGATGTGTCATAACTTGGTGTTTTTAATTAAACGCAATTGTAATATGTTCAAGACATTTAAATTTGTTTTTTTCTAATAATAACTCGTCCTCCCATGTCATTTCCGAAAAGCTATTAAAAATATAAGTTGCTGGCTTCTGCCCGGCGACTAATATGGACGAAGAACTTAACATGGTAGAGTCCGCTACCCATTTAGGTATGATATTGGACGCAGGCTTTGGTAAAAACTGTACCTCTAAAATAATAGACCGGTATAAAAAGGGTAAATGTCATGCTTGGGTATGGAACAAGCCTAAATCCCTTAACCCGTTAACAGTGTGTTAGATAAACAATACGGTGATACAACCAACCATATTATACGGCAGCGAGTTGTGGAATGATATGCAACTTCAGTTGGGTCGAAATGTGGACATGGCACCATTCTAGGGGGGGGGGCCCGGGAAAAGGATTCGTCTATATGAGCTCAGGGAACTTCTGGTGTATATTTCACAATATCTAAATGAGCCTACTTGATACCCTTATGTACAGCATATATACACACAATACCCTTAAATCATTTACAGCATTCGGAATTTATTTTTCTGGGGCATGCTCCCCCGGGGAAAAAAACGTCTATAAAGGTTTGGTGACTTCTGGCGTATATTTCACAATATCTAAATGAGCCTACTTGATACCCTTATGTACGGCATATATACACAAAATACCCTTAAATCATTTACAGCATTCAGAATTTATTGTTTCTAACATTGACTGTCACTTCAACAAAAGTGAAAACTCGAACGACACACAGTTAATAGTTCGACCTAACAGTACTTTGTGCTTTAATGAAGCCGAAGGGACAGTGTTTTAGTTCGAGAATTCGAAAGAGCAGGTGTTCGAGTTTTTCCGGTTAAAGAAAATAAGAATTTTATAATGGTTTGGCGGGGAACGAGGGAGTAGTTCGAGTTTTCCAGGGTGTTCGACCTTTCCCATGTTCCAGCCAACGAGGTTTGACTGTAGATTCTGATGATTCATACTAGGTATTTTCCTTTAGGCCTACACGCGAAATAGAAGGGCTAGTCGTCGTTCCTTTCTTCTTGCAAACACATCTGTCACTAAATCAGTGTTTATGTCACGATCACGATGAATGTTCATCAAACCAAGCCCGGATAATCTACCGGTGGTAATGGTTGGCCGTAGATATGTTTTCACCCTTCTCATAATGCTTACCGAACATTCCGCAGTGGCGGTCGAAACGGGCATTGATAATAAAATGTAGAGGCATGTTAACGGACTTATTATAAAGGGTACCCCATACAGCTGGGTCGTTCCGTTCGGCTTCAACCTGTCAAGTTACCGCTCGCGCTTTTTTCACGTTTTCAATCGGATAACAGGTTTTTTTGTAACAACTGGGTTAACGGCACAAACCCTGACAGGCATGCTCGATAGCCACGAGACCAATGATGAAACCGAACTGAGTGATCGCAGTTCATATGCCCCGACTTTGACATCATCATAGTTAAGAAAGAGGTCATCTTAGCTGTGAACGACCGTCGTATACGAGCGCTTGAAAGTAATAAGTGCAAATGTAATTTAGTCCGATTTTCCATGTGTTCCATGCTAACTTGATCATTCGCTAGAGTTTCATGAAAACGCAACAACCGTTTGCCCGAGTAGTTAAACTTAAACGCCACTTCTTGAACAGTGTTCATCATGTTTCTGGCAAGTGGCTGATATAGCCAGGTTTAGGCAGTGAGCTTTGCAGTGGTTGTACACTGCGTTGGGAATTATCTGTCGAACTCGCTTAGCTTTACGGATAATGCGGAACCACTTACTAAGTATGCTTAGAAACGACGTGTTTGTAAATAAATAGTGGAACGAGAACATATTTTATGGAAATATCGCACTAATACAAACTTCTAATTTAACCTTTTAAGACAATTACATTCTTCTATAAGTCCTGTGGTTGTTTAGTCATTTTCAAAAATAAAAACAGATAATGATCTTGCAAAATTCATTTCAACTAGTTGGGTTAAAAAAACTGTTAAAATTAATTAATTGTGTAAACTCTGTAAAAACCGTTATTGAAACAAATATGTGCATATTCTTTCAGAATGTTTCCGTTTTAATCAGGCGAGAGATCAGTTGCTTAACACTATATCCGAAACTTTTGGAAGGGACAATGCTATGTACCTAATCTGATTCGGATAAGTTGATTTTGTTTGTGCTCTGCTAGGCGGGAGACATGACGAACGTTTCATTGTACAGAACTGTGACCAGGGGTTGTGAGTTCGAATCCCGGCTCAGCCAAATTTCTTTCCGACGATTGACAAAAGTTAATGCGACATGCGTCATTCGTCTTCCACCAATGGGCTAAGTCTATGTGGAAAAGCAGCCAGTTGCTTGGGAAGATTGTTATGTGGAGTACTGGTGTGAGAAAACCAGGAAATGCATGAGTAGGTGAACTGGCCGCCAATCAATCAATCAACAGATATGTGAGTTTTACAGATGTGTATTCACATTTGTAAGAACCACACTATCTGCATATGAATTGCAATAAAGAAGTAATGTTGATACTGTTATATCAACACATCACAACCAGTACGTGAATTATTGAACATCGCACTTCGCTTTGTCGCTTTAATTTAACTGTATATTTATTTTATTTTTTATTTTTATTTTTTTATTCATTTGTTCTCATTGTATCATTTTATGCATGTATATATTATACGGAAAAAACCCAAACATAAATGGGTTTTTTCCCTTATAGGTAACAGGTGTGAGATATATATAAAAAAAAAAATTCAATAACCCATGAAGCTTTCTGAAATGAAACTGGAAAAATCCATGGGGGCTGCCATTTTGGATATGTTTTAAAAGCAGACGTAAAACACAGATTGAAAATTATTGTCGGCTTTTTAATAAACAAAAATTTAAATCGTTTTTTTGGGTATGTATAAAATGAGCAGAACAACACAGATTGAAAATTATTTTCGTCTTTTTAATCATTTTTTTTTAAATCGATATTTAAGATCATTAAAGTGCTGTGTTATGTGGGAATTAACATTTGTACGAAAAGTTAAAAATAGATGGAAATCTGTAAGAAATATGTTTTCCCATTCGTCAAAAAAACCCGACAGCATTAGCCTTCTACGCCCGAAACTTATGAATCGCATAATTCATAATATTTATGTATCGCATAAAGATCTGCTTTCCCAGTATGAGAAGAAAGTGATATATCATTGATGTAAAGAAGGAACAAAACTGGACCTAGTATAGAACCCTGAGGAACACCGCTTGTAACTGGAAGCTTGTTTGACATTTCATTCTTTACTTTAACTAGCTGTTTTCTATTTGATAGATATGAAGAGAAGAATGCTACAGCATTTTCAGAAAAATGATATAGTTTTAATTTATGCAGTAAAATATTATGATTTAATTTTCGGAGTTATTGTAGATAATACACTCTCATGGGACCTACACGTGAACAGTGTACGTGCGAAAGTAAACTCTAAAATTAATCTTCTTAAAAGAATATCATTTTACGTATTCCATGATATGAAAGTACTATATTACAATGCGTATATTATGTCTACTTTTGACTATTGTTGTACAGTATGGGGTGGGATTTCTAAAGTCCAAAATATTATATTAAAACCCAGAAAAGAGTTGCTAGACTTATATTAAACAAACCTGTACAAACCAGTTCTAAATCAATGTTTTCTGAGTTGCAGTGGTTGACTTTTGAACAAGGATATTACTATTATATTGCTTTATTGGTATTTAAAAGTAAGCATAACCTTACACCAAGTTACATTTGTAACCTTGTGTCCTTTGCAAACAACGAACATAACAATTTACGTTCTGCTAGTAAAAATAATTTGAATGTCATGAAATTTAAAACAAATAACTTGAAAACAAGCTTTACCCCATAGCAGTGCTAAAATCTGGAACAGTCTGCCTTCAAATATTAAGAATATTACTAAGTTACAAACTTTTAAATACCAATGTAAAAAGCACTTACTTAACATATCGAAGTTATAAGAAAAGTATTTACAACATTGTTCTCATTTGTTTCAATTTATATATGCTTATGGATACAAATATGTTCTGTATGAATGCTGAAATATGTGATATAATGTTGTTTTTAAAATCTGTATTTACTATTTACTTTAACATGATGGTGCTTGTCGTATAATTGAATGAATGACTTGTTAAAAATGTGTTTTGTTACAGAAGACCACATTGTAAATATGACTTTCTACATTTGTTAATTTGTATAAAATGCATGTGTTATCTTCTTAAAATAAAGAATTTATTATTATTATTATTATTATTAAACTAAATTTTGACTGTATCGTAGCCAAAGAAGGACGTGACGTCATTTCCGTTACACTTCATCTTGGCGTAACGTCAATGGAGCGACGTCGTTTCCCGCAAAAAAGTGGTATCAACATGAAAGACCCCAAATTCATATACATGAGCTATTGACTCACTCATTCAAAGTATAATTATTTATCAAACATTGTGGCAAAAGGATAACTTTCTCATAAGGTGCAATTGTTCTTGTGGCGACAATCTTTTCCTAAATGGTCTGTTGCATAGGCCTCAGAAACCGTCTCTAATAGGGAAAGGGTTTAGCAGAAATGTGACCCCTTACATAATTTGTTCCAGTCATATTGACTGGTTGAAAAAGGCAGTCGCCAGGTGGCATCAGAAAAGGGCTGATCTATTTGCTTCTTTACCATAATGCAGGTGATCGATTAAGGATCATCTTGGCCCTCATGTTTTAACCTCGTTCATTATAAATGTATTCCTTGATTTTCTGAAAGTCTTTACTTTATTGTTTTCTGTTTAAATAATAGACAACAGCAATACGAATTCCAAATATGTTTTGATAATGCAAGAAACATGACATTAACATTATTATTGTCTAGTCAATTACTTATAAATCCTTTTTTATGGACAAAAAGTATGCTCTTTAATTTGTGTTTATAATTATCTTGCGGTTTTTTTTTTTCGTAAAAAGGTAACACCTATAGATATATTAGTTTATTTTGATGTTAACCAATCTCCCATGAGGAGGTTGATTAAATAAATGAAATGAAAAGAAGTAACTGTTAAAAACATAAAGGATGAAGTAGAAATTGCTCAAGTATGAATAATAAACCCTTTTACTGTCTTGCTTTCTTCTTAGAACTGAAAGAGTCCAAATACATGGTATCACATTACAGAAGAATTATCAAACATTTCAATTAATTGTTCGTGTTTATTAGTATAAAATTGTTCCCTAACATGGGACATAAATCTCTTTCCCATAAACAACACATCTGCCGCAGGCCACTTTAAAAACCTAGTCATAAATATGGAATGTCTCCATAAATGAATGATAATAATAATAATAATAATAATAATAATAATAATAATCTTTATTTAAAGAGGTTAATACAGTTACTAACACTAATCTTACCGGTGGCCCTCAACAATGAACATCAAAACAAATTATATAGTGAAACAATTCTTCTATATTAAAACAATATGCAGTTGTGGTTAACCATTGACATTAAGTAAGTAATATAAAAGTTTATTTTTAAAAATGTATAAAATCAAGGAAGATCGAATTTCAACTGGCAGATCATTCAATAGGAGAGATCCATAATAATGAAATATTTTTTTATAAAGCTTTGTTATTGGGCTTTTGAACATATAAATTACCATTTACAACATTTCGACTTACATTCCTTATCATTACTTGCTGCGTTCTGTAATTCAAATATGATCAAAAAAACCTTATTGGACTGTTCATTACAACCATAAAACACCTTATTGGACTGTTCATTACAACCATAAATATCAAGTTGTTGACATAAGAGACTGCAGTCAACCACATCAAAAGCCTTTTTCAAATCTAGGAAATTTACTCCGTTTGTGTTTCCTTCGTTCATTTCTTGTAACCATGTGTCAGTTACACGGATACGGGCTGTTTGACAAGAGTGAATTGGTCTGAATCCAGATTAAGATGGATGTAAAAGGTTGAACTTTGATAAGTATTTATAAATTTGTTGTGAAACATGTTTCTCGATCAACTTTGACAAAGTTGGTATTACGGATATTGCTCTGTAATTGGTTGCCTCCATTGTATCTCCCTTTCTGTATATTTGAGTTACTTTAGCATTTTTGAAGAGTGTAGGGAACTTAACACTGTCTATAATTCTATTAAAAATATATGTCAGTGAAGAAACTATGGCAGGTGTACTTATTCGCAAAATTCTTGGCCAGAAGATTTGTTTACATTAAGACTTCACAGTTCTTCATCAAGTGCATTCATTATAACTGGCTGTATCTTAAAACTCATATCATGGGGTAGTTATCTCTCCACAAATAACCTAAATGTTTTAAAATTTGCAGGTTTTTCAGTGGATTTACCTCTCAGATTTTCAACACAAGAAGTAAAGAAATCATTAAATTAGTTTGAAACATCACCGGGATCTGTAAGTGTTGTCCCATCATCTTTCTTAAGTGAAGATGGTCTAGCAAAGTATTTGGGAGTCAATGTGGTTATACATTTACATAGTGTCTTGGGGTCTTTGGAGTTTTTAACTGCCTCAAAAATAGAATTATATTTTGCCTTTTTGGTTATGAGTATTGTTTTATTTCTCCATGTTTTATATTCTTTCCACATACCTAATGTATGACATATATCTCTTGTTTGCCTAGCTTCCGTTATCTCGCTGTACTGATACGTAATTATGTCAAAGTCTAAGAAGGTTGATCAGATGCGTAGCCTCATGGGATACGCATCTGACCTGCATTTTGTGCACCGGATGCACGCAGGATTCGACTTGTGAGTTTTGCTCTTCTTGGTCTGCTTCCAATTGGAAACAGTCGGTGGCTTCGGATGTGCGTTACATTCCCGGTAGACGTTGGTTTTCGGACTGGACATCGGGTAGATATAGTGGTGGGCAAAGCAATCTCCGACCTATTAAATCACATTATCTGCCACCGGGAACTGAGGCTCAATCTTGGTATTGGGCCCCGTTAGTGCCAACTCCTGATATAAGTTCTGCGGGACTCTACATGATTCCATTGCTTGACCGGTCACCGGTCAATGTTTTCGGACTTTGGCAATTGGACACCGGTCAATGTTTTCGACATAGTTAGCTGGACACCGGGCACGGGGCAATCTGGCACCTTGCAACCGAACACTTCCGTCTTCGGACTTAGGAATTCGGACACCGGGCAATGTTTTCGGACATAGGCAATTGGACACCGGTCAATGTTTTCGTACATAGTCAATAAGTCACCGGGCAACCGGGCACCGGGCACCGTGCAACCGAACACCTCCGTCTTTGGACTAAGGAATTCGCACACCGACTAATGTTTTCGGACATAGGCAATTGGACACCGGTCAATTTTTCGGACATAGCCAATTGGACACCGGGCACCAGGCAAACGGGTGTCAGTTACCACCGGGATTATTCCCGGACAGTGAAACTGTCTTTTATGGGCACTGGTCATCAAGCATCGGACATCGGGTATCGGGAGTACCGGTAAGATGAAATATTTCGGTCTCTGGGGGAAGAGTGTATGTCTCTAGGAACTACACGCCTCCCCAGTACCACCCCTCGTACCAAATGGTGGAACGAGTCGAAGATTCTGCTGAATTCAGAAATCAATTAGCACTGGACTCTAGAGAAAGCCATCAATGACGTTTTCAGGATAATCCCTGTCTCAATTTGCTTAAAGGTTGACGCTTTCCCCCCCCCCCCCGCACTTTTATGATCGGGCACCGGGCACTGGTCATCAAGCATCGGACATCGGGTATCGGGAGTACCGGTAAGATGAAATATTTCGCTCTCTGGGGGAAGAGTGTATGTCTCTAGGAACTACACGCCTCCCCAGTACCACCCCTCGTACCAAATGGTGGAACGAGTCGAAGATTCTGTTGAATTCAGAAATCAATTAGCACTGGACTCTAGAGAAAGCCATCATTGACGTTTTCAGGATAATCCCTGTCTCAATTTGCTTAAAGGTTGACGCTTTCCCCCCCCCCCCCCCCCCCCCCCGCACTTTTATGATCGGGCACCGGGCACTGGTAATCAAGCATCGGACATCGGGTATCGGGAGTACCGGTAAGATGAAATATTTCGCTCTCTGGGGGAAGAGTGTATGTCTCTAGGAACTACACGCCTCCCCAGTACCACCCCTCGTACCAAATGGTGGAACGAGTCGAAGATTCTGTTGAATTCAGAAATCAATTAGCACTGGACTCTAGAGAAAGCCATCATCGACGTTTTCAGGGATAATCCCTGTCTCAATTTGCTTAAAGGTTGACGCTTTCCCCGACCCCCCCCCCCCCCCCCCCCCCCCCCCCTTAGCTTCGAATCTCCTTTTTGGCAGAAGGATTGCCGCGGTGACTGTTTCTGATGCGTCAAAACAATCAAGACGCCTATCTGCGCATGTGGCAACCTCGATCGCACAGGGGCAGAAGCGCTCAGCGCCTCCTGCAGGGTCATTCTTTAAGAAGCCCAACCCTGTGAAGAAACAAAAGAGACAGGCTAAGTCTATTTTCCACTGGATATCCTCTACCATTAAATTAGCTTATAAAGATCTTTCTGGTCGCGATCGATCTTTCTTGCGGATTCGTCCGCATAGGATTGGAGCCATGTCTGCTAGCTGGGCCTTCTTTAATAATGTTCCTCTAGATGACATACTTCGCGCAGCGGTGTGGAAGTCACACTCGAATGTCTCTACCTTTTATCTGCGCTCTTTATCGTCTCAATCAGAAAATCTCTTCTCGCTGAGTCCAATAGTGGCCTTTCAGCGAGTTGTAACCTATTTTCCAATACCAAAAATAACTAAATACACAACTCAGTAATGAAACTAATTAATGACTTTTATAAGCTGTTGTGTTCAAATTTAGCAGTACCGTAGTTACTCATGTTACCAGGTGATACGTTGTTATTGGGACCAGTATTGTGTTGGACGATCCTCCCGACCGATGCTACACAGTCATCAGGTATTAAATGACTGGTAACGTGTTTTTGACATAAAAATGAAGTTTTTTAAAGTAAAACATATTTTTATTAGAAAATACCTACCAGTCATTTCAGATTACAGCCTCTCACCCCGAATCGTCACTGAATACTTAACTGTGGAAATAAAAAGTGACGTGTGAGCACGTGCGCGGGGATTTACCGGCGACCGTGTATATCACAGAGCGTGAGGGCTACGCGGATTTTTTTGCTGGATGGAATTAATCAGTATTGAGATTTAAAAATATGTTTTACTTTAAAAAACTTCATTTTTTGAACGAATGCAGAACTATTGAATAGAGTTGAACAAATTGTGTCAAAACAAGAAATTGCTGATAAGAGCATTTTGCTTTTTTGCCTCCATGTTTTCAAAATGTATCTGTTTGTTGGAAAGGGTTAAGAGTCCACATCCATTCAACAGTTGAGAAAAGATTAAATAACTGGATGATTGGAGGTATAACTTTTGGGTCGCCTGTTTGTAAGTCAGTGTAGTACATCAGAAATAGGTAGAAAAACCTAAACAACACTAGAAACCTCTTTTTTATCAAAGCTAAATGGTTACATCAAAAGGTTCATCTTCGTCAAATACAATTTGGGTTCAAAACTGGGACAATAAGCAAAATTCTAGAAAGAACTTGTGAACACACAAGAGGTCATATTTATCAGCAAATATTTATGTAAAATTATCAGAATATTCATCTTTCTTAAATCCCAATCTGGTTCCAAACTGTGTCTTGTGGGTCAAAAACTAAGTCACTAGGTCCAAGTTTACAAAAGCCTTGTGAACACACAAGAGATCACATTTATCATCAAATATTCACTTAAAATCATCAGAATATTCATCTTTATCAAAACTGTTTCTTGTGGGTCAAAGACTAGGTCACTAGGTCCAAGTTTACAAACACCTTGTAAACACACAAGAGGTCACATTTATTACAATTTCAAACTTGGTTTTAAGCTCAGCTACGGTATTCATAGAATGTGAGAGCTGTGGTACTAACCATGGGTAGACATAACACCTTGGTTAAGGTTTGCATCCAAGTACATAAGTTCACACGATAGCTCAGTAACTACTAGCTAGATGTATTGCATTGAAATGTTCTACATGGCTTCTCAACAATCACACCTATGTAAATTATCAAGTTAGATAACCCTTATCTTGCATATCATGCAAATAATAGCCCTATTTCTTTGACTTGGCAATTCTGGTTAAAGTTTTGCTTGCAACTACATTAAGCGTCAACTAATTGAAACGTTATACAACCCTTCCAAACCATAACACCTTAATTAAATAATTAAGTTAGGTAACTATATATTGCATATAATGCAAATGCATATGGTTCAAACATAATCTAATGTTCTATTGTCAACAGACACTCTAATTTAGGGAAGTATTGCAACTCCTGCATAATTATACACAAACTAATTGAAAGTTAACAGAAATCTTGGGTTGCATCCTTCTTGTTTATTATCACAGTGTAACATATTTGGTTCACACAGCAATGCTATTTTGTCTAATATGTCCGTAGTGAAAGTGTAAAATCTCTAAAAGTATATGATCAATTTACAAATAACTTTGTAGAAATATTCCCTGAATAACCTATAAGATTACTTCTAAACATGATTGGTAGAAAAAATAGTTATTGTGGTTGACATTACAACTCACATTGCATTCCTCAGGTGAGCGCTCTGGGTGCTCATGGCCCTCTTGTTTATTATCACTTGTCACACATATTAGCCAATGTATCAACTAGCCAATGTATCAACTTCAAACTTGGTATATAAATACATGTTGTAGCTTGTTATTTGCAGATGTGCAGTGCACAAGAACTATCATTCTAGCATGCATATATTTGAGGTTATATCTCCATGGGCATATTTTTGGGTTACGCCATTTTCTCACGTATCCATCTTTCGTAGGGGGCACAAGCCTATGTGATCCGTGAACAAATTCAATACCTTCTGGCACCATATTACTTTGTAAGATCTGAAGATTTATATATCTGGTTACAAGATTAACACTATCAAACATACAACAAATCTGCAGCAGACGACTTTGAAAACATCCGGGCAAAACGATGGAAAGCTTCGAAAAATCAAAACATTATTTTTTAATAAAGTTGAAAACAATTTGGCAAAAAAGTTTTTAAAAGTCGTCTGCTGCAGATGCACCAGAGTGCGTCTATACGTGGGAAAGGGTAAATACACATTGATTCTTTAGTATGAGTGTGCATTTTTAACTGAATAGTGTTGATTTCCTGGCCCTTACACACAAATCACAAATCAGCTGCAGATGACTTTAAAAACATCTTGGCAAAAATATGAAAAATCTTTGTAAATCAAAGTATACTATTGTATAGAGATGAAACCATTATGAGAATTTTCTCCTTTTATCCTGTTTTCAAAAGTCGTCTGCTGCAGGATGGGTAGAAAGGTTCTGTATGAGGGAAATCTCGGACCATAGGGGTCTTGTTTAAACAGTGTATACTCTTCTAAACCAGTACTAATACTTATTG
The DNA here is from genome assembly GCA_031761405.1 of Serripes groenlandicus. Classification (NCBI taxonomy): domain Eukaryota; kingdom Metazoa; phylum Mollusca; class Bivalvia; order Cardiida; family Cardiidae; genus Serripes; species Serripes groenlandicus. Next base: position 11,034,430 of record JASEVX010000005.1, on the reverse strand, counting down.
ACCCTTTCGGATGTTCCCACATACAACAAACTTGCAGCAGACGACTTTGAAAACATATCCACAAAGATATGGAAAATCTCCATAAAAAGAAATGTTATTATTGAATAGAGTTGAAAACATTGTGGCAAATGGGGAAATGGCTCATCATGAGCAATTTCTTCATATTTCACAGTGTTTTCAAAACGCATCTGCTGCAGAGGGGTCAGCAAGCGTCTATATGTGGGAAAGGCTTAACATCAGAGCCTTCACTGCCAACTGGTAGGTCCCCATTTTACTATGAGTTTTCATATCTTGAGCCTGTTAATTAACCCTTACCCACCTATAGACGCATCTTTAGCACATTACGTTTGAAAACATCGTGACAAAAGTAGATATTGCTAAAAACGAGTAATTTCTCCTTTTGACACCATGTTTTCAACTTTTACCTACAATTGTAGAGATTGTCCATGTCGTAGAGATTTTCAAAGTGGTCTGCTACAAATTGTTGCTGTATGTGGGAAACGGTTAAAATTATAATCATAGTAAGGAGTAGATAAGGATGTGATTTCTGGTTCTAAAATCCTTATATTGACCTCCAAACCCTATGCTGTGGATACTCAAAAGATTTGTCTTGAGATGATTCTTAATAGTAAAGCAACAAAGGATTCAAATGAGTTTTCAACCTTTCCCCACACACAACAAATCAACAGCATATAACTTTGAAAGCATCTAGGCAAACTTATGGAACATTTCTATAAGGGAATGTTAAAATATTGAAAATAATTATTTTGCCACAATGTTTTCAAAAGTCATCGGCTACAGAGGCGTCAACATGCATATACCTGTGGGCAATAGTTGAAAAAGAGAGATCTTCAGGAGCAGATCACTGAATAATGCTAATGATAATCTCTGTGATATATTTTAGGAGGATATGTTCAGCATGCTTACCCAGGTAATCCACTGGACGTTCAAAATGCGTCCCATGACAGGAACAGGGATACAGAAATGCTAAATTTGGTATGAAATAACTTGTATACATGTATAACATTTTCCTGCGTGAAGATGTATTTTAATTCACCTGAAGCAGAGAATATTTTGAAATCATTGTTGCAAAAGGAGAAACTGCTCACAAAGAATAATTTATCCATTTGCCACAATGTTTTCAACCCTTCTGCTGCAGAATGTATTATCTTATGGGAGAAAGTTCAAGGGAAAAGACATCTGTAGAGTGTTTAGCTCAACAGAGCACAAAGCGCTCAAGGTTAGTTTTTGTGATCGCGTTTGTTCGTCATTCGTTGTCAACATTTGCTTGTTAACCCTCAAGAAGCAACATTTTGCATCCAATCTTCATAAAAGTTTATCAGAACATACATCTCAAATATAGGCCAAGTTCGAAACTGGCTATTGTGGGATCACAAACAATGTCATCATATAAAATGAAAATCTTGAATCCGCATTTAAACTTGAGCATGTGCAACTTTGTCAGAATGTTTGTCTTAGTGATATCTAGAACAAATTCGAATATAGGAATTAACGTGAACATGTGGGAACTTTACAAGAATGCTTGTCTTGATAATATCTAAATATTGGTCATGTCTGGTCAAAAACTAGGTCACTAGGCTAAATTTGAGAAAATCTTGTAAACACTATAGAGACTGCATGTTTGACTTAAGCAGCTTGAAACTTTGTCAGAAAGTTTGTCTTTGTGATATCTAGGCCCAAGTCCGAATATAGGTAATGTTGGGTAAAAAACTAGGTCACTAGGTCAAATTTGAGGAAAATCTTGATAACACTCTGGAAGCCACATTTTTGGCTTGAGCAGCTTGATATTTTGTCAGAAAGTTTGTCTGGTGATATCTAGGTTAAGTTTGAATATGGGTTATGTAGGTTATGTAGGGCACTAGGTCAAATTGAATGAAAATCTTGTTAACGCTCTGGACGGTGCATTTTGGGCTTGAGCATGTTGATTCTTTGTCAGAATGATTGTCTTAATAATTTCTAGGTTAATTTTGAATATGGGTCATGTCAAGTCATACACTAGGTCATTAGGCCATATTGTAGAAAAAAAAATTAAAACTATAGAGACCACATTTTTGACATGAGCAGCTTGAAACTGTGTCAGAAAATTTGTCTTGATGTATCTAGGCCTAGTTGAATATGGGAAATGTCAGATCAAATTTAAGAAAAAGAAATTGGACACTACACTACAGAAGTCAAATTATTTACTTGACCTTGATGAATATTTGTCATATTGTTTATCTTGAATATATCACGCCCATGTGAATATGGGTTATGTCGGATCAAAACCTATGTCACCATGTCAAATTTAGGACACTAACACTAAAATGGCAACTTTCATTTTTATCTGATTAAAGAAGTTAAGCTTTGTCAGAAAAAGCTTCCAATCAACAAACATTGCCGCCAGGTAAAAACCTCATATTGCCATTGGCGCTGAAAGATTTAAGTCTCAAATAGCCCATTCTCAGGTGAGCGATTCAGCAACTTCACACGTTCATCAACACTGTTTGAAAATTCCCTATGGTTGGTTTTGTCGAGTGCTTCTTAACTGTATTATTTGAGTTAACTTATCTTGTATTTTTCAAATAGTTTAGATTATGTCTGGATTGAAAACAGTCAAAACAAGTTACAACCCCTTATCTATACTACTGAAAACAGAAAGTATTTTTTACAAACAAATAGATAACTGTAAACATATTTTATTAATCCCCTACTTACCATAGGTTTGGTCGATTCTATCGGGCAGTCCCTCAGTCCCACCTATTTATGTCCGGCCCGCATCTTAACCATCTGTCATAGGATTTCCAAGAAACTTGGCACAAACGTTCACTATGATGAGGCGGTGTGTCACGCACAGGACCCAGGCCTGTACCTCAAATGTCAAGGTCACACTTAGAGGTCAAATGTCAAAAATGAGTAGTACTGTTTGATAGGACTGTACCTTGTCCAGACCGCATCTTAACCATCCATCATAGGAATTCAAAGAAACTTGGCACAGACGTTCACCATAATGAGGCATGGTCACGCCCAAAGCCAAGGCCTCTACCTCAAATGTCAAGGTCACACTCAGAGGTCAAAGGTCAAATTGAGTACTGTTTGATAGGACTGTACCTTGACCCGCATATAGGACCATACATCATATGAGTCCCAAGTTACTAGGCACACATGTTCACCGTGATGAGGTGACGTGTTGCACACAATACCCAGGCCTGTACTTCAAAGGTCAAGGTCACGGTTAGAGGTTTAAGGTCAAAATGTGCACTTTTTGATAGGACGACACCTTGTCCGGCTCCCATCTCAAACCATGCATCATAGGATTCCCAACTTACTAGGGACACATGTTCACCATGATGAAGTGACATGTGGCACCGAAGACACAGGCCTGTACCTCAAAGGTCAAAGTCATATTTAGAGGTCAGAGGTCAAAATGAGAAACCATGCATCATATAATTTCTAAGCCACTGAGTACACATGTTCACCATGATGAGGTGACATGTGGTGCGCGAGACACATGCCTGTAGTTCAAAGGTCAAGGTCACACCTAGAGGTCAAGGTCAAAAATAAAACTGTTTGATAGGACTACCTTGTCCGGTTCACATCTCAACCATGCATCATAGGATCTCCAAGTTACTGGGCACATGACGAGGTGACATGTGGCACATAGGACACAAGGTCAATGTCACACTTAGAAGTCAAAGGTGGAAATGAGAAACTATGCATCATAGAAACCCCAAGATACTGGGTAGACATTTTCACCATAATGAGGTGACATGTGGCGCACAATACACAGGCCTGTACCTCAAAGGTCAAGGTCACACTTACAGGTCAAAGGTCGAAATGAAAAATGTTTAATAAGACTGTATCCAAAATGTATGCACTGCATTGCTCTTTTCCTCGTCCGGTAGGGGGCTTTTGTATTGCTTGTAATACGACATTAACTTGTTTTACATAAATTGTGAATCAAGCTTTCAGATAATATTAATCACGCTTGAGACCAGTACGTGGGCTGTTTGTGTGGACAAAACACATAGGCAGAACTTGCTCATAATGGGATTCAAACCAGGGACCTTTGTAATGAGAGGTCTACACTCTACCACTGCACCACTGTTTTCCTCAACAAACAAATAGATATAGAGCCATTTCACATTTCATAGACAAATATATTACTAGCTGTTATCATAGTATCATTGTATACGCAAATAGATTATTTTCTACATAGAACCATTTTACAAGAATTTCAAAACAATTGGGAAAAAGCAACACTTATTTGTGACTTTTTGCTCAACTGAAGCCTAAGAAAATATTGTTTTTTGCAAGTAGTCAGTGGAGCAGTAAATGTTTTAAGCTATTACACAGGCTAACAAACCGTTCAATGTGTTAGAGCATTGATAAGTGAAGTACTGTGCGTTCCCTCTGGCATGGAAGTTATGCTGACTTGTCTGAAACTTCGCACCTTTCCTACTTATTTTGTTGCATCTGCAGCAGACTACTTTTAAAAGCATTGTGACAAAAGGAGAAATTGCTCAAGACAAGCAATTTCTCCTTATCCCACCCACAATGTACCAATCTTATTCAGTCATAAGACCTACAATTATAGAGATTTTCTATATTTTTTTGTAGATATTTTTAACGTCGTCTGCTGCAGATTTGTTATATGCGGGAAAGTGTTGACGGTTTTCCCATATTCTTGTTATGTGTTTTTGTGTAAATTTCAGGACAGTGTTATGTGTAATGAACCGCTTCGAAGGAAGCATTTTGATTGGTGTATTCTGTCCGTCCTTGGCTATATTTGCTGTGCTCCTATTGGACTGTGCGCCATGTACTACTCTATGAGGGTAAGTGAAATATATATCATATCAAATAATATTGCTTTAATCCTTTTTTATGAATTACAGCAGTTGACTTTGGAATACATTCAATATTTATACTTTCATAAAAATAGATTCTCCATAGTGTTGCTGAGACTTGTTTTATAATGGAAAGGGTTAATTCTTTCTCTAATTACAGATCATGTTGATTTATTCGTTGCCTTGAATAAAAATTAACTATTGAAGTAGGTATTCTGATTTAACCCTTCTCTGATACAGATGAAAATGAATTAGCCCTTTCTAGTTAAATGTCTTTGTTAACACTCTAAAGACAGCATTGTTTGCTCCATCAGCTTGAAACTTTGTCAGAATGTTTGTCCTGATGATAAACTAGGTCACTAGGTCAAATTGAGGGAAAATCTTGTTAACACTTTGGAAGCAGCATTTTTAACTTGGTGATATCTAGGCTAAATCTACATGTTTTTGCTTTCGCAGCTTGAAACCTTTGTCAGAATGTTTTTCCTGGTGAAAGCTAGGCCAAGTTTGTAGGAAAATTACGTCATCTACCTTACAATCTTTAGACAAACAGTTTCAACAATCTTAAAAACTGAAAGATTTATATTGATAAAGTGTTGAAAGTATTGCCATAAAAGGTGAAATTGCTTGTCTTGTACAAGTTCACCTTTTATTACAATGTTTTCAAAACTCGTGTTCAATTGCAGGTGTCAAATGTCTTCTGGGTGAGGTAATCGGTTAATAAACGCTCTGGAAGCCATATGTTTAACTTGAGCATGTTGAAACATTGTGAGAATAATTGTCTTGGTCAGAATGTTTGTCTTGATGATATCTATTTATTATAGGCCAACCATGGACATGACCATAACATAGAGGAATATAAAATCCAAAAGTCGAGCACAAATGCCAAGGTTCTTACAATTCTGAGCGTCATCATGGGCAGTCTGTGTGTCATTGTCATGGGTATTGTGATTGTTTATATGACCACCAACGGGGAAAACACTTACATGAACATTGGCAGAAACAACAACAACCAATTCAACCAATACGATCGAAACGGTCGCTAATAGTGTGGTTATGCTGTATAAGATTAACCTTTTTCCTGCACACAGGACATTACTTGCTAAGATACTAGATAGAAAAAACCTATAAAGAAACAGACCATCAGAACCTGAATTTACGTAGGCAGAAACTGAGGCAAATCTTTTGAGCACATGAAACTTTGGAGAACAAAAAGATTCCCATATGCAGCCTTTTTTTGACATATTTGCAGCTGACGTCTTTTGAAAACATTGTGGCAATAGGAGACATTTGTCATGCATTTCTCCCTGTTATCTCCTTACAATTATTACAGAGCTACCTACATTTAATGAGATTTTCAATATTTCTGCCTAGATTTCTTTCATCTACTACCAATTGAGTGTATTGATCTATAATGAGATGTTGCTGAGCAACGACCAGTTTTACCCTTTCCCACATTCAACAAATCTGCAGCAGACTACTATGAAAGCATCTCAGCAAAAGTTTGAACAATCTCTTTGAATAGAGTTAAAAACATTGTGGCAAAAGGAGAAATGCCTTATCATGAGCACTTTCTTCTTTTGTCACAATGTTTTTAAAAGCCATCTGCTGGAAATGTGTCCATACACGTCTGCAGGTGGGAAACGTTCAATGATCCATTTTTAAGTTTCCAATATCTGAGCTCTAGATTAGATGCAATTTTTATTGTTTAGTCGGTGAGATGCAAGGAGTAAACACAATATTGGATTGTGTATGGAACTGTTGTGACCAATTTACTATTTCTTATCTAATTCTATTCCAGTCAGGGGCTGTGAGTTCGAATCCAAGCTCGGTCAACATTTTTTCCGCCGTTTGACAAAAGTCACTGTTACATGCGTCATTTGTCCTTTCACCAACGGACTTACAGTCTATGTAGAAAAGCAGCCAGTTGCTTTGAAAATATGTTGTGTGGACTACTGGTGTTAGAAAGCTAGAAAACACATGAGTAGATTAATTGGCCGCTGTGATATGACAGAAAAATCTTTGAAAATGGGGTTAAGCCCTTATCAATAAATCAACCTACATGTATTCTAGCAAAAGTTACAACATTTATGAATGTTTGTGTGGGTAATTAGAGCAGTTTCTTTATTGGTTTCTTCTTTGTTAGTGTTAAGTATTTTTCGTGCATGAAGAGAAAGGCAATTTATTTTTTGTTGGTGGACCAAGACTTGACACACTTCATCGGTTTTTAGCTCCACTGGCTGAGGCCAGTTGAGCTTATGTCATGGCGAATTGTCCGTCGTGCGTCCGTGAGTGTGTGCATCAAATGTTTACCTCACAGGACTTCTCCCTAATTGGCCAATTGAGATGAAACTTCATAGGAAGCATCCTCTCAATGCCCATGCAACCATGACAACTAAAAGAAACTTTAAAAGTCTTCTCCTCCAAAACTGTATAGCTGATTTTCAATCAAATAACTATGGCCGCCAGGAGGTGGGGCTTTATTGTCTTATATGGCTATAGTGAAAACTTAAAAAATATTCTCCTCCGAAAGTGTCAGGCAGATTTTCAAATAACTTTGTAGAAATGTTCCTAGGGTGACCCTCTAACAGATTCCCTCAAGCCAAACTGATTGGTTGAAAACTATGGCCGCCAGGGGGCGGGGCTTTTTAACTTTATATGCCTATAGTGAAAACTTAAAAAATCTTCTCCTCGCAAATGTAAGGCCGATTTTCAAATATATTTGTAGAAATGTTCCTTGGGTGACCCTCTATAAGATTCCTTCAAGCCATGTTCATTGGTTGAAAAACGGCCACCAGGTGGCAGGGCTGTTTTGCATTATATGGCTATAGTGAAAAAGTAAAACATCTTTTGCTCCGAAAGTATGTGGCCAATTTTCAAATAACTGTGCAGAAATGTTCTTTGTGTGACTCGCAGCGAGATTCCTTTCAAGCTTTGGTGATTGGTCAAAAAACATGGCCACCAGGGGGCGGGGATGTTTGGAGATTTAATTTTTGCCTAATGGCAGTGGAGCGATACTGGCCCTCTTAGGCCTCTTGTTATTAATGCATACCCGATTTCAAGAGGAGAGGTGTTTTCCGTTGTCTTGAATCCTTATTTGACATCCAAACAGTATGTTGTGGATACCCAAAAGAATCGTCTGACAGAGGATTCTTTTAGTACCCTCAATAAACAAATTTCATTGTGTTTATGATACTTGTTATTAGGTTTTGTTTTTCATCACAGTTCAGCCCTTTCTCACATACGACAAATCTGCAGGTGACAACTTTGATAACATCTGGGGTGAGAACACTGAAATTCTCTGGATGAAAGGATGATTTTAGAATAAAGTAGAATAAATTGTGAGTATTGGAGAAATTGCACATGATCAGCAATTTCTGTTATTTCACAGTGTTTTCAAAAATGGTTTGCTGTAGATGCGTGAACATGTGTTTGCCTGTGGGAAAAGGTTAAGGTACTTATCCATGTACATAATTTGTATTTGTATGTTTCTACTTTTATCACAAGGTTGTTGTGCTTTCTATACTTGCCATATTACATGAAAATAAACTGTTTTAATTTCAAGTTAAAAAATAAATTTAGCTCACTCAGGTTCTTAACTAACTCTGCTCTTTGGGTTTATATCATTCTCTGAAAGTTTGACGGTAGCTTGAGTGACCGGGTCACAGACATAAAAGATCCAGATGAGACTATGTGAATTTAAGGTACTAACCAAGTCTTTTTGCAAAAGAAAAATATGGCTTATTCAGCTTTACTTTGTGGATCAAGATATACATTTGAATCACAGTATTATTATCAATCCAATCCTTATGAATGTTTCAGAAAAATAATTTCTTACAGATTAACATCTTCTTCGAACTAATTCACAAGAGATCATTGGCTATGTTCAAACAACTCAAAATCCAGAATAATGAAGAAAAATAGTTGACAAACTGCTTAAATTGTGGCAATGTTGCTGACTCTCATCAAATCTTTGGCTGATTTTGAGGCAATATATAATAGGAAATTGCTCTTTTTGAACGACTTCTTTTGTCCCAATGTTTTCAAAAGTCGTCTGATGCAGAGGCGTCAGAAAATGTCTGTATTTAATTAAATATTATTATTTCTTCGATATTATAATAAGATGTTCTTTTGTGTACTATATATGCAGCCAAGTTTTTGGCATGTATTTTGTAATCAATTTTAAAAAAAAACTTAGATGTGATAAGAAAATATCTCGTAAAGAATCAATTGCTAACCCTTTTTATTTAAATATTGAACTCAAAACAGGTTTTATTCGACTGTTGGTGACGACAATATTGAACTCAATACAGGTTTTATTCGACTGCTGGTGACAATATTAAACTCAAAACAGGTTTTATTCGACTGTTGGTGACAATATTGAACTCGATACAGATTTATTCGACTGTTGGTGGCAATATTGAACTCAATACAGGTTGTATTCGACTGTTGGTGAAAATATTGAACTCAATACAGGTTTTATTCGACTGTTTGTGACAATATTGAACTCAATACAGGTTGTATTCGACTGTTGGTGGCAATATTGAACTCAATACAGGTTTTATTCGACTGTTGGTGGCAATATTGAACTCAATACGTTTTATTCGACTGTTGGTGACAATATTGAACTAAAAACAGGTTTTATTCGACTGTTGGTGACAATATTGAACTCGATACAGATTTATTCGACTGTTGGTGGCAATATTGAACTCAATACAGGTTTATTCGACAGTTGGTGAGAATATTGAACTCAATACAGGTTGTATTCGACTGTTGGTGGCAATATTGAACTCAATACAGGTTGTATTCGACTGTTGGTGGCAATATTGAACTCAATACAGGTTTTATTCGACTGTTGGTGGCAATATTGAACTCAATACAGGTTTTATTCGACTGTTGGTGGCAATATTGAACTCAATACAGGTTTTATTCGACTGTTGGTGACAATATTGAACTCAAAACAGGTTTTATTCGACTGTTGGTGACAATATTGAACTCAAAACAGGTTTTATTCGACTGTTGGTGACAATATTGAACTCGATACAGATTTATTCGACTGTTGGTGGCAATATTGAACTCAATACAGGTTTTATTCGACTGTTGGTGACACTATTGAACTCAAAACAGGTTTTATTCGACTGTTGGTGACAATATTGAACTCAAAACAGGTTTTATTCGACTGGTGGTGACAATATTGAACTAGATACAGATTAATTCGACTGTTGGTGGAAATATTGAACTCAATACAGGTTTATTCGACTGTTGGTGAGAATATTGAACTCAATACAGGTTTTATTCGACTGTTGGTGGCTGGTAAAAATGCCACAAAATATGTATGAGGAGCTTTCAAAAATAATGCGGAAGGATGTCGGTGTTTCAAAAGCAGCACTAATTTAAACATGATATTCTTAATTGTTTCCCACATACAGCAAATCTACAGCAGACAACTTTGAAAATATGTACTGTTCATCTTGTCATATATATGGAAACTCTGAAAATGACCATTTTCTTCTTTTGCCTTAATGTTTTCAAAAGTCATCAGCTGCAGATGTGTCTATGGACGATGGTGTTAAATCAGATTTTTTTTTTATCACAGACATCAATACTGATGTCAATGTCATTCATCAACAACCATTTCTTTTAACAAAAATTAGCATTAAAAAATATGAGATCTGGCACATACATAGGGAATAGCATATCTGAATTTCATGAAAAACGTTTCTTAAACGAGAGACGTATTTATATGTCTCTGCTTAAACCAACATTTTCCCTGCTGATGCAAAATGTATGTTGCTTTGGCTACCATAATGAATTAATTAAGCAAATACTTTACAAGTGGTGGTGATGGCTCCCCTCATTTGCGCTCAGTGATGCGGGGATAGTATTACGGATTATGCAAAGGTGTAACGATAAATATTAACAGTAGTACTGGTAAGTCATCTAGGAAACGCTGTGTTGTTTAACCCTTTCCCACATACAACAAATCTGCAGCAGACGACTTTGAAAACATACCCTAAACTGCTTGGAATCTCTTTAAATAAAAGTTCAATAATTTAATATAGTTGAAAACATGGTGACAAAAGGAGAAATTGATCATCATGATCAATTTCTTCTTTTTGTTGCCATGTTTTCAAAAAAGCCGTTTTCTGCAGAGACGCCAGAAAGCGTCTATATGAGGGAAATGGTTAACGGCGCAAAACACCGTTCACACACACACACACACACAAATGATGCCTCTGTAGCAGACTAGTTGAAGCAGAGACATATTAATACATATATATATCACTCGGTTGAAGACATTTTCGAAAAATAAAAATTTACCTATACTTAGCAATGTCTCCGTGTAAACAGGCTTTTAATCTCCATCAATATTGTGGGGCATACAACGACACGACTTCCGTTTTGTAATTGCCCTGTCTTTTCAAATCCGTGTTATTGTTATTGGGGAGAGAAGGCAAAGCTACATTTTATTGGGGTTTGCTTTAGTTTACAGCATTGCTGCAGATCTTAGCTCTGATATATTTTTTACCAAAATAGTGGGCATTTTGCTGTTGACGCCTAAATAGCCATTTTCAGGACATTATGCATTTTGAGACAATTAGATTAACTTGACTACGGGATAAGGGTCACCATAGATTTGACCTGATGACTCGAAACATGATTGGTAAACCTATCCATTGTTGGTGTTCTATTGTAGTTTTAAGACTGAACTTTAATTTAATGCATGTTTCATAATGATATGATGGTCGTCTGAAAATGAATAGCTTCCCTTTGTCCTCTTTCAAACGCACTCTGACTAACTGGCCTTCGACCTACCGAGCTCATTTAACCCTTTCCTACATGCAGACGCATTTTGACGCAGTAGCAACAGACGACTTTTGAAACCATTGTGACCAAAGGTGACATTTCTCCTTTGGCCACATATTTTAAACTTTATTTAACAATTAAGCTATCTTTTATGGATATTTTTCAGGTTTTTATCATTATGTTTTCAAAGTCGTCTGCTGCTATTTGTTGTATGTAGAAAAGGGTTAAAATCGTTGGGAACTTGCTCCAAATCCAAATGACGTATCTCTACCATCACGAGTTGGGAGTTTTATCCTGTTTAATCGATCCATCATTCTCTTCTTTTTCTTTCTCGTTTGTCTATCTTTCTTTGTTTCGTCAGGCTGGGTATCACATTCAGCCTCGTTTATATCTGGGAAAGGATAACGCTGATGCTCTTCAAACAACGCTCCACTAATACTCGACTTTTGCCTTGGTAGAGAAGTCCCGATAGTGTCGATAGGTGGCAGACGATATATCAGAGAGGACGATAAGTTAAAAACGCCTTCTGTTGGTTTGGGCGCAGACGGGAGTGGTTCTAGTTGTGGTTTCTTGCCTATAAAACCTCCTCCTGGAAGAGTCGGATACCGGGTACTTGTAGCAGCTTGGCCGGTAATTAGTGGCAGGGCACCATCCACCAATAATGGATTCGGCATTGTGTCGTACTGGGGCTGATCGCATTCCATCAGATTGTCGTCACCGTCTTCCACCTTAAATAGTACGTACTCGAGGTCAATGCACATAATTGAATTCACTTCTGAATTATATTTGACAAGCACCTTGCATGACTAATATAATCAGACGTGATCTTCATCAAGGCGTATCGACAAGTTAAGAAAATTATAAAATTGCACATCCATACAATACAATGTGATCTAAAGTACACTGCATGTCCGAGGATTCTTGAATGTTTGCTTGCCACGTGTTACAATTTATACGTAATAGTATTCGAAACGCAAGTGTAGGAAAATGGTTCAAATTTCATGTTCTGAACAGCGTATGGTTGAGATCACCCTGTGGATCTTCTTCGTCTTTTAGCCCTTTCTCACCTGTGAGACGCAAGTTGACGCAATAGCAGCAGACGACTTTTGAAAACATTGTGGCCAAAGGTGAAATTGCTCATAATGAGCAGTTTCTCCTTTGGCCACAATGTTTCCAACTTTATTCAACAATTAAGCTTTTATGGACATTGTTCAGGTTTTCAACACTATGTTTTTAAAGTCGTCTGCTGCAGATTTGTTGCATGAGGGAAAGGGTTAAGATTGTACACAAGATGACATACTCTTATCTGGCCGGATTCTACATTATACAGAAAAGCCAACTACGTCAGTATATTGTCACCATAATGGACTCGTTTAACTCTATTCTATACGTGGAAACAAGTTACCTATTCATTTATCTCACCATAATTAAGCAAATTAAAGTTTTAAATGAAATAATATGCGTTTACGTCAAATGTATAACTTGTATTTCTAAAAAAGGTCAGGGTCAGTTAGTATCGTCCTATAATAGCTAACCTTATTTGGACACAATCTCTGTTTAATCTCTTTCCGTTTCAAAACCAAAATGACCGCAACGATTATACCGAGTATCAATATTGCTGCGATGGCGGCAATAGCCGCGACTGGAAAACCTGGAAAAATAAAAACCAAGTTTAAAGGAAGTTATATTAAATTCCCTGTGGTCGGTCGGTCGGTCTGTTGTTATTTTTTATGTCCGGTGCATAACTTGATAACTACTGGATGGAATTGAATGCAACTGCATACGTCGATGATACAACACAGTGAGAGGAAGTGCAGTGTACAGGAACCATAACTCTATACATAATTACAGAGTAATACCGTGTTACTTTTTGTTATTGTCCGGAGAATAACTTCTCGATGGAATCTGATAAAACTCAAAGAATTGTAAAGCACAATAAAAGAAAGTACAGTGAACAAGAACCATAACTCTTTTTGAGCTAATTACATAGTAATTGCCCTTTCTTACTTTTTTATTGTCCGGAGAATAACTTTCATTGTCCTTTCTTACTGTTTTCTTGTCCGGGGGATAACTTAAAAACTAAATAATTAAAAGTTCATACAATGGTAGAGCACAATGAGAGGAAGTGCAGTGTATGAGAACCATAACTTTATTTTGGCTAATTACAGAGTTATTGCGCCTTCCATAATTTTTTTTAGATGTTTTCAAAGTCGTCTGCTGTAGATTTATCGTATGAGGGAATAGGTTAATAAAACTGCATACGATTATACAACACAGTGAGAGAAATTGCAGTGTACAGTAATAATAACTCTGTTTAACCTAATAACAGAGTTATTGCCCTTTCTTACTTTTTTTGTCCGGAGAATAATTTGCATTGCCTTCTTTCTAACTGTTTTCTTGCACGGAGAATAACTTTAAAACTAAATAATGGAATTTAAAATAAAGGTCATAAAATGGTAGAGCATTATGAGAGGAAGTTCAGTGTACCAGAGCAATTACTCTATTTTAGCTAATTACAGACTAATTGCCCTTCCTTACTTTTGTCTTGTCAGGAGAATAACTTAAAAATAAAATAACGGAATTTCATAAAACTTCATGTAATGGTAGAACACAAGAAGAGGAAGTGCAGTGTACAAGAACCATAACTCTATTTTATCTAACTACAGAGTTATTGCCCTTTCTTACTTTTTGTCTTGTCTGGATAATAACTTAAAAACTACAGCATGGTATTTAATAAAACTTAATACAATGGTAGGAAGTGCAGTGTGCAAGAACCATAGCTCGTTTTTAGCCAACTACAGAGCCATTGCCTTTTGTTACTGACTTTTGTCCGGGAAATAACTTGAAAACTACTGGATGGAATTTGATAAGACTTCATTCAACACAATGAGAGACAGTGCAGTGTAAAAGAACCATAACGCTATTTCAGCTTATTACATAGTTGTTGTCCTTTCTTACTGTTTTCTTGTCCGAATAATAGGTTATAGTTCTAGTTTTGGTGGACAGTGAAAACATTTGTGAGACTGAATGTAAATACAAAAAGATTCCCTGTGATCGAGTTGGTGTTTACAACGGACGTCATTTCTAAACGTTCAAAGTGCTTATTCGTACAGTCTGAATGCAATTATGTCCAATACCTAGAAGTTTCAAGAATGAGTGAAGGACTGATAAGGTAGGGCAAAGATAGGAATGCGCGAAAGTGCTAATTTATCCGATTCTTTGCTGTTAATAAATTAAAAACGTCCGAAAAGTTGGGGTTTACATTGACATGATAATTTCTTAACGCTATTTAACTCTTACAAAATGGTACTTTCCTTTTTATCAGGTGAAATTAATAATTTTCCAGATTTTATTTTCCAAAGAAATTGTTCACGGTAAAAAAACTAACCTGAACCAGATTCATTGTTCTGTTGGGAGGCGCTTGGATCAGACGTGGTACCAACAATACTGTCGTCTGTTGTTATGCTGACATTGTCAGAGGATGTTGAAGTATCGAGCACACTGTCTGTATTTCCGGTTCCGTTTCTTAAATCATCTGTGGTATTAACGTTAGGAGAAACATCAGTTGTAGAACTTGAATTTCCATCTATTGAACCTGGTGTTGCAGAGCTATTTATATAACTGGGTGTTGTAGAGCTATTTATAGAACTGAGTGTTGTAGAGCTATTTATAAAACTGAGCGTTGTAGAGCCATTTATAGAACTGAGTGTAGTAGAGCCATTTATATAACTGAGTGTAGTAGAGCCATTTATAGAACTGAGTGTTGTAGAGCTGTTTATAAAACTGAGCGTTGTAGAGCTATTTATAGAACTGAGTGTAGTAGAGCCATTTAAAGAACTGAGTGTAGTAGAACTATTCGAAGATTTGAGTGTAGTAGATATATTCGAAGAACTGAGTGTAGTTGAGTCATTTAGAAGGCTCTCCGTGGTACTGCTGAGGTTACCTGTGGTTGTGGTTGTACCATTTAGTGAAACAGTTGTTGTTGAAGAATTTACAGTTGTAGATTCTATAGTGGTGGTGGTTGTTGTTTCTGTTGTTGTTGTTGCTGCTGCCGTTGTCTTTCCACACACAGGTTTTACATTGCTCTGTGCCTGCGATATGGTACTTGGTCCACAGCTTAAAGTGACCTCAGTATCCGCATCCTGTCCTGTATAAAACAGAATTCAACCATTTCCGTGATTCAGATGATATTCATTTTACTCAAAAATACAAAGAAGAAGATGTTTGAAATCAGACATTTAAAGGCAATGTGGGAAACTGAGAAATTCTTCCAAACGATCAAGTTCTTCTTTTCCCATATTTTGTTCAACCCTTCAACATAATTGAACTTCGGTTTTTCAGGAGTTACACTTTCTGTTCTCAGATGTTTTCAATGGAGAAGACTCTATAATGGAGAAACTTTCTTTATCACAAAATGTTCTGCTCTGTATCACACCGAGTATGATTTCATGTTTTCATATCCTTTAATGTTCCAAATGAAATGTTTTCAAAGCAGAAGATACTACGTAACAAAAATGTTGTAACTATAATTACTCAAGCACTTTTTGCGTAAATGTATTTACCAATGGGGATTGACTACCCTGCAATGTCAATTGTTAGGACTTTGGTTGCCCTTTATCTTCAATCATTGGGGTTTTGACTATCCTGTAATTTTCCATCATTTGAGGTTTTGATTACCCCGCATTTTCAATAATTGGGAATTCGACTACCTGTAATGTTCCATCATTTGGGGTTTTGACTACGATGTAAGTTTTCAATCATTAGGGTTTTGACTTTCTTGTAATTCCATCATTAGGGTTTTGACTTTCTTGTAATTCCATCATTAGGGTTTTGACTTTCTTGTAATTCCATCATTAGGGTTTTGACTTTCTTGTAATTCAATCATTAGGGTTTTGACTAACCTGCATGTTTAATCATTGAGTTTTTGACTACCCTTTAATTCCATCATGTTAGATTTTGACAACCCTGCATTTTCAATCATTTGGGGATTTGACTACCTGTAATTTTCGATCATTTGGGGTTTTGACTCTATGTGCATTTTCAATCGTTGGGGTTTTAGTTATCCTGTAATTCAATCATTTGGGGTTTTGATTACCATGTACATTTTGGACCATTGAGGTGTTAAGAAAGCGGTGATGCGTATCTCCGTATTCATAGGGCTCTGGTTCTACTACATACGTTTTATTTATACAAACATGACTGCAAAGTATAAGGTGACTGTTTACACTATTAAGTGATCAAATAAGCGTTTAGTTAGTTGCTATTTGATTTGAATTCCTTCTTTGTTTCATAATATTACGAACATTTTCTAATACAAAAGACGTCTAACCCCAGTAGGATTTGCCCTGCACAATACCATTGTCCGAGGACTTGTCGGTCATTTCCGGTCAAGACCGGCAAGCCGAAGGCCAGTACCGATCGCTTACAAGCTCGTACGGAAACCATTAAGCCCCCATAGGGGATATTCGGCCTCAATAGCATAGACTGTTCTGGGTTGATTATAAATCCCCAAGGGTCGGTAATTTATTCTGTGATTAGGCCAGTGTTAAAACTTACCAGATACTTGTATCCAAAAGTTACCACCTGTTTGTGTGTTCAAGTTACTTATTTCGAAGGTAATAAAATCAGTTGTACTTGTGAATACAGTGGTTTCAAGAAATGCGTTGTTTCTGTCGCATGCTATCACAGTCTCATCCCCGTTTTCAGTAACAACAATAGTCTGCAAACATGCCCCAGAGGAATCGTCATCTTCAAATCGAAGATCTATTGCAGTGATAATTATTGTTGAATTGCAAGATATTTCGACTGCGCATGCGCAAGAGTCTGCGCCTGATGACATTTCAGATGGGTAACCACTGTTCCAAACGTACACTGAGCTGTTTGTCGTCTGTATTCCTTCACATGGACTTTTGATAAATGTGGCTGGAATAAACACAAAAAAGAATCAACAAATATCTAACTACAAATGTACAACCAAGTTATCTACATCGAGAGATGTAGGCCTTTTTCAAATGACACGGCCAACCGAAATCTTCAAACTATTTCCCACATAAAACAGCTATGCAGCAGACGACTTTGAAAACATATACTCAAGAAATTGAAAATTTCTAGAAATGGAAGTATACTTAATTAAAATAGTTTTGTGCAATTTCTCCTTTTGTCATAATGATTTTAAGTAGTCTGCTGCATATGTTTCAAAATGCGTTGTTATGTGGGAAAGCGTTTAATGTACTCTTGTCTCTGATGCAGTCGATTAAGATGCCTCTGTGGTAGACGACTTTTGAAAGAAATGTGGAAAAATATGAAATTCTTCAGTTTCCAATGTTCCTATATTTTGTTCAAATCATATCTGAATTTTATTTCTACTTTTTACAGGAGTTTCAACAAATGTCCTCAGATATTTTCAAAGCTGAAGTCTCCTACAAAGAAATAATACGGTGCAACCCGATACAGTGTAATCTACTGTAACGTGTAAGGGTCGTTGACCAATACTACATTAAGATTACGAATTAACGTTGGTCTGCCTTGTCCGCTGCTATAATAAACCTTAATCTCAAAATGATTGGTTAAACAAATGTAATTAATACGAATCAGCTTGATTATAAACAATATACAATACAATACAATATTTTTACAATAAACAATATTTTTTATTTCGATGCTGAGTAAGTACATAATACATAAATGACAGCTCTGCAATATATTATACAACGTGATTAGAGGGCAACAAAAGGCGTAGTAATTAAATCAATATGAGAGAGAAATTGAGAATAAGAGTAAAAGAATGAAGTATATAGAGACAAAAAAGAAAGAATGTACAGAATGGAGGATAGAAGCATGTTTTGTAGTTTAAATATGTTTGTTAAGCATGTTTATTTGAAAGCTCAATAAGCTTGTTTTCGTCATGTTTCCATATTTAATTATTTTCCCTCTTCGAAACAAAATAAAAAGGAAATGGTTAAGGAAACATTTATATTCCTATAACTAGAAGGTACAGAATGTAAGCGGTGTGTTTCTAAACAGTAACAGAAAACAAGAGGGCCATGATGGCCCTAGTTCGCTCACCTTAATTATACAATGTACTGCAATGCAAAACACATCAAGACAATTATTCTGAATGCAACCTCCACAGTGTTAACAAGATTTTCCTTCATTTGGCCTAGTGATCTATATTGTTTTATCTGATATGACCCATATTCCAACAGGACTAGATATCATCAAGACAACATTTTGATAGTTTCAACTTGCTCAAAGTAAAGATGCGGCCTCCGGAGTTTGAACAATATTTTACTTTATTGACCTTGTTTCTGACCCAATACAAGATGTTTCTTCAATTTGGCATAGTGACCTAGTTTTTGACCCTACATGACCCATATTCGAACTTATCTTAGATATTATTTAGATAAACATTCTCATCAAATGTCAAACTTCTGAAGCAAAAATGCGGCCTCTAGAGTGTTAACAAGATTTTCCTTCAATTTGACCTAGTAACCTACTTTTTGACCCAACATGACACATGTTCAAACTTGACTTACATATCATGAAGAGAAACATTCCGAAGTTTCATCATGCTCAAATTAAAAATGCAGTATCCAGAGTGTTAACAAGATTTCCCTTCAATTTGGCCTGGTGACCTAGTTTTTAACCCGACATGACCCATATTTGAATTTAGCCTTAGAGTTAACAAGATTTCCTTTCAATTTGGCCCAGTGACCTAGATTCTGACCCAATAGTCCCTGTATTCAAACTTGACCTAGATATCTTTAAGACAAACATTCTGACACAATTTTAAACTGCTGAAACAAATATTGCGGCCTCTAGGGTGTTATGAAGATGTTCCTTCAATTTGACCTAGTGACCTACGTTTTGACCCAACATGACCCATGTTCGAACTTGACCCACATATCATCAAGACAAACATTCTGATAAAGTTTCAACATGCTCAAGTTGAAAATGTGGCCTAGAGTGTTAACAAGATTACCCTTCAATTTGGCGTAGTGACCTAGTTTTTGACCTAACATGACCCATATTCGAACTTGACTTAGAAATTTTTAAGACAAACATTCTTTCAAAATTTCAAACTACTGAAGCAAAAATTGCAACCTCTGAAGTGTTAACAATATTTTCCTTCAATTTGACCTAGTGACCTAGCTTTTGACCTCATAGCCCAGTTTCGAACTTGTCCAAGATTTGATGAAGATGAATGTTTTGATAAACTGTCATGAAGATTGGATTCAAAATTTAGCCTGTAGAGTGTTAACAAGCCCAAATGTTGACGGCGAAGAGACGCACGACGCACGACGGACGAAATGTGATCACAATAGCTCAGCTTGCACTTCGTGCATAGGTGAGCTAATAAGGATCTTACTTTTGTAGGCCGCAAACTATACAGTGTACAAAATCACGAGGAGCTCATGCAATCTATGATTACTGTCGTTCGACTCCGCCAAACGTGTAAATTGTGTATAACTGTACACGCCTGTCAAACAATGTGCAAAAGTGATCATGAGCAAAGGTCCCTAGTCTATACAATGCTACTTTTCAGCTCAGGATAGGTTACTATAAGATGAACTAGTTCACCGTTCGCCTAACCGCAACACTCTACTACGATAGAAACTTACAAAACAAACCAACTCGATCTAACGGAATTAACATCCCGCTGTTAAAGTGAGTTGTCTCTGCCAGGAGCGACCTATAACTCACTCTGTGTAAATTCGCGGTATTTATACTGACCGAGACTTGATACCGCCCGTGATTAATGGCCGTTATTTTAATTTCAGATGAATATATAAGTCTGAGGTTGTCTCCCATTGGACAATAATGGTTTTGTTGAAAGTTGAAAGTGATTTTTATAAAGTTGAATAACCTATGACTGATTTATAACCAAAATAGTGTTTGCTTTTATCAGGAATGTAGATAATCTACGTCCTTGCTTTTATCTATTGTGCCACTCTAATAGCCATTTTAAGAACATCCTGTATTTTAAAAGTAAATTTAAGTGCGGGATAAGGGTGACCTTCTATTTGACCTCATGACACGAAAAATGGTCCGTCATCCTGTATGTTTTCTTTGCTATTTTGGTAGTTCTTATACTGAGGTTCACTTGTTGGAAACGAACCATAACCCATAATGATATAATGGTAGTCTATGGAAAACGAATTACTTCCCTTTGACCTGAAACACGTTCGTACTGGTACTCTAATTTTGCCACACTACGTTTATAGCGCGTAAACCTTTTAGGTAGGTTTCTGATTTAATAGGAACCGGACAAATATTTGATCTGTGATTATGATAAAGTGTTCTTAAATTGCGTTGGAACGTATACAACATTTGGTCTCCCGCTCTGTTGGGGAGGGTTTTACGGTAAATGTAAAAAGAGGCTAGGAATACACCTGTACCGGGTACCAGACGGAGTATCGATATACAGAAAGGTAGCGCTTTCACAATCGGCCACTGTGAACGTTACTCAATTCACTTAGAAAATTCCGCTCTAACACAAAGCAGACAATATGACATCGTACTCAGGTAATTTTTGTTAACTTCATTCATATTTACTGTGTTTGTGTGAAATTGTTATAGTTAAGGCTGAGATTAAATCGGACCAGACCGCCTGTTTTCTGGTAATAGACTAGATCAAAGACCTAATAACACATTATGTCTGTGACTAGATTTAAAACATCAATTAACCAGTGACGTAGGTAATATAATCTCGGCCTATGTCTTTGCTACACACAATTTGTCATGGTTTAATGGTATCGTATTTCGTCAAAATAAAATCAAAAATTAAAGAACCATAGTTTGATTTTGGTACTCTTGTGACTTTTATATTAAAAAGAGTAAACGTTTTCCTTGGCAAAATCTCTTATTGATATTCCTCAGTGTGTGTATACCACGTGACTTTTGACGTCATATTTGCGTGGTCAATAATTGCTCTTGATGTAAAAACAATGGTAACTTTTTTATTTCTTCACCCTTTTTAATGAGACACGGCGGAGTATCCTATCTCCGGGGTTTTACAAGAGTTTGATTGGTGGTCTAGTTTTTTTCAAACACTTGACGAACCCGTTCTCAAAATCCAGTTTTGATAATGCTCCGGCTGTCGGCGATATCAAGACATTTTGAGAAAAGGTTCATCGAAGTGTTTGAAGAAACTAAACCACTAATCAAACTCCGTTGAAAAAACGGAGATAGGCTCTGTAAGCGGAGTAGACTGCGCCATGTTTCATTAAAAATGATGAAAAAATAAAAAAAGTTACCTTTGTTTTTACTTCTTAACCAAAGTAAAATTAGTAAAAAAGAACCGGCCGTGTAGCTCAATTGGTAGCGTATCTGACTCGTGATCTGGAGGTCACGGGTTTGATACCCGGTTGCGGCGACATTCTTTCGGGCGATGTTTTCCATTGCCTCTCACCTCTGATCTATGTGAGTAAGTAGTCGGTGGCTTCGAAAGAATGTTGTGTAAGTACTGGTGTGGGAAAGCCAGGAAAACATGGGTAGGTGCACTGACCGCCGTGATATGACCAAAGCTGTTGAAAGCGGCGTTAAACTCCAAACAAACAAAAACAAAAAAAATCTTAACCAAAGTAAAATATTTCTGTCCACCGTAGCATTTGTGACGTAAAAGTCACGTGGTATACACACACACTGTTCATGTGACAAATAAATTATGTTTTATACACAAACTTTGGGTCTGTGTAAAATTATTTTCCTTGTAACATCTTCTATTGCATGTATTCAAATCATATTTATATTTAAAATTATCATCTCAGTGAGACAATTCTTGTTTATCCTTTTTCCACATATAATAAATCTGCTACAAATAACTTAAAACATCGACTGGTATGAAAATATGGAAAATCTATATAAATGAAGTATAACTTTCAAGAGTATTGTTGAAATGGTGCAGCTGATCATTGTTCCTACTCTTGCGACAATGTTTTTTAAAATGCATCAAGATCGCCTCGGTGGTGTAGTGGTAGAGCAACGGCTCGGTGGTGTAGTGGTAGAGCAACGGCCTGTGCAGGAGGTTGCATGTTTGATCCCTTGTAGGTTCATATCAAAGACTCTAAAATGGTAGTAATGGCTGCCCTCCTTGGTGTCAGGGTTGCTGGGTTAGCATTACAACTGACTGGCTAGTGTCAGGAAAATGAACCAATAGTACTTGTAACCTACCCAGGAAATGCTGTGATATAACTGAAAAATTGTTGAAGGCGGTGTAAAACACCAATCAATCGATCAAGTGCATCAAAATGTGTCTGCAGGTGGGAAAGGGTTAAACTACCCACTCAAATATGAGAAATACACATTTTTAGCTCTATTCGAAGAATATGAGAGCTATACTACTCATCCTGGCGTCGGTGTCGGCGTCGGCCTCCATGTCACACTTTGGTTAAGGTTTTGCATGCAAGTACTTAAATACTATATGTATTGCATTGAATCTTTCTACAACCCTACTAAACTATCACACCTATGTAGATTATCAAGTTAGATAACTCTATCCCTTCATTTTATGCAAAGTTATGGCCCTTTTTTACTTAGAAAATCTGGTTAAAGTTTTGCTACAACTAAATTTAGAGTCCATATCTCTGTATTTACCTGATGCATTGCATTGAAACTTTATACAACCCTACCCAACTATCACACCTGTGTAGATTATCAAGTAAGATAACTCTATCCTGCATTTTATAAAAATTATGGCCCTTTTTTTACTTAGAAATTCTGGTTAAAGTTTTGCATGCAACTAATTTAAGAGTCAATATCTCAGTATTTACTAGATGCATTGCATTAAAACTTTATACAACCCTACCCAACTATCACACTTATGTAGATTATCAAGTATGATAACCCTATCCTGCATTTTATGAAAATTATGGCCCTTTTTGTCTTGCCCACGATAGTGGAGTGAGACATTGCAGTCACTTTTCCGGCGACAGCGGCCACTTTTACAAATAGCTATATCTCGGCAACCCCTGCTTGAATTTTTCTGAAACTTTGTTAGCTGTATTATTTGGTCATGGGACATCTGGCAACGTCAACATTTTCAGGGTCAAGGTCATAATTGTGCAGAACTTGACCTTTGTTAGGTAACTTAACCTCAAAACTTAACCTTTATTATATCTCGGCAACCTCTGCTTGAATTTTTCTGAAACTTTGTCAGACGTATTGTTTGGTCATGGGACATCTGTCAACGTCAAAATTGTCAGGGTCAAGGTCATAATTGTGCAGAACTTGACCTTTGTTAGGTAACTTAACCTCAAGACTTAACCTTTCTTATATCTCGGCAACCCCTGCTTGAATTTTTCTGAAACATTGTCAGATGTATTGTTTGGTCATGATACATCTGTCAACGTCATAATTTTCAGGGTCAAGGTCATAATTGTGCAGAACTTGACCCTTTCTTATATCTCAGCAACCCCTGCTGGAATTTTTCTGAAACTTTGTCAGATGTATTGTTTGGTTATGGGACATCTGTCAACGTCAAAATTTTCAGGGTCAAGGTCATAATTGTGCAGAACTTGACCTTTGTTAGGTAACTTAACCTCAAAACTTAACCTTTCTTATATCTCAGCAACCTCTTCTTGAATTTTTCTGAAACTTTGTCAGATGTATTGTTTGGTTTTGTTTGTTTGTTTGTTTGGAGTTTAACGCCGCTTTCAACAGCTTTGGTCATATCACGGCGGTCAGTGCACCTACCCATGTTTTCCTGGCTTTCCCACACCAGTACTTACACAACATTCTTTCGAAGCCACTGACTACTTTCTCACATAGATCAGAGGTGAGAGGCAATGGAAAACATCGCCCGAAATAATGTCGCCGCAACCGGGTATCGAACCCGTGACCTCCAGATCACGAGTCAGATACGCTACCAATTGAGCTACCCGGCCGGGTCGTATTGTTTGGTAATGGGACATCTGTCAACGTCAAAATTTTCAGGGTCACGGTCATAATTGTGCAGAACTTGACCTTTGTTAGGTAACTTAACCTTTCTTATATCTGAGCAACCCCTGCTTGAATTTTTCTGAAACTTTGTCAGATGTATTGTTTGGTCATGGGACATCTGTCAACATCATTATTTTCAGGGTCAAGGTCATAATTGTGCAGAACTTGACCCTTTCTTATATCTCGGCAACCCCTGCTGGAATTTTTCTGAAACTGTGTCAGATGTATTGTTTGGTCATGGGACATCCATCAACGTCAAAATTTTCAGGGTCAAGGTCATAATTGTACAGAACTTGACCTTTGTTAGGTAACTTAACCTCAAAACTTAAAACTTTCTTATATCTCAGCAACCCCTGCTTGAATTTTTCTGAAACATTGTCAGATGTATTATTTGGTCATGATACATCTGTCAACGTCATAATTTTCAGGGTCAACGTCATAATTGTGCAGAACTTGACCCTTTCTTATATCTCGGCAACCCCTGCTGGAATTTTTCTGAAACTTTGTCAGATGTATTGTTTGGTCATGGGACATCTGTCAACGTCAAAATTTTCAGGGTCAAGGTCATAATTGTGCAGAACTTGACCTTTGTTAGGCAACTTAACCTCAAAACTTAACCTTTCTTATATCTCAGCAACCTCTGCTTGAATTTTTCTGTCCCGAGTTTATTATTTATCATGACATTTTGATAACAATGCATTGACAAACACTTACTTTTTCCCATTTTATCAACTTTACTTTCTTTTTGCATAGTGATACCATTTAATATCTGATTTTCTTAGAAGGGCGAGACACCCTCAGCCCGAGGTCTTGTTTTACTTAGAAATTCTGGTTAAAGTTTTGCGTGCAACTAAATTAAGAGTCAATATCTCAGTATTTACTAGATGCATTGCATTGAAACTTTATACAACCCTACCCAACTAGCACACTTATGTAGATTATCAAGTATGATAACTCTTATCCTGCATTTTATTTAGAAATTCTGTTATGATTAGCAATTTCACCTCTTGTCATAATATTTTCAACTCAATTTAATAATTAGATTTACATTTATGAAGATTTTCCATACTTTTGCCTAGATGTTTTCATAGTCCTCTGCTGCAGGTTTTGCCATATTTGGGAAAGTACTAATAGAGGGGAAACATTATGAAAAAGGAAGTACATGTAAATTGCTTGTTTTGTTCAATTTCGTCCCAATGTTGTCTGTATCAAGTAAAGAATATTGCTTGATTGATTGATTGATTGATAGATGGGGGTTAAAGCTGTTTAAAAAAAAATCATTCATATCTTGGCAGCCAGTAAACCTTATCATGTGTTAACCCATTCCCTCATATAGACACTTACTGACGCCTCTGCAGCAGACGGCTTTTTGAAAACATAGTGACAAAAAAAGACATTACTCAAAACAAGCAATTTCTCCTTTTGCCACAATGTTTTCCACTTTTAGTCCTATTTTATCCATTCAATA
Source organism: Serripes groenlandicus (assembly GCA_031761405.1). NCBI lineage: Eukaryota > Metazoa > Mollusca > Bivalvia > Cardiida > Cardiidae > Serripes > Serripes groenlandicus. The sequence continues at coordinate 11,008,375 of JASEVX010000005.1, read as the reverse complement.
TTAGAGATTTTGTTTTGACAAATATGTTTAAAGTCGTCTGCTGCAGAATTGTCGTATGAGGGAAAGGGCTAACTGCCTTTCTCACACCCATGCTCCTCACAACAGACTTTCCAAGCAACTGTCTGCCATTCTCACACCAATGATCCACATAACATACTTTCCAAGCAACTGTCTGCCTTTCTCACACCCATGCTCCACACAACAGACTTTCCAATTGCAACTGTCTGCCTTTCTCACACCAATGCTCCACACAACAGACTTTCCAAGCAACTGTCTGCCTTTCTCACACCAATGCTCCACACAACAGACTTTCCAAGCAACTGTCTGCCTTTCTCACACCCATGCTCCACACAACAGACTTTCCAATTGCAACTGTCTGCCTTTCTCACACCAATGCTCCACACAACAGACTTTCCAAGCAACTGTCTGCCTTTCTCACACCAATGCTCCACACAACATACTTTCCAAGCAACTGTCTGCCTTTCTCACACCCATGCTCCACACAACAGACTTTCCAATTGCAACTGTCTGCCTTTCTCACACCAATGCTCCACACAACAGACTTTCCAATTGCAACTGTCTGCCTTTCTCACACCAATGCTCCACACAACAGACTTTCCAAGCAACTGTCTGCCTTTCTCACACCAATGCTCCACACAACATACTTTCCAAGCAACTGTCTGCCTTTCTCACACCAATGCTCCACACAACAGACTTTCCAAGCAACTGTCTGCCTTTCTCACACCAATGCTCCACACAACAGACTTTCCAAGCAACTGTCTGCTTTTCCACATAAACTGTTGGAAGATGATTGACTTTTGTTGAACGTTCGAAAGAATGTTTGCCTAGCTGGGGTTGGAACTCAACCCCTGGGCAGCCTGCATCTCTACAGACTGCTAAGTAAAGAGTTGCCACAACTTTCAAGTGATTGTGTAATTCCTGATGTATCAATTTTCCATACATTGGATAAACAAAGTGGTATTGTATTATTCATGAAGATGCTTTTTTTTATACAGTTTAAACCCATTCTCAAATACAACAGCAGAATACTCTTAACACTTCCTTCTAAAAATATGGTAGAAATTGAATTACAGAATTGAAAACATGGCCAATCTTTAAAAGTCTTCTCCTCTGAATCTGCTAGTTGCATTCCAAAATAATTTGATAAAAATGTTCCTTGGGTGACCCTCTACTAAAATGTTTTATTGTTCAAGCCATATTGATGGATTGAAAAACATGGCAGACTTTACACACTTTTTGGACATCATCAAATGACCTTGCAAGACAAGTCCCAAAACTCTATATCAGATTTTGACACAATTATGCCCCGTTTTGGACTTAAAAATATTGGTTAAAGTTTTGCATGCAAGGCTTTTTCTCACAAACCACAAATGCTGTTGCTTTGAAACTTCACTCACTTATTGTACATCATCAAATGACCTTGCAGGACAAGTCCTAAAACTTTATATATCAGATTTTGACACAATTATGCCCCTTTTTGGTTTCTCATGCAAGATACTATCATGGACATATATCTCAGTAACCACTAATGATATTGACTTGAATCTTCATTCATGTCTTCAGGGGTGTCAGACAGTCAAGTTAAATAACCCTTGTTTGAATTTAGTACAAATTATAGCCCTTTTTTGACTTTGAAAAGTCCGTTAAAGTTTTGTATGCATGGTACTATCATGCCCATAATCTCAGTATCCACTCAGGGATGGATTAAAATGTCAATACAGTCTTTAAAGGTATCAAACAGTCAGATTTTGACACAATTATGCCCCTTTTTGGTTTTTCATGCCCATAATCTCAGTATCCACTCAGGGATGGATTAAAATGTCAATACAGTCTTTAAAGGTATCAAACAGTCAGATTTTGACACAATTATGCCCCTTTTTGGTTTTTCTTGCAAGATACTATTATGGACATAACCACTAATGATATTAACTTAAAACTTCATTCATTTCTTCATGGGTGTCAGACAGTCAAGTTAAATAACTCTTGTATGAATTTAGTACAAATTGTAGCCCTTCCTTGACTTTAAAAAGTTGGTTAAAGTTTAGTATGCATAGTACCATCATGCACATAATCTCAGTATCCACTCAGGGATTGATTTAAAACGTCAATACAGTCTTTAAAGGTATCAAACAATCGGGTTAGGTAACTCCTGACTGAATGTATTATAAATTTTGGCCCATGTTGAAAATTGAAATTTGGGTTAAAGTTTAGCATGCAAGGCCTTTTCTCACAAACAGCAGATGCTATTCAAACAAGACTTATCCAACTTGATTAAAAGTACTATACTATCAAGCCATTATCTCAGAAAAGCTGTTGACTATAGTATCAAATGGCCAAATAGTCGAACATGCTGTCTTGCGGACAGCTCTTGTTACCTTTATTAGCAATAGCATTTGCTACTATATAATCATTCAGGTGATTAATTTTAGGGCCATCTTGGCCCTCTTGTTTAAGATGTGTCTGCAAGTAAAAAAGAAGTTAAATACATTGTGGATAAAGTAGAAATGGCTCAAGTATGGATAATAATCCCTTTCTCTGCCTTGCTTTCTTCTTAGAGCTAAATGGAATCTGCCTTGGACGAGTGGTTAGCGTCATGGATTTGAAACCGGGCGTCCCGGGTTTGATCCCATTTTCTAGCCTAGGACTGGTGTGTTTACCCAGAGTTCATGAATAAGTGAACTGTCGCTGTGATATAACTGAAATAATGTTGAACATGGCGTAAAACCCCAATAAAACAAAACAATTTTAGAGCTGAAAGAGTAAATATATGGTATCAGATTACAGATGAAGTATCAAACAATTCTACTCGTAAAATCTCTTTATGGTCAATAAATTGTCTGTTTTTATCAGTATAAAATTGTTCATTGTCATGGGACATAAATCCCTTTCCCACATGTATACAACAATTCCTGTTGCAGACAACTTTGAAAACATTATAGACAAAAATATGAAAACTCTCAATAAATGAATGTAGAACTATTGAAAAGATTTGAAAACATTGTGGCAAAAGAAGAAATTACTGATCATTGCCTAAATGTTTTCAAAATTCATCTGTATGTTGGAAAGGGTTAAGTCTTTAGAGTTCTCTGCCTTTCAACATTGGAAACAAATAGAAATAACTGCAAGATTGAAAGTATAACTTTTGGGTCGCATGTTTGTAAGTCAGGGTATTCCATCATAACTTTCATCTTCATCAGCTATTGGTCAAATTGCAAACTGGGTCACATGGGATAAAAAAACTAGGTCACAAGGTCTTATTTTAGAAAAACTTAACCAACATAATGGGAATACATGTATACATAAAGAGTTTTGTCACCATTAAATCCAAGTCGGGTTCAAAACTGGGTCACCAAGCCAAATTTTAGCGAACATTTATCATCAGAATATTCATTTTTATCAAATCCCAATCTGGTTTGACATTGTGTCATGTGGGTAAAAAAACTCATAGTTTAGAAAGACCTTGTGAACACGTTAGAGGCCACTTTTTTCATCAGAAAATTCATCTCAACTCCCAGTCATGTGTATTACTGGATGATATATCATGTTGGCTCCAAAACTGGGTCACTAGGTCAAGTTTTAGAATAACCTTGTGAACACAGTAGAGTCCACATTTGTCATTAAATCCCAGTAAAGTTCGAAACTGGGTCATTTTTGGTAATAAAAAGCTAAATCACTTAGTCAAATTTTAACAAAAACATTTAAATTGGTATACCAAGGTGGCACAGCTTTCTTTTACAATTTTGAGCTCGAAAATGTGAGAGCTATTCGACACACCGTTGCTTCGGATAACACCTCGGTTAATGTTTTGCATGCAAGTACATTGATATTACACCCTATCTCAGTTACTAGTTAGTGTATTGCATTGAAACATTCTACAAGGCTTCCCAACCATCACAGCTATTAATTAATTAATCAAGTTAGATAACTATTCTTCATATAATGCAAGTTATGGCCCTTTTTTCACTTAGAAATTCTGGTTAAAGTTTTGTGTGCAACTACATTAAGAGTCCATATCTCAGTAACTACTGGATGCATTGCATTAAATCTGTATACAACCCTTCCCAACCATCACACCTATAGAAAGATAATCTGTATGCATATAATGCAAATTATGGCCTATTTTGGTTAAAGTTTTGCATGCAACTACATTAAGTTTTTGGCAGAACTTGAACTTGGTTAGGTAACTTTACCTCAAAACTTAACCTTGGTTATATCTCAGCAACCCCTGATGGAATTTTTCTTAAACTATAGTCCAGTCAGTAAGTGGGGAAAATGGGCTCAACATCAAACTAATTGCAACAGAAATGATATTATTATTTTTTAATAGTTTGATACCTATAACATCCCTGGTAAAAAATCTACAAAAATCTACAGAGGGGAAATTGGTATATTTCCCTTATTTATATGATAACCCAAAAGGTAGAAAAACCAGAGACATATAAACACATATGTATAAATATGTCTCTGAAAACACCAACTGTTTTCAACATTGTTTCTAAGTATCTATGCAAGGAACAAATTTAAGCGGACATTGTACCTTAGTTTTAACATATATCTAACACAAATGTAGTCTGAATATAAAATGTACTTATAAAAATGATGTTACCAACTTTGTATCAATGTATAGACATTTGTGAGCAAACTTCGAGGTATATCTTACCCCACCCACTTTCGCAAGCAGGCATACACATAACACTAAACAGTGCCATAAAGTAACTTAGATACACAAACAATCAATCAGTTTGAGCAAAGGCTTGTGCAGAAGACTTCTTCAACAAACAGGCCGACTAATGCACATCTGAAGACAAATATTAAAAACATTGTAGAAAAAGGGGGCATTGCTCTTACAAAGCATACCTTTTCGACACAGTTTAACATTTTGTTTACTCAATAGCTATTCAAGGATTGGTTTAAATGTCTCCGAAATGTATAGGTTTGAAACCCGTAATGAAAAACCCCCAAAACCAATACTGACAAAAGGAGCAATCTCCCCTTTACCTACAAAGTTTTTCAACATTATATATAAATAGTTCTTCAAAATTTCCAAATATCACATTTTGCTTCATAATGTAATCAAAGATAATGAATTTAAATCAGCATATCGGGGAAAGACAGTATAATGCAAGATTAAGGATACAGGGAGTTATACTTATTACTATAAGAACTTGCAGACTAATCTCTAATATAACTACAATAGTTTAGTTTAAACTTATTTATTTTATATCGATTGCGAAACAAGCCTTCGGCTTAGATTAATCACTCTCGATATCTGCTTCCTGGAAACTTAACCAGTACTCGCGCCGTTTGTATGGAAAAATCCCAAAGTCAGGACCCGCTCATCACGGGACTCGAACCAGGGACCTTTGATACGAGAGGCCGAAGCACTACCTATGCACCACTGTCTTCCACAATGATAGATATGTGGGAAATGGTTAAAAACTTGTGCCATTAAGTCTAAATATGAATTGTGTGTGTGCCCTACAATGGGGATTTAAAGAGATAGCATTATCTATATTTAAGTATAAAAGGCATTCATTTTTTCTTGAGGTGAAATTATTTTTAGCCATATCATGTCAAAAAGAGTCTTGTTGCTTCTTCTGTATTGTATAGTATGTTGGTATCACATCAAGGTAAAAGAGCTGGGCAGCACCTCATATTTTTCATAGAAACATACAGTTCTCCCTCCCCAGATCAACACCGTACAGAAGCAGTTTCTCCTTTTCTCATAATGTTTTCAAAAGTCATCTGCTGCAGAGACGTCAGAAAGCGTTTTTATGTGGGAAAGGGTTAAAGATGTACAGCCGTTCTTAAGAGGTGTTGCTCTTAAGAGATTTAAACATTCTCCGAATAGAATCACTTTTCGAGTCATCTGAATGCTGACAATTTAGGAAAACATTATGGGAAATCGAGAAATTGCTAATGGAGACAAAATATCTTCTTTTCGTGCAATGTTTACCACTCTATTCCCTCAAAATAACCTGATTTTTTTAATATTTACTGTTTGCTTTTTGTAAAAATATGGAGAATGTGGTTCTAAAGATGTTGCTATTTACTCAACAGAGCTCACTTTGGTGAGCTTATAATTGCTCACCCTGATGTAGCAGAACAGGGAGGACTCGGATGAAACTGTGAATATGTATAGTCCATCCTATCAGATCTCTAGATAACGCTTGTACAATGTATTTCACTCTCAAACCTCTTTTGACGACCCTCAAACCCTATGCTGTGGGTATTAAAAAAAATCGTCCCACTAAGATCATTATTTTGAGTACCCACGACATAAGGTTATGTATGTTAAGCCAAAGCAATGATAATCTTGAAAAAATACCTGTTTACTCCTTCTTAACATTTCCCCACATATACACAAACTCTGACGCCTCTGCAGCAAAAGATGACTTTTAAAAACATTGTGGAAAAGAAGAAATTGCTCAAAACTTCCTTTAGAAATCATACATTCATTTATAGAGATATTCCGTAATTTTGTCTAGATATCAAGATGGAAAGGGTTAATATCTAGTTCTCTGTCCTGAGTCTTGGATTTTCACAGATGCAAGATTTAGAGCCCTTTCACAGCAGACTCGACTCTTCTTTTTTTACATTAACTCATTAGTTTCGACATCATTTACAAAATGGACTGACAATTTCTCCTATGTTGTATACAATGTTTTCAGCTTAACTGACAAAAGAAGACCCCCTCAAAGATCAATTATTTGTGGAGAAAGCACCGTGTTTTTAAAGATTGCTGTTATTAACATGTTTTAAACTATAATTGGTAGAAAATTACTGGTGAATACTTAAAATTATTGAATTGAAATATCTGTTTTGTCCGTTTTTTCCTATCCTTTTCTCAATAATTTTTAACCCTTTTCTATATACAACATATCTGCAGCAAACGATTTTGAAAACATCTGAGGAAAATGTGGAACATCGCTATAAATGAAAGTCAAATATTCATTGGAAATGAAAACATTGTGGCATAATGAGAAATTGCTCACTATGTGCAATTTCTCCTTTTGCCAGAGGGTTTTCACATTTTGTATGATGTAAATTTCTCAAATGCATCTGCATGTTGGAAAACAAAACATTTTGGCAACCAATATTGGCTCAGACATGCATGATTAGTTGGTAAAGACCAATAGTTGTTCCAAGATTGCATGTCCTTTTGACTTTTGAAAACATTGATGCAAAATGAGAAATTGCTCATAACAAGCAAGTTATCCTTTTGCCTTGATGTTTTCAAAATTATATATTCAATATCTGTACTTTTATTTATAGAGATGTTCCATATTTTTGCCTTTATGAGTGGGCGTTCCAGCCTTTGGGAAAGGACACCTAGCGTGTTATCGAGTAGCGTCCTTTTCACTGATTTGTTTACGCTCATTATTTGTTTTGCTATCAATTTCAAGTTTAGCCTGCTATGGTTATAAATAACCAGTGTCTTTGAAAGTAAATAATACAACCGTGACATTGTAGGGAGTGAAAAGAACTAGCGGGCCCTAAATTAGAGAGGGAATTCATTATTACCTAACGAAAGATCTGAATTTTTTTTAAATGGGACTAACCTTGTCAGTCGTTAACGATATCGATTCCCCTGTATACTTATACGCACAAAAAAATAATGCAAGGTTAACATATAAATAACCAATAAACTTATCAAAGAAAGGACAATGCACGAAAAATGTTAATCCTTTACAACTAACAGCAAATCTGCAGCAGAAGACTTTGAAAACATCTTCGCAAAAGTATGGAAACTTTTTATAAATGAAAGTATAGTTATTTAACAGAGTTGAAAACAATGTGGCGAAAGGAGAAATTACTTGTTTTGGGCAATTTTGAAAAATTTAAGAGTTAACTTGATACATTCTAAACATGTAATGTTTTAGAAAAGATGGGTTAAATAGTAACTGTTTCCCACATCTCAACAAATCTGTAACAGACACCTATGAAAACATCTGGACAAAAAATTGTAAAACTTCTTCTTTTGTAACAATGTGTTCAAAACTCGTATTTCAACTATTCAATTATTTGTACTTTCATAATTATATAGAGACTTTTCGTATATTTTGCCTAGATGTGTTCAAAGTCGTCTGCTGCAAATTTCGTGTACGTGGGAATGGGTTAAAGTTAGGGACTGATTCCTGTCTATCCTCTTTGCAGCATATACTTGTTATACTTGTGGGACAACATAACTAACATAAGCACTCAGGAATCACGGCCAGGATGACGGTATCGGTGAAATACGAAGGCAGCGACACGCTGTGAATTTGAAAATATGTTGAAATAAAAATAAAAGGGTTTCAAAAAAAGGTTGCCATCTTGGGTTTTAACCCTTTCCCACGTCAACAAATCTGTAGCAGAAGACTAAAGGATAAAAAAGGAATGACTGGAAATAAGTGGACAGCATTAATCCTTTACCTGCTAGGATATAGATATTTCTTCTTTGACAACAAATGAGGAAAATAATTAACATCCAGAACATAACATGTTTTGCTAAAATAGACAGTTGAAAAACATATTAGAAAATGACAAATTGCTCTATTTGAACAATTTCTGATATACATGTATTCCTTTTATTTTGTCAAAACCCGATGCTTTCGCTACAGAGGTGAATGCTTTAACAAGTACTCACAGACAGGTGGACAAACAGACAGATACACAACATATTATTATTCTCAAGTTTCATTCTGGCAAGGCAGATTAGCAGCAATAGGTTGCATGTGTGGTGTAATGGTACAGTGTATGCCCAAGGTACAGGACGCGCCGGTTCAATCCCCGGCCGTGTCATACCAAATACTTTATAAATGGTAATGATGGGTTTCCCGCTTTGGCACTCAGGGTTGTGAGCTAAGTATTAGAAATAATTGTTGAAAGTGGCGTAAAACACCTTAACAAACAAACAAATATATTGAGATTAGTAATTTTTCTATGAATGTTTTTCGCACATGAGCATACATATGTATGTGTTTTGTGTGTTTTAGAGACATTCTTATAACTAGTATAAAACTATACAGATAAACATTAAATATCATTAATATTTAATAACACAGTTAAGAGTGTAACAGTATTCGTGGAACTCCATTGAATACTCCAATATTATAACCACATACGATTCTTTTAAAAGTATCCAATGTACCATTGACAAGAATATTAATATTTCCTCCAGCATTTATTGTGAAAAAAACATAAACACTTACCTCATATCATTGATTGTTTTGTGTTAATCTGTTGAAATTTGTTTTGCAGACTAATCCATCTTGGGTTATCCAGACGCTTGGATCAAAGTGTTGAATGTTATACTTACCCCTCTGATTTTAATCATTTCTAAATGTATACTGCCATCTTTGAAGTATTAAAATGCTGCATTGATGTTATTACAACAAAAGCTTTTGATATTGAGATCCTTTTAAACAAAAATCTATTTTAATGATTCATTTTGCAATTCTCATGAATTTGATTCATTAAAATCAGTTAAGGGCTTGGTGTATAGATCAAAGTACGATGAGTACCCAACATGAGCACATATTCTTATTTCTTCAAAGTCATTTATTTCAGTTATGGCTGCGTAAATTTGTGTAGATTTTTAATATGTTCTTATATATTCTATAAACTTCATTTTATTTAATAAACCATTTCTGTTGCAATTAGTTTGATGTTCAAGTATGTTCTGACTGGACTACTATGTCAGATGTATTGTATGGTCATGGGACATCATGCAACGTCAAAATGTTCAAGGTCAAGGTCATATTTTGGCAGAACTTTAACTTGGTTAGGTAATTAAACCTCAAAACTTAACCTTGGTTATATCTCGGCAACCCCTGCTGGAATTTTTCTTAAACTATGTCAGATGTATTGTTCAAGGTGATATTTTGGCAGAACTTTAACTTGGTTAGGTAACTTAACCTCAAAACTTAACCTTGTTATATCTCAGCATCCCCTGATTGAATTTTTCTTAAACTATGTCAGATGTATTGTTTAATCATGGAATATCATTGAACATCAAAATGTTCAAGGTCAAGGTCATGATTTGGCAGAACTTGAACGTTTTTAGGTAACTTAACCTCAAAACTTAACTTTGTTTATATCTCAGCAACCCCTGATGGAATTTTTCTTAAACTATGTCAGATGTATTGTTTAATCATGGGATATCATTCAACATCAAAATGTTCACGGTCAAGGTCATAATTTGGCTGAACTTGAACGTTGTTAGGTAGCTTAACCTCAAAACTTAACCTTGGTTATATCTCAGCAACCCCTGCTGCAATTTTTCTGAAACTATGTCAGATGTATTGTTGGGTCATGGAACATCATTCAAGGTCAAAATTATCAAGATCAGGGTCATAGTTTGGCTTAATTTGGAATAATCTTTTGAACACTCTAGAAGTCTCTTTCTTCATTTAATCTTCACGAAATTTAACCACTAGATTTGTTTCACCAAATCTAGGTCAAGTTCACAAATAGGTCATGAGGGGTCAAAAACTTGGTCACTAGGTCAAATGTTAGAATAACCTTGTGAAATCACATTTTTTATTTAATCTTCATGAAAAATTATTAGATCACATCTTCGTCTAGTTCAAAACTGGGTAATGGGGTAGGTCAAAAACTAGGTCACTAGGTCAAATTTCCTAGAAGGGCCAGACACCCTCAGCCCGAGGTCTTGTTTTTCTTAGAAATTCTGGTTAAAGTTTTGCATGCAACTACATTAAGAGTCTATATCTCAGTAACAACTTGATGCATTGCATTGAATCACACCTATTTAAATAATCATAACCCTATATCCTGCATATTACGCAAATAATGGCCCAATTTTTATTTAGAAATTCTGGTTATAGTTTTGCATGCAACGTAACATTAAGGGTCCATATCTCAGTCACATTCAATCTTTATACAGCCCTTTCCAACCATAACACATATGTAATTAATCAAGATAGATAACTTTTTTCATACATATAATGGAAATTATCACCCTTTATTATTTGACGCGGAAATGTTTTGCATGCAACCACATTCAAGTCCATATATCAGTAACTAATAAGTGGTCCCCATTTTGTTATGAGTTTTTCATATCTTGTGCCTGTTAATTAACCATTACACCCACCTATAGACGCATCTGACTCATCTGCAGCAGACTACTTTTGAAAACATCGTGACAAATGGAAATATTGCTCAAATCGAGCAATTTCTCCTTTTGCCACTATGTTTTCAACTTTTTTCAGTAATTATACCTACAATTTTAGAAATTTAGACATTTTCAAAGTGGTCTGCTACAAATTGTTGCTGTATGTGGGAAACGGTTAAAAAGATTTGTCTTGAGATTATTCTTAAGAGTTCCCACAACAATGGATTTAAATGAGTATTCAACGTTGAAAGCATCTAGGCAAAATTATGGAAAATTTCTTGCCACTATGTTTTCAACTTTTTTCAGTAATTATACCTACAATTTTAGAAATTTAGACATTTTCAAAGTGGTCTGCTACAAATTGTTGCTGTATGTGGGAAACGGTTAAAAAGATTTGTCTTGAGATTATTCTTAAGAGTTCCCACAACAATGGATTTAAATGAGTATTCAACGTTGAAAGCATCTAGGCAAAATTATGGAAAATTTCTATAAGGGAATGTTTAATTATTGAAAATAATCATTTTGCCACAATGTTTTCAAAAAGGCGTCAAAATGCATCTACATGTGGGCAATAGTTGAAAAAGAGATATTTTCAGGAGTAGATCACTGTATAATGCTAATGATAATCTCTGTGATATATTACAGGAGGATATGTTCAGCATGCTTACCCAGGTAATCCACTGGACGTTCAAAATGCGTCCCATGACAGGAACAGGGATACAGAAATGCTAAATTTGGTATGAAATAACTTGTATACATGTATAACATTTTCCTGCGTGAAGATGTATTTGAATTCACCTGAAGCAGAGACTTTTTGAAATCATTGTTGCAAAAGGAGAAACTGCTCACAAAGAATAATTTATCCTTTGCCACAATGTTTTCAATCCTTCAATGATTATGCTTTTGTTTATATTTCGCCAAGATGTTTTCAAGGTTTTCTGCTGCAGAATTATTGTATAGGGGAAAGGAATAAATGAGTCATGGTCAAGGAAAAAAACATCTGTAGGGTTTTATTGTAAGTGTTGACAAAACTTTCTCTACACATTCATGTAGTCTGATCCAAATCAACCATGTTTCATGAAACTTTCTCTTGGCAAATTGATAAACAGCGCAGAGCCAGATCAAACCATGCAACTGCACAAGTTCATCTTGATCTACACTGTTTGAAAATTCCCTCTGGTTGGTTTTGTAGAGTACTTCTTAACTATCTGATTTGAGTTAGCCCAATCCCACATGCATCAAATCTGCAGTGGACTACAATGAAAACTTGAGAAATCTCCATAAATGAGAAATTTATTATTAAACACGAGTTGAAAACATTATAAGCATTTTTTCCTTTTGTCACAATGTTTTCAAGCGTTGTCTGCTTAAGAGGCGTCGGAAAGTGTCTGTATGTGGGAAAGGGTTAATTTATCTTGTTATTAGTTTAGACTAAAGGTTTGGTCGATTCCATCTGTCTGTCAGTCCCACCTAACCTTTAACAGTCTGGCCCGCATCTTAACCATGCATCATAGGATTTGAAAGAAACTTGGCACAAACGTTCACCTCAATGAGGCGGCGTGTCCTGCACAAGACCCAGGCCTGTACTTCAAATGTCAAGGTCACACTTCAAGGTCAAAGGTCAAAATGAGACCTGTTTGATAGGACTGTACCTTGTCCAGCACGCATCTTAACCATCAATCATAGGATTTCCAAGAAACTTGGCACAAACGTTCACCATGATTTAGCAGCGTGTTGCGCACAAGACCCAGGCCTATACCACAAACGTCAAGGTCACACTTAGAGGTCAAAGGTCAAAATGAGTACTGTTTTATAGGACTGTATCTTGTCCGGCTCACATCTTAACCATCCATCATAGGATTTCCATGAAACTTGACACAAACATTCACCATGATGAGGATTCCCAAGTTACAAAGCAAGCATGTTCGCCATGATTAGATGGCGTGTCACGCACAAGACCCAGGCCTGTACCTCAAAGGTCAAGGTCACACTTAGAGATCAAAGGTCAAAATGAGTAGTTTTTTAGGACTACCTTGTCCGGCTCACATCTCAGCCATGCATCGTAGGATACCCAAGTTACTGGGCACACATGTTTTTATTTTTCATAGATTATAAAACAAGCTTTCAGATAATATTAATCACACTGATGTCTGCCTCCCTGAGACGTTACCAGTTCTCGGGCTGTTTGTGTGGAAAAAAACTCAAAAGCAATATCGGCTCATAAAGGGATTCAAACCAGGGACATTTGGTATTAGAGGTCGACGCTCTACCACTGCATCACTGTTTTCCTCAACAAACAAATAGATATAGAGACATTTCACAAACAAATATGTTACTTTATATTTAGAAGCCATTTCACAAACAGATTACTTTTTATTTAAGAGCCATTTGATAAACAAATAAATTACTTTATACATAGAACCAATTTACAAGCAAATAAACATTACCTTTCAAACTGTAGCTGAAGAAAATATTGTTTTTAATGCTAGCAGCCAGTGGAGCAGTTATGGCTTTAACCCTTTCCCACATACAGAAAATCTGCAGAGGAGTCCGACTTTTGAAACATCTAGACAAAGACACAGAAAATCTCTTTAAATGAAGGCATAATTACTGAAAAAAGTTGAAAACATTTTGGCAAAAGGAGAATATGTAGGAAAGGGTTAAGCTATTACAGAGACAAACAAACCTTTCAAGGTTTTAAAGAATTGATAAGTGAAGTATTGTGCATTCACTCTGGCATGGAAGTGTTGCTGACTTATCTGAAACTTCGCACCTTTCCCACCTGTAGACGCATCTGCAGCAGATGACTTGAAAATATTGTGACAAATGGAGAAATTTCGCCTTTTGCCACAAAGTTTCAACTTTTTTCAGTACCGTAATTACACCTACAATAAAAGAGATTTTCCATATTTTTGAGTAGATATTTTTAAAGTCGTCTGCTGCGCTGCAGATTTGTTGTTTGTTGGAAAGTGTTAACGGGTTTCCCATATTATTGCTATGTCTCTGTGTATATTTCAGGACGGTGTTATATGTAATGAACCGCCTCGAAGGAAGCATTTTGATTGGTGTATTCTGTCCGTCATTGGCTACATTTGCTGTGCCCCCATTGGACTGTGCGCCATGTACTACTCTATGAGGGTAAGTGCTACAAATAATAGTATTTATAAACCTTTCCCACTTGCAGAAACAATTTTATGCATCTGCAGTAGGTGATTTTGGAATACATTCAGTACTTGTACTTTCATGAATAGAGATTCTCAATATTTTTGCTGAGATTTGTTGTATAATGGAAAGGTTTAATTCTTTCTCTAATTACAGCTTTCTTCGTGGCCTTGAATAAAAAAACTAACTATTGTAGTAGGTATTTTGATATAACCCTTCTCTGATACAGATGATAATGATTTAGCTCTTTCTAGTTAAATGTATTTTGAGAAATTCTTGTTAACACTCTAGAGACAGCATTGTTTACCTCATCTGCTTGAAACTTTGTCAGAATGTTTGTCTTGGTGATATGTGGGTCATGTCAGATGAAAAACTAGGTCACTAGGTCAAATTGAAGGAAAATCTTGTTAACACTCTGGAAACAGCATTTTAATCTTGAGTAGGTTATTACTTTGTCCAAATAAATCTCTTGATGATTTCTAGGCTTAGTTTTAATACAGCTCATTCGCAGTAAAAAACAAGGTAACTACAATGTAGGCCAAATTTGAGAAATATCTTATAACACACTAGAAACTGCATTTTTTTCCTCAGCAGCTTGAAAATTTGTCAGAATGTTTGTCTAAGACTAGGTCACTAGCCAAATTGAAGGAAAATCTTTTTAACACTCTGGAAGTAGCATTTTTAGCTTACCTGTGCAAGGTGAGCTATTGTGATCACATTTTGTCCGTCGTTTGTCCGTCGTACGGTGTCCGTTGTCAACATTTGCCTTGTTAACACTCTACAGGCTACACTTTGCATCCGATCATCATAAAAGTTTATCAGAACATTCATCTCAATCAAAACTTGAACGGACAATTGCAAAAACTAGGTCACTAGGTCAAATTGAAGGAAAATCTTGTTAACATTCTAGAGGCCACATTTTCAGCTTGAGCATGTTGAAACTTAATTATTTTTGCTTCAGCAGCTTCAAATTTGGTCAGAATGTTTATTTTAATGGTATCCAGTCCAAGCTTGAATACAGGTTATGGCTGGTCAAAATGTAGGCCACTAGGCCAAATTGATTGAAAATCTTGTTAACACTCTGGAGGCCACATTTTTGGCTTCAGCAGCTTGAAATTTTGTCGGAATGTTTGTCTGAATTATATCTAGGTCAAGTTTGAATATGGGTCATATTGGGTCAGGAACTAGGTCAATAAAGGAAAATATTGTTCAAACTCCGAAAGCAGCATTTTTACTTTGAGCAAGATGAAACTTTGTCAGAATGTTTGTCTTTTATGATATCTAGTCCATGTTGGTATACAGGTCATATCAGGTAAAAAAATATATAGATCACTACTAGGCCAAATGAAGGAAAATCTTGTTAAAACTCTGGAGGTTGCGTTTTGAATCTTTGTCAGAATAATTGTCTTGATGTGTTTTGCATTACATAACATTGCTTAATTCAGGTGTAGAGCGAACTAGGGCCATCATGGCCCTCTTGGTTACTTGAGCATTTTGAAATATTGTTGTCAAGAGTTATTGTCTTGATGATCTATAAGGCTTAGTTTGAATATGGGTCATGTTGGGTCAAAAACAGGGTTACTAGGCTAAATTGAATGGAAATCTTGTTAACACTAGTTATTGACTGCACAATAAGTTATTATTGGGTTGGTTTAATGATCCAGGGCCATCAAGGCCGTCTTGTTATTGATATTTGTTTTGTTTATTATAGGCCAACCATGGACATGACCATAACATACAGGAATATAAAATCCACAACTCGAGCACAAAGGCCAAGGTTCTGACCCTTCTGAGCATCATAATGGGGAGTCTGGCTGTCATTGCCATGATTATTCTGACTGTTGTTCTGATCAACAAAGTCAGTGACGCTTACATGGACATTAGTCTCATCAACAACATGAACGACCAATACAACCAAAACGGTCGTTAATATCGTGACCATGTCGTTAATATTGTGGTTATGCTGTTAATATTGTGTTATTGCTGTTTATATTGTGGTTATGCTGTTTAACATAGACCTTTATCCTTCACACAGGACATTACTTGCTAAGATACTAGATAGCAAAAACCAATAAAGAAACAGACCATCAGAACCTGTATTTACTTAGGCAGAAACTGAGGCAAATCTTTTGAGCATATGGAACTTTGGAGAGAAAAAAGATTCCCATATGCAGCCTTATTTTGACAAATCTGCAGCTATAGACTTTTGATAACATTATGGCAATTGGAGTAATTTGTCTCATTGTTAACTCAATACAATTATTAAAGATCTACCTTCATTTATTGGGATTTTTCATATTTCTGCCTAGATGTTTTCAAAATCATCTGCTACCGATTCGTTGTTTGTTAGAAAGAGTTTATTGAACTATAATGAGATGTTGCTGGGCAACGACCAGTTTTACCCTTTCCAACATACAACAAATCTGCAGCAGACCACTTTGAAAGCAAAAGTGTCATTATTGAATAGAGATAAAATGTTTTTAAAACCCATCCTCTGCAAAAGTGTCAAAACGCGTCTGAAGGTGAGAAAGGGTCAATAATCCATATTTCTAAGCTTCCAATATCTGAGCTCTAGATGAGATGCCATTTTTATTGTTTATCTTGTATCCTTATTTTACCCTGAAACCATATGTTGTGGTTACTCAAAATAATCCTCTCAGTGGGAAGCGTGTAGGGAATGAACTATATATTGGGTTTTGTATGGAACTGTTGGGAATAATTTACTCTTTCTTATTTAATCCTATTCCAGACAGGGGCGTGCTGTGAGTTTGAATCCCAGCTCGGCCAACATTCTTTCCGCTGTTTGACAAAAGTCACTGTTACAAGTGTCATTTGTCCTTTCACCAATGGGCTAACAGTCTATGTGGAAAAGCTGCCAGTTGCTTGGAAAGTGTGCTGTGTAAAGTACTGGTGTGAGAAAGCTAGGAAACACACGAGTAGGTGAACTGGCTGCTGTGATTTGACTGATTTCGTTTTGAAAACGGCATTGAGCCCCAATCAATCAATTAACCTATTCCAGAACATATTGCAACATTTATGAATGTTTGTGTGAGTAATTAGAGTAGTTTCTTTATTGGTTTCTTCTTTTTTAGTGTTAAGTATTTTCCTGCATGAAGGAAAGGGCAATTTATTGTTTGTTGGTGGACCAAGACTTGACACACTTCATTTGTTTGTATTATTGCTTACCCGATTTCAAGAGAAGGGGTGCATTTCATTTTCTTAAATCCTTATTTGACATCCAAACAGCATGTTGTGGGTACTCAAAAGAATCGTCTTACTTAACGGATTCCTTTAGTACTCACAACAAACTGTTTAAACCAGAAATAAGGGATAGTTTGAGGGACAAAGACACAGCTCTACTGATGAAATGAAACTTTTTCATTGTGTTTATGATACTTGTAAATATGTTTTGTTTTTCGTTATCACAGTTCAACCCTTTCTCACATACAACAAATCTGCAGCTGACAACTTTGATAACATATAGGGGGAAAACATTGAAATTCTTCTCTTGATGAAAGGATAATTTTAAAATCAAGTAGAATCAATTTCTCTTATTGTTACAGTATTTTCAAAAATGGTTTGCTGTAGATGCGTGAACATGTATTTGCCTGTGGGAAAGGAAGGGTTAAGGTACTTATCCATGTACATAATTTGTATTTTTCTTTTTCTACTTTTCTCACAATGTTGTGTTGCCATATTACATGAAAATAAACTTTTTTTACTTTCAAGTTAAAAATTAAATTAAGCTCACACATGTTCCAACGTAACATTGTGTTTATGATACTTGTAAATATGTTTTGTTTTTCGTTATCACAGTTCAACCCTTTCTCACATACAACAAATCTGCAGCTGACAACTTTGATAACATATAGGGGGAAAACATTGAAATTCTTCTCTTGATGAAAGGATAATTTTAAAATCAAGTAGAATCAATTTCTCTTATTGTTACAGTATTTTCAAAAATGGTTTGCTGTAGATGCGTGAACATGTATTTGCCTGTGGGAAAGGAAGGGTTAAGGTACTTATCCATGTACATAATTTGTATTTTTCTTTTTCTACTTTTCTCACAATGTTGTGTTGCCATATTACATGAAAATAAACTTTTTTTACTTTCAAGTTAAAAATTAAATTAAGCTCACACATGTTCCAACGTAACTCAGCCCTCTTGGGGCTATATCATTCTGTGAAAGCTTGAAGATAGCTTGAATGAGCGGGTCACAAACATAGAAAATCCTGATGAGCTTTACTTTGTGGATCAAGATATACATTGTAATCAGAGAATTATTATCAATCCAATCATTATGAATTTACCAGAAATAGTATGTATTGAAGATTAAGCCTTTCCCTCATATAGACGCTTTTTGACGCCTCTGCAGCAGACGGCTTATTGAAAACAGAGTGACTAAAGAACAAATTGCTCAAGATGAGCAATTTCTCCTTTTGCCACAATGTTTTCAACTTTTAGTCATAGGTTATCCATTCAATTTTAGAAATTTTCTATTTTTTGACAAAATATGTTCAAAGTCGTCTGCTGCAAAATTGCCGTATGAGGGAAAGGGTTAACATCTTCTTCGACCTAATTGACAAAAGACCAATGACAATGGTCAAACTACTCAAAAAACAGAATAATGTAGAAAAATTGGAAAAATAGTTGACAACACTGCTTGAATTGTCAGGGGCGTAGCTTGGCAATAATCAATGTGTAGGCCGTCTCGTGAGAAAATCAACATTGTGGACTCTGCGTAAAGTATCAACCCAAATCGGCCAAAGCATGCCCCACAGGCCTACCCGGATAGACATTTTTAGCCTCCTGTGGATTTTCTGTTTCAGGAAATACTAATCTATACATCTATCCCCCTAAGACAGAATGTGTCGGCCGAATCAGTCTGCGCGGACAGCACAGGCTGATCTGGTTGATACATTACGCAGATGTCTTTCGCCGCAGCTACATTTTGGGGCATTTTGAGAAAAAATGTGTAGGCACGTACCTACAGTGCCTAAAGGTAGCTACTCCCCTGATTGTGGCAATGTTGCTTACTCTCATCAAAACTTTGGCTGATTTGAGGCATTATTATGGCTCATAAGAGATAAAATGTGACCTTTTTCTCTTTTTGGATAACATTTTCAAAAAGTCTTTGATCCAAATTTGTAAAAAGTTCTAATTAAGAAGGAACAGAGATCTGATAATAAAACCTTTTACCAAGACATAACATGTTTACTGCTGTTTAACCCTTTCCTGCATACAACAAATCTGCAGCAGACAACTTTGAAAACATGTAATCCAAAATATGGAATATTGCTTGTTTTGAGCAACTTCTTTTGTCACAATGTTTACAAAAGTCGTCAGAAAGTGTCTGTATCTGGTAAAGGGTTAAATATTAACTTTTTTTTGATATTATTATAAGATGTATTTTGTGTACAATATATGCAGTCAAGTCTTTCTGCATGTATTTTGTAATTTATTTTATAAAATCCTTAGATCTGATAAGAAATGATCTCGTAAAGAATCAATTGCTAACCCTTTTTCACAAACAACAATTGTACAGCAGATAACATTCAAAACATATTGGCAAAGACGTGAACAATCTCCATTATTTAGAGATGAATTATAAAATGGAGTTGAAAAATGGTGGCAATTTGTTGCATTATATGCAATATCTCAATTTGCCACAATGTTTCAAAAGATTGAAACATGTTAATGATATACACATTTTACTTGACAAATGGCTTTACAACAAAAGGTGCGGGTAAAGGGAGGTACCACTCTTCATAGATATTCATTTTAACTTCAGCAACCTTTTTTCTTTTTTAACCCTTTTCCTCATATAGACGCTTTCTGATGCCTCTCTGGCAGACGTCTTTTTGAAAACATAGTGACAAAAGAAGAAATTGCTCAAAATGAGTAATTTCTCCTTTTGACACAATGTTTTCCACTTTTAGTCATAGGTTATCCATTAATTTATAGAGATTTTCTATTTTTGGACAAAATATGTTCAAAGTTGTCTGCTGCAAATATGTCGTATGAGGGAAAGGGTTAATCTTACCATCCTTAACCTTTCTCCACATACAACAAACCTGCAGCAGACGACTTTAAAGACATCTTGGCAATCATATGGAAAACCTAAGAATGAACTCCGGGAAAAGGAGAAATTCCTTCTTTTTGACACATTATTTTACAAATGTCATCTGCTGCAGAGGTGTAGGAAAGCATAAACATGTGGAAAAAGGCTTTAAGCTATGTTAATTGTTTGTTTAACCCTTTCCCTCATACGACAATTCTGCAGCAGACGACTTTGAACGTATTTTGTCAAAACATAGAAAATCTCCATAATTGAATGGATAACCTATGACAAAAAGTGGAAAACATTGTGGCAAAAGGAGAAATTGCACGTCACTATGTTTTCAAAAAGCCGTCTTCTGCAGAGGCGTCAGAAAGCGTCTATATGAGGGAAAGGGGTGTGATAATTTTTAGATATTCATGCTTATAAAACAACATCTGGGGAAAACGACTTGTACCACATGAAACATGGAAAGCATAATATAAACGCAAGAGTTAACCCTTTCCCTCATATAGACATTTTCTGACGCCTCTGCAGCAGGCGGCTTTTTGAAAACATAGTGACAAAAGAAGAAATTGCTTAAAACGAGCAATTTCTCCTTTTTACCACAATGTTTGCCACTTTTAGTCATTAGGTTATCCATTCAATTATAGTGTTTTCTTAGTCATAGGTTATCCAATCTATTATAGAGTTTTCTATTTTTTGACAAAATATGTTCAAAGGCGTCTGTTACAGCATTGTTGTATGAGGGAAAAGGTTAAAAATGTTGTTGGTAAAGGAGTTATTACTCATATCAAGCAGTTCTTTTTGTCCCAAAATCTTTTCAAAAGTTATCTCGTTCAGGGACATCTTAACCCATTACTTCACACAGTAAGTACTTTCTGAGTATTATGTGCCATATATATATAATAAACACAGTAAGTACTTTCTATGTATAATAAACACAGTATTTATTTCCCTGAGTATAATGTGCATATATGTATGATAAACACAGTACTGATTTCCCTGAGTATAATGTGCCATATGTGTATGATAAACACAGTACTGAATTCCCTGAGTATAAAGTACCATATATATATGATAAACACAGTACTTATTTCCCTGAGTATAATGTGCCATATATGTATAATAAACACAGTATTGATTTCCCTGAGTATAATGTGCCATATATATAATAAACACTACTGATTTCCCTGACTATAATGTGCCATATATATATATATATATATAATAAACACTACTTATTTCCCTGAGTATAATGTGCCATATATATATATAATAAACACAGTACTTATTTCCCTGAGTACAATGTGCCATATATGTATAATAAACACAGTACTTATTTCCCTGAGTAGAGTCATTAAACAACTATACCAAAAGGGTGAAATGAATTGACAAAAATGAAAGTTTAGGAATTTTTTAAAACTGTTTTGTCTTAATATCCTGAATTATTATACAGGTCTTCTGATAGTGCTATAATTGTATTTTGAGTTAATTGCTATATATATATATATATATATACAAGGGCTTCGGTCAAAGATTTAGAAGAAGATTCATTTAGACTGATTCATTCTTTTGTATTCAGGTATTATACCAAAGAAAAATTGAACTAGATTTGTTCAAATATTACATAAATAATGAAAGTTATTGAAACAAGAAATATCATAAGTCTTTTAAAAGTTCTATAGCTTTTGAATCATGTCTTACATTGTATTTCTTCTGCTACTGAATATGATGTTCTTTCAACCTTTCCTACATACCGACACTGTCTGGAGCAGACGACTTTTGAAAAAACATTGTGACAAAATTAGGAAATTATGAGCAATTTCTCCTTTTGCCAAACTGTTTTCAATAGTTCTGCAGATTAGTGAAAATGCTTCTTCTATTGGAAAAGACAAATAAGAGAGATATAGTCTAGCCATTTTGCACAATAAACCGACACCTACTGACATCTGCAGCCGACAAGATCAATTTCTCCTTTTGCCACAATATTTTCAACTGAATTCAATAATTTTATTTTCATTTATAGAGATAATTCTTATTTTTAATAAGATGTTTTCAAAATCGTCTGCTGGAGACTTTTTGTATGTGGGAAAGGGTTAGCTACTCCTTGTCTAGAAGTCTGATGAGATTTCTAGTTTTAGACACCAATATAGAACCTTTTTGAATAACGATGATTGTTTATTGTTTATTGTTTCTTTTCATAAAATGTGCCGTTTACTTTTTGCATTTATACTAAAAAATAAAAAATATTTGTAATTACATTTGCATGTGCTTTATTGTCAGTTTGATTGTATATTTTCTTTAAAGCCGTCTACTTTAATACCTTTGAGGGAAAAAACATTGCAACATCTAATTTTAACCCTTTCACACATACACCAAATCTGTAGTAGAAGACTTTGAAACCTATAGACAAAAATATGGAAAATCTGTTTAAATGAGATTAGGATTATTATAAAGAGTTGAAAATAGTGTGGCAAAAGGTGAAATTGCTCATAATGATTGACACAATGTTTTCGGACTTCTGCTGCAAATGTGTTAAAAAGCGTCTGTGAGTGTAAAAGTTGAAAGGGCGAGGGATGGGCTTGTTTAACTAATATGTGAAAACTTAAAAAATCCTCTTAAACAAAAGAACTGAAAATATTTTGTCCCAAAGGTTCCTTGAATGACCCTCTACCAAGGCTGTTCAAATTATTCCAATCTATTGAACAACATCTTCACCTGGGGATGCTTTTTTTTTATTTATACATATACTTGTATATATATACATGTATAGTGAAAACTTTAAAAAACTTTAAAAATTGGCTAGTCCAAACATACGAATATAGGCTTGATTTTAAAATAATATGACACAAATGTTCCTTCGGTCGCCCTTTATCTAGATTGGTGAAATTATTCTGATCTATTGATAAACATGATCACCTGAGGAGACGTTGCTTGTTTTCCTTGTATGCATAGAGAAAGAACATTGAAAACCGTGTGATTTCTATTAAATCAGATGAGCGATTAAGAATCATCATGATCCTCTTGTCATACGTTTGCTTCTGCCTCAACGTTTTTAGCTCAACTTTTGAAAAAACGAGAGCTATTTTCATGACCCTGGCGTCGTCTGCGGCTTTTTTCTTCTTTTCTGTTTTCTCCCTATCAGTCGAGCGTCTGTGCCGTACGTGATGCTTTTGTTTAACCCTTTCCCTCATACGACAATTCTGCAGCAGACGACTTTGAACATATTTTGTCAAAAAATAGAAAATCTCTATAATTGAATGGATAACCTGTGACAAAAAGTCGAAAACATTGTGGCAAAAGGAGAAATTGATTGTTTTGAGCAATTTCTTCTTTTGTCACTATGTTTTCAAAAAGCCGTCTGCTGCAGAGGCATCAGAAAGTGTCTTTATGAGGGAAAGGGTTAAGTGTCTGCTGCAGACTTATTTTATGTGGGAAAGGGATAATAAAGCCTCCATGAATTGTTCCCATATCCAACATACAGATGATTTATAATGATGCCTTTGCAGCAGACAACTTTTGAAAACCAGCTAGATCCGCCTATGCAAGACTGGATTATTGCCCTTGAAATTGTCAAAATTGCTATAATACAGCTTGTGAACACAATAGAGCCTCCATTTACTATCCGATCTCCACCAAACTTAGATAGTAGTTAAATATTGATGAGAGATTGTTTCCTTTCGAAAACCAAAATTGCTATAATAGAGCTTGTGAACACAATAGAGGCTCCATTTACTCTCTCATCTTCAACAAACTTGAATAGTAGTTAAATATTGATGAGAGCTCGGCTCCTTTCGCAAACCAGCCAGATGTGCTCTCGCATAACTGGATTATGGCCCTTGAATTGTCAAAATTGGTATAAAACAGCCTGTGAACACAATAAAGCCTCCATTTACTATCCGATCTTCACCATACATACATGCTTTGGATTGAAAATGACCAAAGAACCATCCTAGTAGAGCATGGGCCTCTTGTTCAGTCATATCACATTGGCCAGTTCAACTAGCCATGTGCTTTCTGGTATATTCTCACCAGTCATTTCAAGCAGCTGACTGCTTTTCCACATAGACTTTTAGCCCATTGGCAGAAGATGAATGACGCTTGTCACATTTGACTTATGTCAAACATTGGAAAAAAAGCAGCAGACGCCTTTTGAAAACATTGTTGCCTAAGGCATAATTGTTCATGATGAGCAATTTCTCCTATGGCCACTTTGTTTTCAGCTGTATTTAACAATTAAGTTATATTTTATGGAGATTTTTCAGATTTTTATCACTATGTTTTCAAAGTCGTATGCTGCAGATTTGCTGTTTTGTGGGAAAGGGGTTATTATTGTCAAGTAATAGTTTGATAGTCTTACTTGGTATGCAGCTAAAGGTGAAAACCATGTAATTTGTCCTCGGTAGATATAGTGTTATGTTGCAGTCCAAGTCACGGATGTCCACCCAGGAAGCTTGGAGACTCAGGCATATTTGGTTACCATGGCAACGCTTGTAATATTCCTGATAGACACTTCCCTCGTAAACTGCCCCACAATCTTCTGGTTCAGATCTTTAAGATAATGGATAAAATCATAAAATGCATAATATGTATGAAAACATGACGGAAATGATTATTTAAAAAGTTTCCATTTTGTTTCAATGTCGTCCGCTGTAAATGTGTTGTATGTGGGAAAGGGTTAATATCATAATTTATCTCAAAAGAGGCAGATTAAAACACACCTAACTCAATCACCCTATATTAATAGTATATTTTGTATAATTGGCCTTAGCATGAGAATTTGAGATTAGAAATCCCAGGCGAGATCCTTGCTAATGATCACAATTGAAAAACAAGGAGATACAGGTTATTCTGGATACAATAATTGTGGCCAATTACCCAAATGATGGTTTTCCCATGGCTTGCCTCAACTAATTGTTTACTTCGTTAGCCCGTTTTTTAACTTCAAACCTTTCCATATGCGGATGCATTTGACTGCAAACATCTTTTGAAAACATAATGAGCAATTTCTTCTTTTGTCACAAAACTGATTAAAAGCATTTGTTGTCACTAACTAATGTTGAAAGCATTATGTCAAAATAAGAGAAATTTCTTGTTTGTGCCACAATATTTTCAAATGTTGTCTGCTGCAGAGGCATCAAAAAGTGTCTATGTGGTTGATTGATTGGGGCTTTACACCATTTCAAAACAAATTCAGTCATATCATGACGGCCAGTTCACCTATTAATGTGTTTCCTAGCTTCCTTCCACCAATTATCCACACAAAATACTTTCCAAGCCCATTGGTGAATGACGCTTGTCACAGTGTCTTGTCAAACGTTTGAAAGAATGTTGGCTGAGCTGGGATTCAAACTCGCAACACCTGCATTGACAGCCTGCGTCGCTACAGGGGCTCTATGTGGGAAAAGAATAAAGATGCAAGAATTTGTGATTGATGCTATGACAGCAATTGCAGGAACCCAGCAGAATTAAGGTTTAATTAACCCTTTCCCACATACAACAAATCTGCAGCAGACGACATTGAAAACATGTTCGCAAAAACGTGACAATTCTCTATAAATGAGGGATTGATAATTAAATAGAGTTGAAAACATTGTGACAAAAGGAGAAATTGCTCATGTTGAGCAATTTCGCCTTTTGTCACAATGTTTTCAAAAGTCGTCTGCGGCAAAGGCATCAAAAAGCTTCTACACATGTGGGAAAGGTTGATACAAAACCCCATGTTAGATTACTTACATACAACAGTTGTCAGGTATTGTATCTTCAATCAAGGGAGTTAATGCCACAGGGCATCCAGTTGAACTGAGTTTTGCCATTGCATATGTGTGGTGGACCAGAATTACCTCCCCTGCTCCACATTCTATGTTTTCGTACGAAGAATGAGTATTCCCATAACAAACTGCTATAGTCTGCAAGTCAAAGGTGTGAATTCCTGAAAGGAAAGAAATCTGTTAACTATTGGCACACACTTAAATGATCTAGAGTATGAACAAGGGAAGTAACTTTTTAACTTTTAAATTTATTTTGTGTATCCAGTTTTGCCATCAAATTGGATTCTCTATTTCGGATAATTATGATTTCAGCAATGGTTTCCTTACAAACAATCCACTATATAATGTGTTGGTATTTTATGTCGCTTTCAAAAATATTTCAGTTTTATTATGGAGTTAGTGACTAGTACTACCGGTCCATTCATCCTGACAACTTACATAGAGTCAGTTGTTATGCTAACCTTAACCCTTTCCGTCATATAGATGCCCCTGCAGCAGACGGCTTTTTGAAAACATAGTGAGTGACAAAAAGGAGAAATTGCTCAAAACGAGCAATTTCTCCTTTTGCCACAATGTTTACCACTTTTAGTCATAAGTTATCCATTCAATTATAGAGATTTTCTATGTTTTGACAAAATACGTTCAAAGTCGTCTGCTCTAGAATTGTCGTATGAGGAAAAGGGTTAAAGCAATCCTTAGCATGAAGGAGGGAAAGCCATTACTACCATTTTTAAAGTCTTTGGTAAGACCCAGCCGGGGATCGAACCTGTGGCACCCAAGGCTGATATTCTACCACTGTGCCACTGAGGTGTTCAATCCACTATAGATTGAGTCCAGTAAACATCTGTTGTACAGAAATCTTAGAAAGCCTACCCCGGGGTAACTAACATCCATACAATTGACAGGGGCAGGCACTCATCGACTACTTTACAGATCCCATTAACCCTTTCCCTCATATAGACGCTTTCTGACGCCTCTGCAGCAGATGGCTTTTTGAAAACATAGTGACAAAAGAAGAAATTGCACAAAACGTGTAATTTCTCCTTTTGCCACAATGTTTTCCACTTTTAGTCATAGGTTATCCATTCAATAATGGAGATTTTCTATGTTTTGACAAGATACGTTCAAAGTCGTCTGCTGCAGAATTGTCTTATGAGGGAAAGGGTTAAGATGTTTGATTTTATGATCTCTCCAAATCTTATGATTGCAGAGATATGTGTTAACCCTTTCCCTCATATGACAATTCTGAAGCAGACGACTTTGAACATGTTTTGTCAAAAGATGGAAAATCTCTGTAATTGAATGGATAACCTGTGACTAAAAGTGGAAAACATTGTGGCAAAAGGAGAATTTCCTCGTTTTGAGCAATTTCTTCTTTTGTCACTATAATGTTTTCAAAAAGCCGAGAGGCGTCAGAAAGTGTCTATATGAGGGAAAAGGATAACTTCTTTTCCCATATAAAACAATTCTGTAGCAGACTTGTTTGAACAAAATCTAGGTACAATCTAAGCTGCCTTGACACTAAACCTTTGTATGAACTATGGAGGAATTAAACCAACATATGAAAGAGGTAGAGCAATGAAGTCATTTTATTTCTACAGACATATTATAGCCATTGTGGCCTTGATCTTTGACCTAGATGAGTGAAGTGCAAGTTTAATCAAGGTCTCTTGGCACATATTCTCAGTATTAACTTTGAAGAAGTTCTGCCAACAAACAAAATTGCTAGAACAATTATGTTTTGTAGACTCATTATGGGTGATGTGACAAATGAAAGTGCTAGAGTGTTGTTTTGTACAGACGTTTTTCAGATGATGTTGCCTTGACTTTTGACCCTGGTCGTGAAAATCTTATTTGACCGATCTCCCTGGAAGCTTGACCTCTGTTTGAGGTATGACAAATTTCTCCAACAAACGAAAGAGCTAGAGTGATGATGTCATTGTGTATGGATGTAAGGTCAATGTTAACCCTTTCCCTCATATAGACGCTTTTTGATGCCTCTGCAGCAGACAGCTTTTTAAAAACATAGTGACAAAAGAAGAAATTACTCAAAATGAGTCCTTTTGTCACAATGTTTTCCACTTTTAGTCATAGGTTATCCATTCAGTTATAGAGATTTTCTATGTTTTGACAAAATACGTTCAAAGTCGTCTGCTGCAGAATTGTCGTATGAGGGAAAGGGCTAACCCTATATGCCACCCCATTTTATGATTGGAGGCATAATAGTTTTGTAACGGCTTCCCATCTTGTTGCTTAGGATCGTTAGGTTGATATTTCGTTTTTCCCACACACGCATTCTGACTTCTCTACAATGGACGACTTTTGAAAACATTGTGACAAAGGGAGAAATTGCTCAAAACAAGCAATTTCTCCTTTTATCACAATATTTTCAACTTCTTTCAGTAGTTATACCTAAAATATTAGAGATTTCCCATATCTTTTAGTAGACATTTTCAAAGTCGTCTGCTGCTGATTTGCTGTATGTGGAAAATGGTTAAAGATTAATTTGATACCAGCAAGTAATACTAAAAAATTTGCCCAGAAAAAAAACCAGTGTTGTATAACTGAAAACAGCTAAAAGCAGCATTAAAAAAAAATCAAATTTGGCCCTTTTCTCACATACAACATTGAACAGACTTTGAAAATATTGATAAAAATATGAAACATATCTGTAAATGAAAGTATATATCATTGTTGAATAGAGATAAAAACATTGTGAACAAAGTTCTCATTTTATCACAAAGTTGTCTGCTCCAGAGGCATCTGTATGAGGCAAGGGTTAACCCTTTCCCTCATATAGACGCTTTTGGACGCCTCTGCAGCAGATGGCTTTTTGAAAACATAGTGACAAAAGAAGAAATTGCACAAAACGTGCAATTTCTCCTTTTGCCACAATGTTTTCCACTTTTCGTCATAGGTTATCCATTCAATTATAGAGATTTTCTATGTTTTGACAAAATACGTTCAAAGTCGTCTGCTGCAGAATTGTCGTATGAGGGAAAGGGTTTACCCTTTGCCACAGACAACAAACCTGCAGCAGACAACTTTGAAATCATACCCGAAAAAATCGAAAACTCCCTTTAAGGATGTACTGACCTGAAAAGTGGAATTTTCATAATATTTAACTTTTGTTGTAACATTGTTTTTTTGAAAGTTGAATGTATATTAGGTTAATAAAAAAAAAAAAAAAAAAAAAAGGTATGTTAGTGGGCTTTTTTGTTGCTAGATCCATTTATGAAAGCCTTATGATATGCATTTTTTTGCTCTTTCAGCACATGAAAATAAACAAGTTTTCATGCAAATTACCAATATTTGAAAGATGATATGCTAATTGTTTGTCTTCTTGTGGTGTAAATCTCATTCTGAAGTTATTTTATCCATTTCTTTGGAAGTTCATGTGATATGTTTTAATTAAACCTAAAAAATAGACGCTATTTTGCCCTGATGAGAACCCATATCTGTCAGGTGTAAGAATAGACAATTTCCAAACTGAGAAGTTAGAACATATTTATAATTTTTAACTTTTTCTAAAACTTCTTCAGATTATTGAAATAACTATCATTTATCAATTTTTAAAAAGAAAAGGTTTTTATCAAACTTATCTTTAATTGTCATTAAAGTTTTCTAATAATATCTACTTATTTTCAAAAGCATAGGATACTATACAAGTTCTAGATTAAAATTGAAAGACATGTATCTTAATATGTTCTTTTTACACAGCTATATTATATAATCAAACAATGCGTCTGGACAGCACTTGGAAGGCTCACGAAAAAAGTCAGCTCTTTTTCTTAAACGAATTCAATCCACTATGTTTTAAATTCTGAAGCAATATACAAAGGCATAACGACATAACATGTTTTAAATGACAACATAGTCAGAAAATTTAATAACAATGTTACATTTTTTTTTTTTTTTTTCAAATTTCAACTTCTCAGTCCAGTACATCCTTAAATGAAAGTACAATAATTGAATCGAGTTGAAAACACGGTGACAAAAGGACATTGCTGGTTTTGAGCGATTTCTTCTCTTGTCGCCATGTTTTCAAAAAGCGTTCTGCTACAGAAGCGTCAAAAAGTGTCTATATGAGGGAAAGGGTTAAGATAAATGATACCTTTCATGTGAATCCATAACAACAAGGCTGGAAACATCTGCCATAAAAGCATATTTTCCTAATCCTGTTTTTTAAAATGAGTTTAAATGTCCTTATGTATTGTAAACAATATACGTAATAAACAATACAGTTTAAAACAACCCAATCATTATTCATTAAGCCCTTTCCCACTTACGTCAAATTTGCAGCAGACAACTTTGAAAATACTTAGTTAAAGATATAGAAACTCTCTATAAATGGAAAAACAATTATTGAATTAAGTTGAGCAATTTTTCCTTTTGCAATAATGTTTTCAAAAGTTGTCAGCTGCAAAGGCATCACAAAGTGTTTGTATGTGGGAAAGGGTTATTTGTCTCATTGTGCAATGTATTGGCAAATCTGTAGCCGTTGTCTTTTTTGTGAAAACATCCTTTGAAAAGGTGTAAATGCACTTCTTAAGCAAATTCACCTTTTTTCACATTAATTAAGATAACAAAAATATAGAAATAAGAAGAGTCTGAGTAATTCTATCCCACAAACAACAAATCTGCAGCAGACGACTTTGAAAACATATAGGGAAAAACAATTATTGAATAGATATGACAACATTACGGCAAAGAGGGAAATTTATCAATATGAGCGATTTCTTCCGTTGCCATAATGTTTTCAACTCGTTTGCTGCAGAGGCATCAGAAATCGTATTTATGTGTGAAAGGGTTAAATACATAAACCAGGTAAAGAGTCATGAATTATCGTGACAATGACATCTTCCATATACCGTTTAGACTTTTCCCACATACATCAAATCTGCAGTAGACGACTTTGAAATCATCTGGAGAAAAACATGGAAGAGTTCTGTATAGAAAAGTTTTTATAATAGATTAGAGTTGAAAAATGTGTGTGGCACAATGTTTTCAAAAGACGTCTGCTGTAGAGGCGTCAGAAAGCATTTGTTTGTGGGAAAGGGGTAAATTCAAATATGTCAAACAGACGTCTAAGGGGTAGTCAACTGGTCTTTTTCCCACAATATATATTTCATTACTAAAAAAAAACTCATGCTACTGGTACTCAAAAGAATAGTCTCATTATTTCATTTGTTGATGTACCTACAAGATAGGTTTGAGTGGGAAAAAATATCCTCCAGAGTATATATAGGAAATTGGGTGATTTTTTTTTTTCGTAACGAAATATAAAACTGTATTATATCAATAAAGTTAAACCCTTTCCCACATATAACAAACCTGCAAACTACTTTGAAGACATTCAGTCAAAAATAACTCTAAATAAATGAAACACAAAGTCTTAGATGGCTCACTTGAGGATGTGCTTCTTAAGACTAAATAAGAGAAACTGTTCTTTATGGATCATATCAAAATAATATCAACAATCTTAGTAAAGGGTCACCCAATGAACATTTGTACTGAATTATTTTTTAAATCGGGCCTATACTTTTGGACAAAGAGGTTGGCAGTCTCTTCACTTTACTAATCAAAATTCCCAATGTACACACTTAATCAAGCTATTCTCCTGGACTAATTAATTAACCAATGCTTCGGTATGATACATTGCACAACAGTTACGCTGTGCAGATAGTATGATTCGTAAACTTTCCATTAAATACCAGCTCACAGATTAGTCCACTATAATATCCATGAATTAGCAATTAAGTAAAGAAACAGCTCTTTGCCATTTGAATGCATACTGTGCATCTTTATTTAGTTAATGGAGGAGTTTAACATTGTAGGTAGCATGCAGGATATGCTAAGGGCAGACCACATACAGACTGCACTATTGACACACAGAACACGGCCTTATGTGGAATCACCATGATCTCTATAAATTTAAGTTCTCTCTTGTTGCTGTTAATTTGCTACTGCATTGTCTTCTCAAATTAGTTATTTTTATCATAAATAAATTTGTTTGGTAATTTGTAATTATTATTCTTTTAATTTTAAGTATAGAATAATTTGAGCAAACTTAATTGGTAGAGGGTCATCCAAGGACCAATTGTTCCAGTTTAATTTCAAATCAGGCCAGTACTTTAGGACAAGAATACTTTTTAAGCTTTCACTATATACCATATAAGGAAAGCAAGCCCCATTCGCTGTTGGATATGCTTTTCAACAGATCAGTATAATTTGAACAAACTAGGAAGATGGTCACCAATAGAACATTTGTCCTAAATTATTTTCAAATTGGGAAGGAGAAACCATCAAAGGAATATTCCTTTGAGGCTTGGCTGCAATGGACCGATGGTTTAACCCTTTCCCTCATATAGACGCTTTCTGACGCCTCTGCAGCAGATGACTTTTTGAAAACATAGTGACAAAAGAAGAAATTGCACAAAATGCAATTTCTCCTTTTGCCACAATGTTTTCCACTTTTTGTCATAGGTTAACCATTCAATTATGGAGATTTTCTATTTTTTGACAAACTTAAGGTTCAAAGTCGTCTACTGCAGAATTGTCGTATGAGGGAAAGGGTTAAATGAATCTGCTACAGAGGAATCAGAATTGTCTGTATGTGGGAAATGGTTAATACTATTCAAATGTTTTATTGATTTCTAATTGATCATTTAATGAGCAATTTCAGATAAAAAACCAAGTTACAGGAAAGCACACTTACAATATATTTATGACAACCATAAATGTAGATTAGCCTGCAAGTTGTCAAAGTCTTGATTTTAAAAGCCTTGAATAGTTGTAACACTGAATTAATCAAAGCTAAATCAAAAATGTAATGCCAAGATGAAAATATTTCATTAGAAGAAAAACAATGCTAATTTTGACAAATTTTTCATTCTCCTAAAAAGAAATTAGTCATTAGTTTTGCTGCAAAGGTGTTAAATGTTGTCCTTATCAAATAAAGGGTTAAATATCTTCCAATAATTGTTCCAATATTATTTAAACTAAACCGATTGTCTGATTGCACCTTTTACCTTTTCTCACATAAAATAAATCTGTAGCAGGCTACGATATAATATCTAGGCAAATATATGAAAAATATCTTTAAATTATATTATAACTATTGGATTCAATTGAAATGGTCGTGCCTAAACAATAAATTGCTCATTTAGAGCAATATACTCTTTTTCTGCAATGTTTTCAGGTCTTGTGATGCAGATGCGTTAAAATGTAATGGCATGTGCGAAAGGTTGGAAACAGAGATTAGCGAAATATACCTAACTGACTATGTCTACTTTTCGAATAATGTTTTACCCTTAATGTACAAACTACAATAAATAAAATGATTTGTTTTCCTTTTCCTGGATTAATTTATATAGATGTCTAATTCTATTTAATGAAATCACACACTTAAGTTAACCCTTTCTCAACTGCCTCAATGGTGTAGTGGTGTAGGGGTCTGTCTTGGGAGCCTGAGACCAGAGTTTGATCCCAGATGGGGACAGAACAAAGACTTTGATCATGGTTGTAATGGCCTTACTCCTTATCACTCAAGCTTTACGGGATATCATTAGGACTGATGCATCACTCAAGCTTCAAGGGATATCATTAGGATTGATGCATCACTCAAGCTTCAAGGGATATCATTAGGATTGATGCATCACTCAAGCTTCAAGGGATATCATTAGGACTGATGCATCACTCAAGCTTCAGGGATATCATTAGGACTGATGCATCACTCAAGCTTCAAGGGATATCATTAGGAATGATGCATCACTCAAGCTTCAAGGGATATCAGTAGGACTGATGCATCACTCAAGCTTCAAGGGATATCATTAGGACTTATGCATCACTCAAGTTTCAAGGGATATCATTAGGATTGATGCATCACTCAAGCTTCAAGGGATATCAGTAGGACTGATGCATCATTCAAGCTTCAAGAGATATAATTAGGAGTGATGTATCACTTAAGCTTTAAGGGATATCATTAGGACTGATGCATCACTCAAGCTTCAAGGGATATCATTAGAACTGATGCATCACTCAAGCTTCAAGGGATATCATTAGGAGTGATGTATCACTTAATCTTTAAGGGATATCATTAGGACTGATGCATCACTCAAGCTTCAAGGGATATCATTAGGACTGATGCATCACTCAAGCTTCAAGGGATATCATTCTGATGCATCACTCAAGCTTCAATGGATATCATTAGGACTGATGCATCACTCAAGCTTCAAGGGATATCATTAGGACTGATGCATCACTCAAGCTTCAAGGGATATCATTAGGACTGATGCATCACTCAAGCTTCAAGGGATATCATTAGGACTGATGCATCACTCACACTTCAAGGGATATCATTAGGACTGATGTATCACTCAAGCTTCAAGGGATATCATTAGGACTGATGCATCACTCAAGCTTCAAGGGATATCATTAGGACTGATGCATCACTCAAGCTTCAAGGGATATCATTAGGACTGATGCATCACTCAAGCTTCAAGGGATATCATTAGGAATGATGCATCACTCAAGCTTCAAGGGATATCATTAGGAATGATGCATCACTCAAGCTTCAAGGGATATCATTAGGACTGATGCATCACTCAAGCTTCAAGGGATCATTAGGACTGATGCATCACTCAAGCTTCAAGGGATATCATTAGGACTGATGCATCACTTATGCTTCAAGGGATATCATTAGGACTGATGCATCAGCGTCAGGATAACCAATACAGAAAGTACTGCTAATTTACCCAGGAAAACCTGTATAACTGCATCACCGTTGAAATCAGAATAAAACACCATTCAAACAAACAAATCACCCTTTACGACATACAACAAATATAAAGGAGACGACTTTGAAAACATCAGGCACAAAATGGGACAGTTCTATAAATGAAAGTAAAATTAGCGAATTTTCCCTACTTAACCATCAACACCCGGTCGCGGCATTTCGGTCATGGTGGAGTGCCCTTAGGCAAGGCACATTTCCTAGCTAAGTACTGGTTTGTTTACCCAGGGATCATGAATAAGTGAACTGTCGCCGTAAATGAATAAATATTAACCATCAACAAGTATTGTTCAACCCATTATGATTGGTAGAAAAACATGTCAAAATTTTAAAATGATTCTCCTCTGAGACTGCTTAACCTATTTCCAGATACTTTATCAGAAAATGTTCTTGATCAAAGTACTTAAGTAAGCAATACAGGGCCACATGGCCCTCTTCTTTATTTGATATTTTTTGGTCCAGTTTTGCATCATATTAACCTTAGTTGTCTTAAATGAAGAAGGGCAACACTTCTATTATTTCTTTTTCAAGATGATGCATTTAGGTCAATATAATTTATAGGCAGACAGTGATGACTCTGGGGAGATTGTGCTGATGTATAGGCGGATCTGAGTATTTACTGTACACAGATGTATTAACCCTTTCCCTCATATATACGCTTTCTGACGCCTCTGCAGCAGACGGCTTTTTGAAAACATAGTGACAAAAGAAGAAATTGCTCAAAACAAGCAATTTCTCCTTTTGCCACAATGTTTTTCACTTTTAGTCATAGGTTATCCATTCAATTATAGAGATTTTATATTTTATTAAGTCGTCTGCTGCAGAGTTGTCGTACCATGTCATGCATAAACCTTTCATTAGATACAAGCACTTTTTGACACCTCTAAAACAGACAAAGTTTGTAAATGTTGTATGAAAAGGAGGAAAATACTTTCAAGTTGGAAAAAATAGTTTTATCATGTAATGAGTTCAACCATTTCTCACATACAACAAATTTGCAGTGGAAGATTTCATAAACATCTGAGCAAGAATATAAAACAATTCTATTTTTATTTATAATGTAATTAAAAACACTAGAAAAATGGAGAAATTGCTCATTTTGAGCAATTATTCCTTTTGCCACAATGTTTTCAAAATGTCGTCTCCAGCAGATGTGTATAAAATGCATCTGCATGTGGGAATGGGTTAAGGAACCCAACTTCCTACTAGTTGACAATTAAAGCTTTGGACTTCACCCAACATCATATGTAGGCTGTTACTTCATATCCTCAGACTATTTCCAGTTCCTTATATATAGTAATATATAGTTCATTTTGAATGGGCGAAAATGAATGATTTACTATGCTATACACAGACCTAGAGTATGACTATCTTCAACATATTTTCAATGTATCATAGTAAGTTAACACTTTCCCTAGTACAGAAGACATCTGCACAGCAGGTAGCATTAAAAAGATTGTGGAAATAAAATTCCAACATTATAAATTTCAAACTTGCACTTTCAATTTTACATCTGTTAACCCTTTCCCTCATATAAACGCTTTCTGACGCCTCTGCAGCAGACGGCTTTTTGAAAACATAGTGACAAAAGAAGAAATTGCACAAAACGTGCAATTTCTCCTTTTGCCACAATGTTTTCCACTTTTTGTCATAGGTTATCCATTCAATTATGGAGATTTTCTATGTTTTGACAAAATACATTCAAAGTCGTCTGCTGCAGAATTGTCGTATGAGGGAAAGGGTTAACCCCGTTTCCACTTGCAGACATCTGCAGCAGCCAACTTTTTAACAAATTGTGGCAATAGGAGACTGTGTTTATAATGAGCAATTTCTTCTTTTGTCCCAATGTTTTCAACTCAATAATTTCTTTTCATCTACAGACTTTTTCAAAATCGTCTCCTGTAAAGTTGTATATGAGAAAGAATTCAAGATTTTTTTTTCAAGTAGATGACTAATAAATATCATACCAGTTACACAGTTCAACAGTTATTATTTTCTGATAATGATAATGATAATCCTTATAGCTTTGTGTACATTTTGAATAATAATATATCGACAAAGGGAGTGGGAATAATTTAGTTAACCCTTTCCCTCATACGACAATTTTGCAGCAGACGGCTTTGAACATATTTTGTCAAAATATAGAAAATCTCTATAATTGAATGGATAACCTATGACTTAAAGTGGAAAACATTGTGACGAAAGGAGAAATTGCTTGTTTTGAGCAATTTCTTTTTTTGTCACTATGTTTTCAAAAAGCCGTCTGCTGCAGAGGCTTCAGAAAGCGTCTATATGAGGGAAAGGGTTAAACTGATATGATATAATATGTCATGTTTCTGCTCCACCATAATATCCTTTTTGTATATATGAGTTTTATTCTATATAAAAATAAAAGGG
Organism: Serripes groenlandicus; assembly: GCA_031761405.1. Classification (NCBI taxonomy): domain Eukaryota; kingdom Metazoa; phylum Mollusca; class Bivalvia; order Cardiida; family Cardiidae; genus Serripes; species Serripes groenlandicus. The sequence goes on along the minus strand of JASEVX010000005.1, from coordinate 10,971,052 downwards.
ATACATTTTGTATAAAACTTTTACTTTTATACAAACATCTGTTCAGGCCTTTTTAACCCTTTCCCTCATATAGACACTTTCTGATGCCTCAAAACGAGCAATTTCTTCTTTTGACACAATGTCTTCAACTTTCAAGTCATAGGTTATCCATTAAATTATAGAGATATTCTATTTTTTGACAACATATGTTCAAAGTCGTCTGCTGCAGAATTGTCGTATGAGGGAAAGGGTTAAACAGCAGCTATTTGAAAGTTGCTGAAAGCAGAAAAAGTTTATTACAACAAATATTGGGAGCATTTTTTCCATTCTCACAGTTTCCAAAATCTTAGGCTCTAGAGGTATCAAGTCATTTAAGGGAACAAAATTAAAACTTTTGATTAAATAGGATTTTATGCCACATTCAACAGTATTTCAGCTAAACTTTGAGAAAATTACCAGTAATTAATACCTGAATGGTTAATATAATATCCGTAATTCTTGTCTACAACTTTATGTTGCAGTAGCAGTATCTCCCATTGTATTTTGCTACAAGGCCCGGCATGTTGAATATGAATTATTAACTTGCAAGACCGAATGTCAATTTTCCAATGCAGTGTGGACAATACAAAGTCACTTATCGATACTGCAACATTATTTTAAAATTCACTGTAAAAAGTTGTCTTTGACTTTCTGGAAGTAAGTTGACTGAGATTGAACTTGAACTCTCAACCCCTAGATTAATAATCCGATCCATTATCAATTGAGCTATAGCCACAAATGGTAAATGGGTTATTGAACAACAGCTCATCAATTTTTGAGCAGGGGATTAAATCTGTCGAGACTGAATGCACTTCCCGAAACCTTGCTTTGCCTTATTTCATATTATATACCTAGTAAAACAATTAAGGCAGACAAAAGCCAAACCATACAAATTTAAATGTTTTCACATATTTTAAGACACATTTTCACATTTTTTAATGACGTCACCATTTTGAATGATGTGACATCATATTTCAATGATAACTAGAGATTGCTTTTTTGAAAAAGCGTTTGTCTCCCCATTTGTGTGGTCATAGGGGAGGAAAAGAAATGATGGAGATGAATTTTGTAGTTTTGGACTGGAGATGAAGTAACTGTGAATTTGAAGTTTGGCCTATCAGCCTGTAGACAATAGTGGACATGTATTGCATAAGATGCACAAGATTAGTGGTTATTTTTTTAAGAATTATTGAGCGGAAACCATTTTTCAGGTCAAGGTGTCATGACCATCCTGTATACCAAGTATGAAGTTCCTGGGCCCATTAGCAGTCTTCAGTTATTGAGCGGAAACCATTTTTCAGCCCAATGTCATCGTGACCTTGACCACTGTAACCTTGACCTTTGACCTAGTCATCTTAAAATCAATAAGGGTCATTTGCTGGTGGTGACCAACCTGCACACCAAGTATGAAGTTCCTGGGCCCAAGCAAAAACAATTTTTCAGCTCATTGTCACTGTGACCTTTTAGCCCAAGGTCACCATGACCTTGACCTTTGACCTACTGGCATCAAAATCAATAGGGGTCATCTACAGGTTAGGACCAATCTGCACACCAAGTATGAAGTTCCTGGACATAAGCGTTCTTAAGTAAAAAACATTTTTCAGCTGAAGGTGACCTCAAAATCAAACAAAATCAATAGGGGTCTTCTACTGGGCATGGCCAACCTGCATACCTTGTATGGAGTTCCTCGGCCTAAGCGTTCTTCAGTGATTGAGCGGAAACCATTTTTTACCTCACAAGGTCACCATGACCTTGACCTTTGACCTTCTGACATTAAAATCAATAGGGGTCATCTACTGGTCATGAACAACCTGCATACCAAGTATGAAGTTCCTACGCCAACACGTTCTTCAGTTATTGAGTGGAAACAAGTGTGACAGATGTGACCTTGACCTTTGACCTCAAAATAAATAGGGGTCATTTGCTGGTGGTGACCAACCTGCGCACCAAGTATGAAGTTCCTGGGCCCAAGCAAAAACAATTTTTCAGCTCATTGTCACTGTGACCTTTCAGCTCAAGGTCACTGTGACCTTGACTTTAGACGTACTGACCTCAAAATCAATAGAGGTCAGCTACTGGTCATACTGTGGAAGACAGTGGTGCAGAGGTAGAGCGTCGGCCTCTCGTATCAAAGGTCCCTGGTTCGAGTCCCGTGATGAGCGGGTCCTGACTTTGGGATTTTTCCACACAAACGGTGCGAGTACTGGTTAAGTCTCCAGGAAGCAGACATCGAGAGTGATTAATCTAAGCCAAAGGCTTGTTTCGCAATCGATGTAAAATAAATAAGTTTAAACTAAACTGGTCATGACCAACCTGCATACCAAGTATGGAGTTCCTACACCAAAGCAATCTTAAGTTATTGAGCGGAAACAAGTGTGACAGACGGAAGGACAGACGGAAGGGGCAAAAACAATATGTCACCCACATGTATGGGGGAGACATAATAAATCTTCATATTTAAAGGATTGACATATTAATTCTTGAATAATCTTTAGCTTTAATATGCAGTCCCTACAATTTGATAATGAAAACCTTTGAAATATAGACAAATAAAAACACAATTTTATGCTCTAACATCAATATGTAGGTCACTTAACCCTTTCCCACATACAATAGATCTGCAGCAGACGACTTTGAAAACATCTAAGCGAAACAATAAAACGGCTCTAAAAAGGAAAGTGTAATCATTGAATATAGTTACAATCATTGTGGCAATAGGAGAAATGGCTCATTATGAGCAATTTCTAGGTTGGTCAATATGTTTTCAAAAGTCGCCTGCTGCAGAAAGTGTCTGTATGTGGGAAAGGACTATGAGCTATTATATCTTTTCGCCACAAAGTTCTTAAAAATCTGCTGAGAAGGGTCTGCAAGTGGAAAAGGGTTAAAGCAGATGACTGTTAAATTGGTTCTGGAACACAGTTGACATTTCACCATACCATAAGAATATATACTATATCCCTTTCCCTCATATGACAATTCTGCAGTAGACAACTTTGAACATATTTTGTCAAAAAATAGAAAATCTCTATAATTTAATGGATAACCTATGACTAAAAGTAAAAAAACATTGTGGCAAAAGGAGAAAGTGCTTGTTTAGAGCAATTTCTTCTTTTGTCACTGTGTTTTCAAAAAAGCTGTCTGCTGCAGAGGCGTCAGAAAGCGTCTATATGAGGACAGGGGTTAACCAACAGGCTTTGTTCTCCTACTGATTTTATCATTTTATGGGTTGAATGATTAACCCCTTCATGATGTATATTATCATTGTCCAACTTAACCTTTTCCCACATACAGCAAATCTGCAGCAGACGTCTTTGAAAACGTCTACTCAAAAACATGGAAAAAAAGCCTTATAAATATTGGTATAACTTATTTATACTTTTGTCATAATGTTTTCAAAATCACGTCTGCTGCAGAAGGATTAGAAAGGTTCTATATGTGGGAAAGGGGGAAGTTTTTAATACTTATATTTTTTTCAAGATAACATTATAAGCTACATTGATTGTACTGCATAAACTATGATAGCCCAGTCGCGGCACTACGGTCATGGTGGGGTAAGGCACATTTTCTAGCCTAGTACTGCTTTGTTTACCCAGGGATCATGAATAAGTAAACTGTCGCCGTGATATAACTGAAATAATGTTGAAAGCGGCGTAAAACCCCAGTAAAATAAAATAAAAATAAAAAAACTATGTTATATTTTTCCTGACAATTTATAATGCAACTTTTTGATAATTTTGATCACTTCCTTCATTGTCCACATTGTTTTTTTAAAAATTTGTTTAAATCTGGTAAAAGGGTAAACAAGAGCTGTCGGAGGCTAACGCCTCGACTTTTCCACCACTTATAAGTTACCGAGATATGGACTCTAATGTAGTTGATTATTAACATAGGTATGATGATTGGAAAGGGTTGTATAACGTTTCAATGGAATGCATCCAGTAGTTAAAAAGATATAGACTCTTAACCCTTTCCCACATATAGACGCTTTCTGACGACTCTGCAGCAGACGGCTTTTTGAAAACATAGTGACAAAAGAAGAAATTGCTCAAAACGAGCAATTTCTCCTCTTGACACAATGTTTTCAACTTTTAGTCATAGGTTATCCATTCAATTATAGAGATTTTCCATTTTTTGACAAAATATGTTCAAAGTCATCTGCTGCAGAATTGTCGTATGAGGGAAAGGGTTAATGTAGTTGCACGCAAAACTTTAACCATCATTTCTAAGTAAAAATTGGGCAATAATTTGCATTATATGCTGGATAAAGTTATCATACTTGATTTTTTACATAGGTGTAAAGGTTGGGAAGGGCTGTATAAGAACAATGCAATGCATCAAGCAGTTACTAAAATATAGTCTCTTAACCCTTTCCCTCATACGACATTTCTGACGACTTTGACCATATTTTGTCAAAAAATGGAAAATCTCTATAATTTAACGGATAACCTATGACTAAAAGCTGTCTGCTGCAGAGGCGTCAGAAAGCGTCTATATGAGGGAAAGGGTTAATGTAGTTGCACACAAAACTTTAACCAGAATTTCTAAGTCCAAAAAGGGATATAACTTGCATAAAATTCAGGATAGAGTTATCTTACTTGGTAATCAACATTGGTGTCATAGTTGGGAAGGGATGTATACAGTTTTAAAGCAATGCATCATGTTACTACTGAGATATGGACTCTTAATGTAGTTGCATGCAAAACTTTGACAATAATTTCTAGGTAAAAAAGGGCCATAATTTGCACGATATACTGGATAGAGACATCATACTTGATTATTTACACAGGTGTGATGTTTGGGAAGGGTTGTTTAAAGTTTCAATGCAATGCATCAAGCAGTTACTAAGCTATGGTCTCTTAATAAAGTTACATGCAAAACTTTACCAGAAGTAAAACAGGAGCGCCAAATGTCACAAAATACGCCCGTCCTGTTTTTTTGAGACCAAGTATAGTGATAATTGGTCGTACATCAGCCAAACTTAGAGAGCAGACACTGTTAGTGCAGTTTTGGCCATTTCGAGGGACATTATTGTGTAGTGACTAAGATAACGTTGTAAGTTATCAAACCTGACCAAGATATTCTGCCCATCAACATATTGTCTAAATTTGGTGATGATCGGATAAAGGCTTCACAATAGTTATCGAAATTGTCCAAGATATTAAGCCAATACACATTCTGACCAAATTTGGTGATGATTGGACAAAGGCTCCTGAAGTTATTGAGCTGACAAGACCAATTTTAGGTAATTTTTCTATAATTAAAAAGCGATAACTCTTGATTGACTGAAGCAATATGGCTAGTTATCGAACTTGTCCGAGATATTATGTCAGTTCACATCCTGACCAAATTTGGTGATGATTGGATAAAGGCTTCTAAAGTTATTGAGCTGACAAGACCAATTTTAGGTAATTTCTATAATTAAAGGGCAATAACTCTTGATTGACTAAAGCAATATGGCTAGTTAACAAACTTGTCCGAGATATTATGCCAATACACATTCTGACCAAATTTGGTGATGATTGGATAAAGGCTTCTAAAGTTATTGAGCTGACAAGACCAATTTTGGGTAATTTCTATAATTAAAGGGCAATAACTCTCAATTGACTTAAGCGATATGGCTAGTCATCGAACTTATCCGAGATATTATCCCAATACACACTCTGACCAAATTTGGTGATGATTGGCCAAAGGCTTCTAAAATTATTGAGCTGACAACACACTGGACGCCGCGCGCCAGCCAGCCCGTACACCGCCGGTAAAACTATAATACGATCCTTTTTTTCAAAACGGGTGTATAAAAAGGGCCATAATTAAATGCAGGATAGTTATCTTACTTACAGTAATAATCTACATAGGTGTGATAGTTGGGTAGGGTTGTAATAAGTTTCAATGCAATGCATCAAGTAAATACTGAGATAAGGACTCTTAATTTAGTTGCACACAAAATATTAACCAGAATTTCTAATTAATAACAAGAGCGCCAAATGTCACAAAAAACGCCCGTCCTGTTTTCTTTTAGACCAATTATGTATAGTGACAATTGGTTGTACATCAGGCAAATTTAGAGAGCAGACACTGTTAGTACAGTTTTGGCCATTTCGAGGGACATAAGTGTGTAGTGACTAAGATAACATGGCAAGTTATCAAACTTGTCCAAGATATTATGCCGATACACATTCTGACCAAATTTGGTGATGATTGGACAAAGGCTTCTAAAGTTATTTGAGCTGACAAGACCAATTTTAGGTAATTTCTATAATTAAAGAGCAATAACTCTTGATTGACTAAAGCAATATAGCTAGTTATCGAACTTGTCTGAGATATTATGCCAATACACATTCTGACCAAATTTGGTGAAGATTAGACAAAGGCTTCTAAAGTAATTGAGCTGACAATCCCAATTTTAGGTAATTTCTTTTATAAAAGGGCGATAACTCTTTATTGACTATAGCGATATGGCTAGTTATCAAACTTGTCCGAGATATTATGCCAATACACATTCTGACCAAATTTGGTGATGATTGGACAAAGGCTTCTAAAGTTATTGAGCTGACAAGACTAATTTTAGGTAATTTCTATAATTAAAGAGCGATAACTCTCAATTGACTAAAGCGATATGGCTAGTTATCAACCTTGTCCGAGATATTATGCCAATACACATTCTGACAAATTTGGTGATGATTGGACAAAGGCTTCTTAAGTTATTGAGCTGACAAGACTAATTTTAGGTTATTTCTATAATTAAAGGGCAATAACTCTTGATTGACTAAAGCGATATGGCTAGTTATCAACCTTGTCCGAGATATTATGCCAATACACATTCTGACAAATTTGGTGATGATTGGACAAAGGCTTCTTAAGTTATTGAGCTGACAAGACTAATTTTAGGTAATTTCTATAATTAAAGAGCGATAACTCTCAATTGACTAAAGCGATATGGCTAGTTATCAACCTTGTCCGAGATATTATGCCAATACAAATTCCGACTAATTTGGTGATGATTGAACAAAGGCTTCTAAAGTTATTGAGCTGACAAGACCAATTTTAGGTAATTTCTTTAATAAAAGGGTGATAACTCTTGATTGACTAAAGCGATATGGCTAGTTATCGAACTTGTTTGAGATATTATGCCAACACACATCGAACTTGTCCGAGATATTATGTCAGTTCACATCCTGACCAAATTTGGTGATGATTGGACAAAGGCTTCTAAAGTTATTGAGCTGACAAGACCAATTTTGGGTAATTTCTATAATTAAAGAGCGATAACTCTCGATTGACTACAGCGATATGGCTAGTTATCGAACTTGTCCGAAATATTATCCCAATACACATTCTGAATGAATATACTGGACGCCGCCTACCCGCCCGCCCGTACGCCGCAGGTAAAACTATAATACGATCCGTTTTTTTAAAACGGGCGCATAAAGTCATAATTTGCATTAAACGCAATATAGAGTTGTCAAACGTGATCATTTCGTTAGGTGTGGTAGTTTCTGACGCCTCTGCAGCAGACGGCTTTTGGAAAACATACGGGTAGTGACAAAAGAAGAAATTGCTCAAAACAAGCAATTTCTCCTTTTGCCACAATGTTTTCCACTTTTAGTCATAGGTCATCCATTCAATTAAAGAGATTTTCCATTTTTTGACAAAATATGTTCAAAGTCGTCTGCTGCAGAATTGTCGTATGAGGGAAAGGGTTAAGAAGCATTGTAGAAAGTTTCAATGTTATGCATCAAGTGAATACTGAGATATGGACAAAACCTTAACCAGAAGTGAAACAAGAGGGCCATGATGGCCCTGGATCGCTCACCTGATTTTTTTTTCACGGTGTCCATAGTTTCCTACCAATTAACTTGGCTTGAAGGAATCTGATAGAGGGTCACCCTAGGAACATTTCTAAAGATTTTTTAAGTTTTTAACCAATCAACATGGCTTGAAGGAATCTGATAGAGGGTCATCCAAGGAACATTTCTACAAAATTATTTGAAAATCGCCGACACATTATAGTTTTCACTATAGCCATATAAGGCAAAATAGCCCCGCCCCCTGGCGGCCATGTTTTTCGACCAATTAACATGGCTTGAAGGAATCTGATAGAGAGTCATCAGACGGATGCCGGACAAAAGGCGATCACAATAACTCACCTTGAGCAAAGCTCAGGTGAGCTAAAAAGGGCTATAATTTGCATAAAATGCATCATAGAGTTATCTTACTTGATAATCTACATACGTGTGATAGTTGGGTAGGGTTGTATAAAGTTTCAATGCAATACATGTAGTATTTAAGTTTTCATGCAAAACCTTAACCAAGGTGTGACGCGGACACCAGGGTGAGTAGTATAGCTCTCATATTCTTGGAATCCCATATCACATTATTAACCCTTTCCGACATATGTAGCAGAAAAGCTTCAAAACGTTCAGACAAAAATATAAAAATATCTTAGAAAATTAAAAAATAAAAGTGCAAATTTATTTAAAGTCATCTGCTGCAGATTCATAACAAGAGCACCGCAGCACAGACGCTCGACTAATAGGGAGAAAACAGAAAAATGCATCTGCATTTGGGGCACAAAAATGTTATTCAAAGGGGCATCAAAACTATAACCAAAGTCAATGTGAGGGAGAGATTGACAGACAGACAGACAGACAGACAGACAGCCATACAAAGGAGAATAAATCCCCCATGGTGTCACTCTGTTCAGACAAGTATTGCTATAAATGACTCAATACACAAAACAAATTGTTTTTATTTTTTACTATATAATTGTTTAAATGAAATAGTTATCGCCCTATAAAGCCATTGTTCAACATTAAGATTTTTATGAAATTTATAAACAAAATTTTAAATTTCTTAATAACAAGATGTATATATAAAAAAGAGTTCTAACAAGATAACCAATGGAACAAATGTGTAGCCTGCCTATATTTCAGAAACAATAAACATCAATAAAATATCTTAAACTTAACCCTTTCCTCATAAAACCATGACGCCTCAGTGGCCTTGTGGTAGAGTCTCCGCCTCAGGTGCAGGACGTCCTGGGTCGATCAAGAGCCAGGTCATACCAAAGACTTTAAACATTTTAGAAATAGCTTTCCCTCCTGCCCTAAGAGTTTGTGTCTCGCAGGTATCAAGATAAATGAACCAGTAGTACTGCTAATGCCGCAGTCATAGTGTCCGCTTGACTGCCACGTTTAGCTACGTTGGAAAACGTGGCTACAATGTGAGCAAACGTAGAAAAACATGGCTAAAACGTGATCAAACGTGACAAAAACGTGAAGTGGAAATTTTAATTTTGGAATAAATTTGCTCACTTTCCATACAACGTACTACAACGTGGTACAGCATAGTATAACATAGCAGAAACTTAGCAAAAACATAAAAGAACGTGAACATAGTGCGTCCCGCCGGTTGATACGTTCTGTTGCGTTTGCGGACACGTTGTGCTGCACTATGCTACTATGTGGCCTCGTTGCTACCACATTGTTAGTGCCACATTATGCCATGCTGCGTCACGCTATGATACGCTGTAACTAGTTAGTATTACGTTATGAGCTGCGATATGTTATTGTGTTTTACGTTGTACAACGTTGTGCTACGTTTCTGCTATGTTGTGCAACAGTTTGGTATGTTGTGGTACGCTATATGTGATACGCTCTGTCGCATCAATGGATTGTAATTATTTCAACAGTCTTGGTAGAGGGTCTTCAATGCATGACGCGTTTTAACTGAATGTGGCGGCAGCGAGGCATAACGAAGCATATAATGACGAAGCGACAACGAGGTGACAGCTTGGCCTCAACGTGGCCTCAGCGATACATAACCCAACTTTGATATTCGTTGTCACCTTTTAATTGTGTCACAACGGGAATACAACAACAGCGAGGCTAGCACGTGGCTATGACATATCAGAAACGGGGCACAACGGCGAGGCCAAAGCATGACACTATGACTGGGAAATAACATACATACCCAGGAAACACTGTGATATAGCTGAAAAAGTGTTGAAAGCGGGATAAAAAATCCCAAATAAACAAACAAATCTTAGAACCACAGCAGACAACCCAAAAAATATCAGGTAAACAATTCCACACAAACCACACAAAAATTAACTTCAACGGTTTTAAAATCAACAGCCAATACTATGTAAATTCACAAACTTGTATAGTCTGGATTAGGTGATCAGCTTATTTCCAAATACATCAAAGTATGCATGCAAGACTAGATCGAGGGCTTGGCGTGAAATGGTTGTAACTAAAAACCTATTTTGAAAACCCTGGTTTAGGGGCAATTTTGACCCCTTTGTAAACAATGCAAATTTAGGTGCCATTGCTCAGAACGAGCAATGGCACCTAAATTTCCATTGTTTACCAAGAAAAATGATTCAACGCTTTTAAAAACTTTATGGTGAGGTGATGAACCTTGGTAAAAAAATACCAATTTTAGTTGCAACCGTTTCACACCAAGCCCTCGAGATGCTGAGTAAAATAGATCCTGATTGAACTGCAGGGAGGCTGTTTTGCATTATGCCCAAATGTCTACAACTCTGTTCATTAATTATACAATCAATTTTAGAGATCTTTACTTGGTAATTTCATTGGAGAAAACAGTTCAGCTTTTCTCAGATGTATACAGCATTTGACAATTCTGAGGCAGGCAAATTATTTCAACATTGTCGGAAAATGAGGAATTTTTCTGTTTCTTTATACATGTATAAGTTTTTATTCAGATTTTACCTTTTTTCCTTGCATGATTTCTAATAGATGACTCATAATGGATAAAAAGTTAATCTACAAAGACTTTTAAAATTAAAAAATCAAAATAATGTAGAAAACGGGAAATTATAATTGGCTAAGTTTGAGCAATTTCTCCTTCTCTTTTATATATATTATTTCGGGAGAGTCTTAACATTGTATAAGTATGGGGTATAAGTAAAACCAATTACATAAACAAAAGTGCATATGGGTATTTTGAACACTTAACAAAAATGACAAAACTTTGTGGGAGTATTGTAGAATAATTAAACAAGTGGGCCAAGGGTGGCCCTGGATAGCTCACCTGAGTTATGCAATAAGATTTGTAATGTTAACCACAGTAACTCATTTTGCAGTCAGGTAAGCTAATACAAATGCCCAGTATAGCTCCACTTGCCACATGGATTTATAACCCAATTAATGTTGTCTGTCTTTGGTCAAATTAATATGACTTGGGAAACTGATAGGTCTGTTTCAGATAAGATTTTCAAAGATTTTCTAATATCTCTCTATGGGCGAGGCAAATTTTGACCAGGGCCTTATTTGAACGCCACTTTGTCAAGGACTACTAGACAATGCTCCATACCAAATATCTCAGCTATAAGCCTTTCGTATTCTGACAAGAAGATTTTCAAGGTTTCCCTATTAATCTCAATGTAAAACAGGAGATCCCTGGGACAGGGCCAAAGTTTTTCCCTTTATATCACTTCAAAAAAGATGACCCCTAAGACCAGTCCAATTTGAACTCATGGGCATAATTTGAACAATCTTGGTAGAGGACCACTAGAAAAACCTACACACCAAATATTTTAGCTCTAGGCCTATCTTTTTCAGACAAGAAGATTTTCAAAGATTTTCCCTATATATTTTTCTATTTTAATCAAGTGAACGCTGAGTAAGGGCCAATTTTGACCCCAAGGGCATACTTTGGACAACCTTGGTAGAGGACCACTAGACATACTACACACCAAATATCTAAGTTCTAGGCCTTTCTGTATGAGACAAGATGACTTTCAAAGATCTTCCTTTCAGTTGCTATTGCAACCATATTCTGCATGAAATTAAATTCTTTGAACACTTTTGAAAGAGGATGAAAGGTGATGTCATTTAAAGAACAAGTTGGTGAAGGATGTCTGGACAAAAGTATGATGGACATCAGGCCATCACAATAGCTCACCATGAGCACTTTGTACTCGGGTGAGCTAAAAATGTATATCTACAAAATACTGCTTATCTATACATTCCCAAATACAACAAATCTGACTTTGAACACATCTAGGCAATTTATGGAAAATCTTACTAAATTTATGAAAGAACATTTATATATTAGATAGATTTGAAAACATGACAAAAAAAATATATATATATCATGTATAAATCTTTTCTTTTAATTTCAAATTGTTTTCTGAAAAATACACTTTGAATTTAAGATATATCATATGTCATATAAACATTAATGATTAAAATATAAACAATCATAATTAAAATATAAACAAATAATATTTCAAATATAAGCAAAACACTATTAATCAATAATATTCACCTTACACTTTCCTATATATAGCCTCTTTCTGACACATCTGCAGCAGATGACTTATGAAACATTGTGGGAAAAGGAGAAATTGCTTATAATGAACAAATTCTCCATTAGCCTCAATGTTTTCAACTGTATTCAATAATTAATCTTTCATATAAAGTGAGTTGTCATATATTGACCAAATGTAAGTGTCTGCTGCAGATTTGTTGTATGTGGAAAAGGGTTACTACTCAATCCAAGTATAAAGTTAAACCCTTTCCCACTTGTGGACGCATTTTGACGCATCTGCAGCAGACAACTATTGAAAACATTGTGGCAAAAGAAGAAATTGCTCAAAACAAGCTATTTCTCCTTTTGCAACAATATTTTCAACTCTTTTTAATAATTTGACTCTAATTCATGGAGATTTTTCACGTTTTTGTATCTAGATTTTCAAAGTCGTCTGCTGCAGATTTGTTGTTTGTGGGAAAGGGTTAAGAAGAAGGAGACACATTGTCCCTCTGTTTTAAACTATGTTGTCAATGGACACAAGTTCTCTGCTATAAGCTGGTAATTTTCGAACAATTACCAATATGTCTGCCTCTTTAATGTTAAGACTTCATCACTGTAATCTTAATCCTTTCCCACATAAAACAAATTGGCAGCAGAAGATGTGAAGAATCAATATCAATGAAAGTATGATTTTTGGAAAGATTTGAAAACATTGTGACATGTTTTCAAATGGCATCTGCTGCAGAGGCAGGGTTAATAAAAGCGTTCATTCTTACATTTCTAAAACAACCAATTTAACCTTTACCATATACGCTTAAAAGCCTTTCCCACAAACATACGTTTTTTGATGCTCTGCAGCAGACAACTTTTGAAAACATTCAGGCAAAAGGAAAAAAATTCTCATAATGAGCAATTTCTCCTCCTTTTGCCATAATGATTTCTACTTTATGCATTAATATTTATCCATAAAAGATATTCAATATTTTTGCCTACATTTTTTTAAAGTTGACTGCTGCAGATCTATAATATGTGGGAAAGGATTAAAACTATATAAAGATTATCTTTTTAATTCCAAATGTTCCTTTTTTTGTACTCAAGTGTTTGGAACAGTTGAACAGGTAAACAGGTAAAAGCACTTAAAAACCTATGGATGCTCAATAAATGGGTCGTTATATTTCCAAGTGCCATAACTCCAATTGTACATGTAGTGTCAAATATGAACAAACCAGTAACACAAGCATTTTGGTACTGATGTTTCCCAGAACAATTTCCAGACAGTAGTAGCCCAGACATTAAACCCGGAAATAAAAAAGCACACAGCCATATACGGATGGACACACAATGTGGCAACTCTTGGATGTAAATAACCAGCAATAGAGGGATTTACTCTGTAACAGGGAAAGGTTTAAAATGAGGTGAAATTGTTCTGAACAGAACATGGAAATGCCCAGTGCAAGTAAAAAACCAAATCAAGCCTTGAATAAAGATGACACCAACAGTTGAATAAAATTATTTAAAATCTAAACAAGTAAAATGAGTAAAATTATATATCAACTTTGTTGATTGGATGTGATATTGCTTAACTTTACCCTTTTTTCAAAATTTCAAGTACAATCATTCCATCAGATGTTCTCGAAGAAAGTGACACTAAAGTCATCATATCTGGTAAACAAAGAAAATCTAACAATTCTTCTCCCCCTTTCTCACTGAAAATATCAAAAATAATCTTACAATTCCTCTCCCTCTCTCTGAAAATACATAAACAAATCAATATACTATATAACTAACTAATTTTGATTATTTTGATTATTTTTCTAATTGAAAATATATACAGGAAAGAATTAAAAATCTTGCATAATTTAATCATTTAATTATTCTGAACATGTAAGTGTTGAATAGAGATCACCTGCCAAAAGGAAACTTGTGAAAGAACTCTTGGGCGGTTTGTTTCCATTATTAAAACCGCTTATTATCGCACCCCAACTTGCCTAATTTTGTTTATACTTTTCACAAACAAAACATTGACAGTTGATTCCTAGAATAACAGCTCTCTAACTGTATATCATTGTTTAACATAATAAATAAAGAGAGCGTCGTATTTCTCTAGTCATAACCCACCTGAAATGACAAATGTGCTTGTAAATATCCTATTTATAGAAAATAGCAGAGGAGGTCAGAATCTGCTTCTAATTGACTTCAAGTACATAAAACAATAGAATGTGAGTGTTGCTACAGGAACTTTGTCAACATAACCTTCAAAGCGAAAAATAAACACCCTGAAGGAACTTCCAACCAAAGTCTCTAGACAACAATGTTTCAACCAAAGAGGATGTGGTAAATGGATGCATCTCGCTTTCCAACATACAGACACCTTCTGATGCCTCTGCAAACAATGTTGTAAAAGAAAAAAATTGCTCATCATTTACAATTTCTCCATTTGCCAGAAAGTTTTCAAATGAGATTTTTTCCTATTTTTTGCTGAAGAATTGTTGTATGTAGGAAATGGGGGTTAACAGTCTTTATGTACTATGGTATTCATACACTTTATGAATGTTTATTTTAACCCTTTCCCTCATATGACAATTCTGCAGCAGACGACTTTGTCAAATATATATTGACATATTTTGTCAAATAATGGAAAATCTCTATAATTGAATGGATAACCTATGACTAAAAGTGGAAAACATTGTGACAAAAGGAGAAATTGCACGTTTTCAAAAAGCCGTCTGCTGCAGAGGCGTCAGAAAGCGTCTATATGAGGAAAAGGGTTAAGAAATTAATTTGCAATTTGATTTGAAGAGAGGATTGATATTCTTAGATATTCTATGAATTTCAAGTACCGGTAAATCTTTTACAAATTTAGAAGAAAAAAACCTTTTTCATCCTTTCCCACATACAACAAATCTGCAGCAGACAACTTTAAAAACACGCCCAAAAAAATTGGAAGCAATTAGAAACTCCCTTTAGATGAAAGTACAATAATTGAACAGAGTTAAAAACATGGTGACAAAAGGAGAAATTGCTCCCTTTGAGCAGTTTCTTCTTTTGTCTCCATGTTTTCAAAAAGCTGTCTGCTGCAGAGGCCTCAGAAGGCGTCTATATGAGGGAAAGGGTTATTTAAACATGGTAGGAATTTTCTCCAATTAACACTTAACACGTCCATTGTTGCAATAAAAAATAATTCCCCAGACCCCATCCTCAATTTCTATATGAGTAGGGAAAGAGGTAAAACATCGCTCGGATCTCTTTGGTTAACAAGTTATCATACCAAAATAAATGTATATTTTAAAATCTGTTAACCATGTGGTCTGCTACAAGAGTGTTTACAAGATGAAACAAATAAGACTAAGTGACAAAGTTTTTACTTCACATGATCTAGATTCAATGAAAATAAATGTTATAATGATCTAATTTTTTTGCAAATACAATATATAACAGTTTTTCCAATTTGACCAAGACTTGATGGATGTGAATGTTTTTAAGAACTTTTATGATTTGATGAAAATGTGGCAACTAAAATGTGATGAATGACCTAGTTTTAAACCCAATATGACCTATGATTTGTTTTTACCAATATAACCAAGTTTTTACCCAGAAAGACCTTGTTTCTTACCCAATACCCCAATACGACCTCATTTTTATTTGATTAAGATAAATGCTCTGATGAACTTTCATGATGATTTGATGAAAAATGTTACATCTGGTGTGATCACATGGTTTTTCTAATATAGTAATATCAAGGAAAATGTTAAATTCTATAGCCGACAAGACCTGAACTGTATTTATATTTACCTTACTAACACAGTTGTTAGTAGATGTTTGTAAGAACAAGTGCTATCGAAACCATCTGTTAGCCAAACAAATAAGACTAAGTGACAAAGTTTTTACTTCACATGATCTAGATTCAATGAAAATAAATGTTATAATGATCTAATTTTTTGCAAATACAATATATAACAGTTTTTCCAATTTGACCAAGACTTGATGGATGTGAATGTTTATAAGAACTTTTATGATTTGATGAAAATGTGGCAACTAAAATGTGATGAATGACCTAGTTTTAAACCCAATATGACCTATGATTTGTTTTACCAATATAACCAAGTTTTTACCCAGAAAGACCTTGTTTCTTACTCAATACCCCAATACGACCTCATTTATATTTGATTAAGATAAATGCTCTGATGAATTTTCATGATGATTTGATGAAAAATGTTACATCTGGTGTGATCACATGGTTTTTCTAATATGGTAATATGATTAATATCAAGGAAAATGTTAAATTCTATAACCGACAAGACCTGAGCAGACTCTAATATGGTAATATCAAGGAAAATGTTGAATTCTAAAAACGACAAGACCTGAGCTGTATTTATATTTACCTTACTAACACAGTTGCTAGTAGATGTTTGTAAGAGCAAGTGCTATCGAAACCATCTGTTAGCCAAACAAATTGTTCGTATCTTAAAGTTTGCTGCTAAAAATTATCAGGGTAACACCTGTTTTGGGTAAATCTGAATAAACCATTATTTCAACTGATTTCTGTTAAGATATTTTGAGCGCCATCTGGTTTGAAAAAAACTATCAGAGAAAAACAATGTCCTTTCTCAGAAAGAATAAGTTTGAACAAGAGTTAAACAAGAGGACCACGATGGTCGAAAATCACTCATCTGATTTAATAGAAATTACTTAGTCTTCAATGTTTTTTACTCTATGCATACAAGCAACGCCCCCTGATGGTCATGTTCATCAACAAATCATAATCATTTCAACAACAAATGGTAGAGGGTCACCCACGGAACATTTGTGCCAATTTCTTTTTAAATCAGGCCTATATGTTTGGACAAGTGGAAGTAAACCCAAATGTGCTGCCTCTATAAATAAAGTCTTTATTATTATTATTATAATTATCAATGTTTTCACTATATATACATATAAGTAATAAAAGCCCTGCTTCCTGGTGGCAATGCTTTTTAACAGTTCAAATAATATCAACAATCTTGGTTGACGGCACCCAAGGAACCTTTGGGCCAAATTATTTTCTAATCGGCCAATGCTTTTGTACAAGAACAATATTTAAGTTTTCTCTATACATGTATATACATATGTAAGGAAAACCTGTCGCACCCCTGATAGCCATGTGTTTCAATGAATCGGAATAAATTGAACAATCTTGGTCCCAAGGAACATTTTTGCCAAATTATTTTCTAATCAGGATCGGCTTTGTACAATAAGACTTTATAAGATTTCACTATAATATACATATAAGGAAAACAAGACTGCCCTATGGCTGCCATGTTTCCAACAGATTGGAATAATTTGAATAATCTTGGTAGAGGGTCACCCAAGGCACATTTGTGACAAATTACTTTCAAATCAGCCCAGCCAAGAAGAATTTCTAACTTTCACTATTCACATATAGGGAAACAAGCTCTGGCCCCAATGGATGGGAATAATTTGAACAATCCTTATAAAGGGTCAAATCCAAGGAAGGTTTGTGCAAAAAAAATATCTATTTTTAAAGTTTTGGCATTTTTACCCTTTTCTCATGTCAGAGCAAACAAATTTCTGCATGGAATTAAAAAAAAAAATCTTAATTTGGTTCATTGGTTAAGGAGGAGATGTTGTTTGTAGGAAAATGTGAACGGATAGATGAGGACCCGTCGGATGGTGAATGATCACAATAGCTCACCCAGCACTTCGTGCTCAGGTGTGTAATAATATGCTAATTTTTTAACAGTTTTCCCTTCTCTATACTTTTATCAAATGGTTTGCTGCAGACTAAACAAAAGATATCTGTATCAGGAAACTATTTAACTTACTTGTTCATTTAAACACAAAAAACTATTTGTTTCTTTCTCATAACATCATATAAATCAAATTAATTCATATAAGTCTCTTAAGCAATTCCTCCTTCTTCCTCAAAGCTTTTTAAAGTCATTTACTCCATAAGATATCAAATGCTGTCTGTACCAAGCAAAAACATTTTTCAGTATAAGGCTTTGAAAACATTGCAAAAAATGGAAAAGTTTTTCTTCACATTTTTAAACATTTCCCACATGCAGCTGCATTCTGAGGCATTTGAAACAAATAACTTTTTAAATCATTATAGCATCTTCTCCTTTTGCCTCAATGCATTCATCACTACTCAGTATTTATACTTTCAATAAGACCGTATTTTTGCCAAAATGTTTTCCAAGTATTCAATCAATCTGCTGCAGATTAGTATTATCTGGGAGGTTCAAAATTTAAATCAAACTACATAATCTATTTATTAATTATAGTGATGTTTTATCCCCTTCAAACGACACTCTGTTAGCTTCAAAGTATTTTCCAACTTCATCTAGCAGAGAACCTGAATCTACAACATAAGGCACATCAGCATGGTCTGCAGTGTAATTTTGTGGATCTCCATCTATATTTCTTTCTTCATCAGTTTCAGTGTTATTGTCATTATTTGATTGATTGCTATCTTTATTTTTATCCGATTCATTTTCAGTATCATCGTCTTTGAATTTTAGCATTGGTATTTTTTCTGAATCTATTTCATCATCTTTTTCAATCTGTGTGTCTCCACCTAGTGTTGCAGTTTCATTTGGCTGATTTCCTTCTGAATGCTGATCATCTACATTGCTTGGGCGACTGGTTCCCAGGTATAAAATTTCGTTGGATTGAATAAATTCTAATTCAGTTGCTGGACCAGAAGGTTCTGCTGCATGCTTAGACTTTAAATGCTGTGCCTTTGGAACTATTGTAATGTAACAACGAAACATGGATTATTGTAGATACAAGTTTTTCGGCCAAGAAACACGAGAACCCACCTTTTGAAGTTATTCTAATTTCATAATAATATGAACCTAAATGATAACAAGAGGGCCATGATGGCCCTGGATTGCTCACCTTAATTATACAATGTACTGTTATGCAAAACACATCAAGACAATTATTCTGAATGCAACCTTCGGTGTTAACAAGATTTTCCTTCATTTGGCCTAGTGATCTATAAATTATTTTTCCTGATATGACCCATATTCCAACATGGACTAGATATCATCAAAACAACATTCGGACAAATTTTCAACTTGCTCAAAGTAAAAATGCGGCCTCCGGAGTTTGAACAATATTTTCCTTTATTGACCTTGTTTCTGACCCCCATATGACCCATATTCGAACTTAAACTAGATATCATTTAGACAAACATTCTGACCATATTTCAAGATGCTTAAGCAAAAAATGCAGCATCCAAAGTGTTAACAAGATTTTCCTTCAGTTTGGCCTAGTGACCTAGTTTTTGACCCAGCATGACCCATATTCAAACTTGGCCTAGATATCATTCAGCTAAACATTCTGACCAAATTTCAAGCTGCTGTAGCAAAACATGCCGCTTCTACAGAGTTAACAAGATTTTCCCTCAATTTGGCCTGACCTAGTTTCTGACCCAATATGACCCATATTTAAACTTGACCTACATATCATCAAGACAAACATTCTGATAAATTTTCAAGCTGCTGAAGCAAAAAATGCAGCTTCTACAGTGTTAACAAGATTTCCCTTCAATTTTGCCTAGTGACCTAGTTTTTGACCCGGCATGACCCATATTCGAACTTGGCCTAGATATCATTCAGCTCAACATTCTGACTAAATTTCAAACTGCTGAAGCAAAAAATGCAGCTTCTACAGTGTTAACAAGATTTCCCTTCAATTCGGCCTAGTGACCTAGTTTTTGACCCGGCATGAACTTGACCTAGATATTTTAAAGACAAACATTCTGACAAAATTTCAAACTGCTGAAGCAAAAATTGCGGCCTCTGGAGTGTTAACAATATTTTCCTTCAATTTGACCTAGTGACCTACTTTTTGACCTGACATGACCCATGTTCGAACTTGACCTACACATCATCAAGACAAACATACTGATAAAGTTTCAACATGCTCAAGTTGAAAATGTGGCCTCCAGAGTGTTAACAAGATTTCGCTTCATATGGCCCAGTTTCGAACTTGTCCAAGATTTGATTTCATGAAGATTGGATGCAAAATGTAGCCTGTAGAGTGTTAACAAGCTGAAATGTTGACGACGCACGCCGGACAAAATGTGATCACAATAGTTCACCTTGCACTTCGTGCATAGGTGAGCTAAAAATTACAGTTTAAGACATTTTTACCCAGTGCAAATAGCTACCATCCTGTACATACACACATTCTGATCAGGATCTGCTTTGTTTCGTTTATACAAGAACTGTGTAGTAGATAGTTGATAGACAGACCAGACTTAAGGAATATGTAGTATGATCTTTAACTACACCAGATGTAAATATTGAAAATCATCTGGGCCCTTTCAACCAACCTTAAGATCTGTGCAGCCTGTGAAGATCCAGATAAGCCTATACCACTGCATAGTCTGATGAGGAACTTACTGTTTGCCATCGCCTATAACAAACATTCTCAAGCCCCTTGGTAAGGGTTATTACAAAAATTTCGTAATATCATTTGACATAAATTATTTCCTGGAAGGGATCTGTCTTTTGAAAACAGCATAGCAGCAATTTTTCTAAAAAAATTTTTTTTATTTATGGATAGCATCTCAGAATAAACAACAAATCTATAATGCAACTGACAGTACATAAATTAATTTAGAAAAAATTGAGGGATGCCTCGGAAAGATCTATAAGTCATTTCATGGGACCCTTTTTACTTTTGGTCATTGCGAGTCCACTATATACAATTTGATGATAACTGTCTTAACCCTTTCCCTCATACGACAATTCTGCAGCAGACGACTTTGGACGTATTTTATCAAAACATAGAAAATCTCCATAATTGAATGGATAACCTATGACAAAAAGTGGAAAACATTGTGGCAAAAGGAGAAATTGCACGTTTTGTGCAATTTCTTCTTTTGTCACTATGTTTTCAAAAAGTCGTCTGTTGCAGAGGCGTCAGAAAGTGTCTATATGAGGGGAAAGGGTTAAATTCAAAGGCTTGGCCCATTCAGTACATTGGTTGTATAGATGGTTACCTCTGACTTCATTGTACACATCCAACATGGAAATAGAGGCAAATTCCTGGGTTTCTGTTACTGCTGGATATGCCTGGAAAATAAATAGTTTGTAAACGTTATGAACCGTTAGGTTGATATGAAATTGCAAGAGTAGTCACGCTTTAACCCTTTCCCTCATATAAACGCTTTCAGATGCCTCTGCAGCAGACGGCTTTTTGAAAACATAGTGACAAAAGAAGAAATTGCACAAAACGTGCAATTTCCCCTTTTGCCACAATGTTTTTCCACTTTTTGTCATAGGTTATCCATTCAATTATAGAGATTTTCCATTTTTTGACAAAATACGTTCAAAGTCGTCTGCTGCAGAATTGTCATAGAGGGAAAAGGTTAAGGAACACAACAAAAGAGCCTAATATTCATAGAAAATATACATTCCTGTTCCACTTTGGGTCTAAGGAAAATATTAATAGAACAATAGAACCCAATATTTTAGAATATTAAAATACCTGTTCCACTTTGGATATAAGGAAAATACAACAGAACCCAATATTTGTAGAATATATACACAGCTGTTCCATTTTGGGTATAAAGTACATGAAATAAAGACAATGGAGCCCAATATTAGTAGAATATATACATACCGGTACCTGTTCCACTTTAGGTATAAAGAACAAAACAATGGAGCGCAATATTAGTATCTAAAATATACGTACCTGTTCCACTTTGGGTATAAAGAACATGACAATGGAGCCCTATATTAGTATATAAAATATACATACCTGTTCCACTTTGGGTTTAAAGAACATGACAATGGAGCCCAATATTTTTAGAATATATTCATACCTGTTCCACTTTGGGTATAAAGAACATGAAAATGGAGCCCAATATTTGTAGAATATATACATACCAGTTCCACTTTGGGTATAAAGAACATGACAATGGAGCCCAATATTAGTATCTAATATATATACATGTACATACCTGTTCTACTTTGGGTATAAAGAACATGACAATGGAGCCCAATATTAGTATCTAATATATATACATGTACATACCTGTTCCACTTTGGGTATAAAGAACATTACAATGGAGCCCAATATGGGTGGTATTCCGGCTACATGAAAGGCCACTCTGTAATCACCCATAGTGTCATACATGTATCCTGTAAACACACACAAAAATGGTCTGTCAGACGAAACCCATTCTTTTTCAGTTTTACTATTTACCCTTTAACACTTTCCCACAAACAAGAAATCACTTTGCAAACATATGGATAAGCATATGGAAAATCTCTGTTAATGATAATTTCATTTTTGGAAACAGTTGAAAACATTAAAATCTCAAATTTTGGCTGCTGCAAATGTATCTAAGTGGATCTGAAAAGTGTCTGTATGTGGGACAGACAGGCTGTATATTACTCTATCCCTGCACAATATGAATGTGAGTGGCTGAGTGCCTCTTCAGAAGAAACAAATTGAAAACATGGTGAAAAATTGCTAATCATAGACAATTTCTCCTTTTTGCACATGGTTTTTAATTTTTTCTTAGAACTAAACTTTTAATTGTTCTGGATATTCCATAATATTTTAAGATGATGACTGACAATAAAGTTTGTTTAATTAATACCTCTTTACCAGAATCTGAAGCCAATACAAGAATTATCCAGAATTGCCTTAGTCCTACTTTTCTTCAAGTAAGAAATAAGAAAAAGTCTTAAACAGTATATGAAAAGTTAACCCTTTCCCTCATAAAGACGCCTCTGCAGCAGACAGCTTTTTGAAAACATAGTGACAATAGAAGAAATTGCTCAAAACAAGCAATTTCTCCTTTTGCCACAATGTTTTCCACTTTTAGTCATAGGTTATCCATCCAATTATACCAAAATATGGTCAGTCCTCTGCTGAAGAATTGTCTTATGAGGTTAACCTGATAAACCGTTTGTAAAGTCGACTGCTTATTTTACAATTTCAAAAGCAGAAGTTTCCAAAAGAGATAAAAACATTGTGGGAAACGAAGAATTTACTTGTTTTGGCCAATTTCTCTTTTTTGCTCGATGTTTAAAAATTCATCTGTTGCAGAAATTTTACTCGTTCTCTATATGTAAGAGAGGGTTACAGATTATAACATGGTGCATCAAACTTAACTCAGTAAAATTAAATTACTTGATAATTTTTTAAGGCGTTTGAATTATAATTGAATCTGCAGAAGACAACTTTGAAAACATTGAGTGAAAGCTAGAACAATCACAGGATGTGATTAATACTCCCAAAAGCCGCCCTGATAGGAAATGCTACTGAAATATTTAGAAATCACACCTAAAAATGACAATGTTATTATGTATGGATCAGGTCATTCTTGTTTTGCTCAATTTTGCATTGTCTTTGTTAAAATTAGAAAATAAAGCTAAAAAAAAACACTGCACTTCTTGTCATTAATGTTAACCATTTTATGAAGTTTTATTAAATTCCATCAAGAAGGTTGAAATTTATGCTCCGGACAAAAGTTTGACAAAAAAAAAAAGGGGGGGGGGGGGGGGGGGGGGGGGGCAATAATATACAATTATGGACTTTTCAGCTGTTATACATGATGTGATATGCACCAAAAAATTCATTATTGACCGAGGCGATAGCCGAGGTCAATAATGATTTTTTTGGTGCATATCAACATCATGTATAACAGCTGAAAAGTCCATAACTGTTTTATTATATAACCCTTAATTTATCATATTGTTTTGATATTGATCAACTTAAAAAAAAACAGAGGACCACTCAAAGAACATTTCTGTTGTATGTTGTATAAATTTCTGTCTCATGATTATGGAAGGGTATTAACGCATAAATTGCATCTTTCCTTCGTACATTACAACTTGCATTCGTACATTTACATCTTGCTTTCGTACATTCACATCTTGCTTTGTGACATTCACATCTTGCTTTGTGACTTGCACATCATGCTTTGTACATCTTGCGTTGTGACATGCACATCTTGCTTTGTACATCTTGCGTTGTGACATGCACATCTTGCTTTGTACATCTTGCGTTGTGACATGCACATCTTGATTCGTACATTCACATCTTGCATTCGTACGTTCACATCTTGCTTTGTGACATTCACATCTTTCTTTGTAACTTGCACATCTTGCTTTGTGACTTGCACATCATGCTTTGTACATCTTGCGTTGTGACATGCACATCTTGCTTCCGTACATTTACATTTTGCATTCATACATTCAATATTACATTCGGTTATCTGACATTATATTCAGAGATTATAGGCTTTTATTAATAGATAGAAATTGTCCATAGTTTTACTTCGATTTTTAGTTTGGAAAGGGTTAACGTTTAAGTTTTGGGTAGCCTGTAAAGCCAGTCCAATGAGTATGTACAACATAAAGGGTTAAAGTTTATGTTGTGGGTAGCCTGTAAAGCCAGTATAATGAGTATGTACAGCAGAAAGGGTTAAAGTTAATGTTGTGGGTAGCCTGTGAAGCCAGTCTAATGGGTATGTACAACATACAGAAAGGGTTAAAGTTACTGTTGTGGGTAGCCTGTAAAGCCAGTATAATGAGTATGTACAACAGAAAGGGTTAAAGTTCTGTTGTACATACTGTTGTGAATCGCCGATCTAGCGAAGAATTTGAAATAAGGCTAAAACATTAAATAAAAAAATGCATCATGCCATCAAGCAAAATGTTCAAGGACGATCCTAATGTCAGATAACCGAATGTAATATTGAATGTATGAACGCAAAATGTAAATGTACGGAAGCAAGATGTGCATGTCACAACGCAAGATATACAAAGCATGATGTGCAATTCACAAAGCAAGATGTGCAAGTCACAAAGCAAGATGGGAATGTCACAAAGCAAGATGTGAATGTACGAATGCAAGATGTGAATGTACGAATGCAAGATGTGAATGTACGAATCAAGATGTGCATGTCACAACGCATGATGTACAAGGCAAGATGTGCATGTCACAACGCAAGATGTACAAAGCATGATGTGCAAATCACAAAGCAAGATGTGAATGTCACAAAGCAAGATGTGAATGTCACAAAGCAAGATGTGAATGTACGAAAGCAAGATGTAAATGTACGAATGCAAGTTGTAATGTACGAAGGAAAGATGCAATTTATGCGTTAATACCCTTCCATACATGATAACAGTACGTTTTTGACATGATAACAGTCTAAAACGCGCGTCTAAAATGTTGGTAATGCACGTGCATGACGTCATTTAAAAAAAATACGTCACCGGAATGACCACTCGGAAGTTTCCGTGGTCATTCGGAACGCACCTCGGAAAATTCCGTAGCGTACGGATAAAGGCGAAGGATATTAATAGGCGGCTCGTGGGATTCCCCGGTCTTCCCCTGTTACTATTTATAAAACGGGTCAATATCAGAATAAAACGGGTCAATATCAGAAAAAAACGGTCAATATCGCTAGATATTTTTTCTAAAAAATTACTTTTTAGCCAATGAAAAGGCGTCTATTTATAGATTATATAATAACTCTTGTTATTTGCTAAAATAGAGTTTTGGTTCTTATACACTGCACTTTTTCTTATTGTGCTTTACCATTGTCTTAAGTTTTATTAAATTCCATCCAATAGTTTTAAAGTTATTCTCTTAACAAGAAAAAAGTAAAAAAGGGCAATAACTCTGTAATAAGCTAACTAGAGTTATGTTTCTTGCACACTGTACTTCCTTTCATTGTGGTTTACCATTGTATGAAGATTTATGAAATTCCACCCAGTAGTTTTCAAGTTATACTCTGGACAAAAAGTAGTAAGTAAGGGCAATAACTCTGTAATTATCTCAAAGAGAGTCATGGTACTTGTACACTGCACTTCCTTTCATTGTGTTCTTCCATTGTATGAAGTTTAATGAAATTCCGTCCTGCAGTTTAAAAGTTATTCAAAGGACAAGAATTAAGGAAGAAAGGGAAATAACTCTGTAATGAGCTCAAATAGAGGTATGGTTCTTGTGCTTTACCATTGTTTGAAGTTTGATTAAATTCCATCCAGTAGTTTATAAGTTATGCTCCGGACAAGAAAAAAGTAACAAAGGGCTATAACTATGTTATTAGCTCAAATAGAGTTATGGTTTGTGTACACTGCACTCCTCTTATTAAGCTTTACCAATTTATGAAGTTTCAATCATTTCCATCCAGTAGTTTGCAAGTTATTGTCAGGACAAAAGTTTGACAACAAAAAACACAACAAAGGGCAGTAACTCTGTTATTTGCTTCAATGGTGTTATGGTTCTTTCAAACTGCACTTTCTCTCATTGTGCTATACTATTGTATGAAGTTTTATTAGATTCAATCAGGCAGTTTTCAAGTTATTCTCCGGACAACAAAAAGTTACAAGGGGCAATAACTCTGTAATTAAGTAAAATATGTTATTGTTTTTGTACACTGCACTTCCTCTTATTATGTTCTATCATAGTATGAAGTTTAATTAAATTCCTTACAGTAGTCTCCAGACAAATAAAAAATTGCAACATACCAGCCAACTGACAGGCCACAGGGTGACACCAATATACCCCTTTCAAAATTTGTTAGTTGAGGGTATAAATATGGACACTGTCTATTAATGAAAGCACACTTATTGTAATCTTTTATTAAATTCATCTGCTGTCAGACACCATCTGTTTGTGGGTTAAGGAGGGTTAACTATGCACCTGTCAAGATATTTTAGAGTTGTTTTGCTTTGAGAATATCTGTCTGTAAACTAATCTGCAGAAATGAGGGTTTTTATTATTAACCATTTCCCACCTTCAAAACAAGTAATTTCTGCTTTTGCCATGATGTTTCCAACTTTTTATAGTAATTATACCTACAATTATAGAGATTTTCCGTATTTTTTAGTAGACATTTTCAAAGTCGTCCGCTGCAGATATACTGTATGTTGGAATTGAATGTATATTGTTTTATGGCGCATCGACAGCTAAGGTCATTTAGCGCGCAATTAAATTTAATTATTCATGATCCCCGGGTAAACAAACCAGTACTAGGCTAGAAAATGTGCCTCGCCCAAGGGCACTCCACCATGACCGTAGTGCCGCGACTGGGGATCGAACCCGGGACACCCGGTTTCGAAATCCCCGACGCTAACCACTCGACCACAGCGGATTCCTGTATGTTGGAAAGCAGGGACCTAGATAAGATCTACGTCCCTGTTGAAAAGGGTTAAGTGTAAAGTTTTACAATGCAATTTGTAGCCCTTTACCTTATTCTGATAACTTGTGACACCTTTTTGCAGCAAGCAGCTATCGAAAACATTGTGAGAACAGGAAATATGGCTCTTAACCATCAATAACTATTTTATCTATACTGGTTTACACTAATCCCCAAATACATAAGATAAAAAGATATAACTTTGTTTTATAGAGATTTTTCCCTGCTTTTTCTATATATTTTTTAAGTTGTCTGCTGTAGATTTGTTGTATGTGGGAAAGGGTTACAATTTGTATCACAACTATATGTCATGTATTACATCAGTGGTGTTGTGGTTAGAACAGATGTCTGAAAAGACTTTAGACCCAGGTTTAGATTTGATCCTCATTCCGGTCATATAGAAAGGAATGTTTAAGGCTTCCATCCTTGTTGGTTATAGAAAACCCTTTTTGCTGATCCCCAGTAGCTCAGTCAGTAGCAATAAAGGCTATCAATCCAGGTTTGTGAGCTTGAACCCTGATCGGCCATCATGCTTTCAGACGTTTGACAAAGTCAATGGCAACAAGCATAATTCTTCTTTTAACCCTTTCCCTCATATGACGATCCTGCAGCAGACGACTTTGAACGTATTTTGTCAAAACATAGAAAATCTCCATAACTGAATGGATAACCTATGACAAAAAGTGGAAAACATTGTGGCAAAAGGAGAAATTGCACGTTTTGTGCAATTTCTTCTTTTGTCACTATGTTTTCAAAAAGCCGTCTGCTGCAGAGGCGTCAGAAAGCGTCTATAATAGGGTTAAGGGTTAACAATGGGTTAAAAGTCTATGTGGAAAAGCAGCCATTTGCTTTGAGAGACTGTTGTGTGAAATATTGGTGTGAGAAAATCATGAAGCACATAGGTGAACTAGCCGCCCTGATATGACTTTAACATTGTTGAAAACAGAGACAAACCCAAATCAATCAACCTTCTTGGGTTCAGAAAAGTTTTGAAAGACTGAAAGACTTGTGCCAAGATCATTTTGACAGTAAAGAACTGATAAATACTGATAGAGCATGCTTTTTGATAGAACTGTTATATATAACTGTTGCAAGTGCTGTGTAAAACACAATTCAAACAAACATGAATTCTGAAACGTTGCTTCATTAAATTTGCTGCTTTGCAGCAGATCATTTTTCAAAATTTGCTACATTTTCAATAAAGGGTGTTAACATTTGTGTTTCATTGACATATAGACAGGGTCTTTCTGATTAATAGTAATATGTTATCAATATTTGAGCTAGGTTAACCCTTTCCCACTTATAGACGCTTTCTGACGCCTCTGCAGCAAACAACTTTTGAAATCTTTCTGGCAAAAGTAGAAATTGCTCAAAACAAGCAATTTCTTCTTTTATCACTATGTTTTCAACTCTTTTCAGTAAATTAAAGTTACTGTAATTATAAAAACATTTATAGAGCTTTTCCGTGTTTTTGCCTAAAGATTTTCAAAGTTGTCTGCTGAAAATTTATTGTATATATATGGGAAAGGGTTGAAAAATCAGGGTCAGAATGGTTTGTATATAAACATAAATTTGTGATTGATTGTGGTTTAACACCATTTTCAAGAGTATTGCAGTCATAACATCAAAAATAGCCATTTCAACTTTTCTATTCTGTATCATTCAAGTTTCCTCAGATAGTTTAAAAGCATACTATTGTACTCCGAGCTCTAGATATAATTTTATTGTCTAAAATCCTTATTTGACCCTGATCACTATGGTGGGTGTTACTCCAGAGAATCATCTCACCGAGACAATATCGAGGGCTTGGCGTGAAACGGTTGTAACTAAAAACCTATTTTGAAAACCCTGGTTTAGGGGCAATTTTGACCCCTTTGTAAACAATGCAAATTTAGGCGCCATTGCTCAGAACGAGCAATGGCACCTAAATTTCCATTATTTACCAATTAAAATGATTTAACGCTTATAAAGACTTTTATTTATGGCGAGGTGATTAACCTTGGTAAAAAAATACCAATTTAAGTTACAACCGTTTCACGCCAAGCCCTCGATATAGCCACAATACAGGGTTTTGTTAGATAGTAAGAGAGAAAATGTATAGAAACTATTTTTACCATTTCCCACTTATAGACGCATTTTTACGCATCTGCAGCTGACAACTTTTATAAACATTGTGGCAAAAGTAGATATTGCTCATGCTTCAGATATGTTTTATATGAGAAAGAGTTAACTCCCCCTTATCTAGATCTGTGATTGTACTTACCTGCAACTGGAGGGCCGATTGTAAACGGTATACTAAAGACACCAAGCAGGAAACCAATGGCTTGTGATGCTTCTGCAGGTCCAACAATATCGAAGGCAATTGGACCAATAAGACAAACAAAAACACCATCACACAATCCCATCACTAGAGAAATGGCAATAATTCCCCCAAAGGATTTCGAAAACGGGATACATATCGTTGAAATTCCGAGGATAAGGAAGCCCATTTGCTGCATTTTGATTCTGCTGACCCAAGGTAAGTCGGCAACCTTTCCGCATATAATACGGCTGATACCTGATGTGATGCTCAAACACAGGATTGGTAGACTGCCATCTTCTCCTGGAAAATTGTCAGCAATATGTTTGGGCTGAAAAGGTTTAACAAAACATGAACATGACAGTTATATCCAGCGGTATACTGATATTACCTACATGTAGAAAATATTTCTCTTATCAAGTAAGCCTTATTTTGTGGGTTCTCAAAAGAATCTTCTTATTGAGTATCCAAAACTTTAGTTTTGGGGGTAAAATAGTGATTTAATTTGTGTTTTTATATGCCCCATACCTGCAGATAAGCAAAGTTAACCTGATTCTGACCTTAGTGCAAAAATACATATTTTCATGACATACATTTATTTTTCGTCCAACTTAACCGTTTCACACATACAACAAATCTGTGAAAAAATATGAGTTTTCTCTTTAAATGAAAGTATCAATAATTATTCTTTCATGTAAAGAGATACATGTCATATTTTTGTGCAGATATTTTCAAAGTTGAAAACATTATGGCAAAATGAGAAATTGCCAAGTCATTAGAATCAAAATTCATCTGCATGTCAGGTGTTAAATTGTGTTTCTCACCAAGTTTCTTGAAACAATCTATTACTAAGAGCAGCACAGTGCAGAACCAGATCAAACTAAGCATACATCATATGGTTGGTTTCACAGAGCATGACTTGAATATATATATATATATCCAGAGACATACAAATACATTTATATATGTCTCCGATATATATGATAACTCGGTACCCGGACATAATGTCCACAGACAAAATGCCACAATATGAAAAGAGGACAAAATATCACAGTTTATTTCGAAAAACATTTATTGTAAATTACAGAGCTCTGAAATTATAATGTTAAAGCAGCACACCACAAGTAGCAACAGTATTTGAGCGAAATAGTTCATGAGCTATCACTTTTATCAGCTATCCACACATCCCATAGCATATATAAAACACATGTGTGGCATTTTGTCCACTTGTGGTGTGCTGCTTTAACATTATAATTCACAATAAAATGTTTTCGAAATAGACTGGCATTTTGTCCTCTTTTCATATCGTGGCATTTCGTCCGTTGACATTATGTCCGTGGACATTTTGTCCTGTGGCATTTTGTCCGTGGACATTTTGTCCAGGATTCAATAACTCATATTAACTACAATTCTGTTTGTGCTAGTCTATCATCTACCTTACAATGGCTCAAAAAACCACTCAGTTATAAGTAGAGTAGCATCGACAGTTTGGCATACAATCTGTAATATCTTTATTTTATTGGGGATGAGATCAAATTTCTTCCAAACAATGCCTCTATATATCAAACACATGCCGAGTAGTCAATTGAACACCAGACAAAGTGCTCTCAACAGCCTTTGCTAACAAAACTTTATCTGTTATAAATAAAAAAGCCCAAAATGCTATTTTGAGACCGCTGACAAACACTTCAACTGTTATTTACTACAAGAACTTGTGACACAAAAAAACAAAAAGGACATGATTGTGTTACCACAATCAAAGATCCAGGGCAGTCTAAAAATGACTGTGCAATATGATTAGGCATTTAGTTATTCACCATTGAGCCTAAAATGCTTCCCCAAAGCATCATTCTGCAGTACAGTATCTTAGACTTTGAATGCACATGCAGCTTAACCCTTTCCCACAAACAACAAATCTGTGGCAGACATCTTTGAAAACAATAGGGAAAATCTTTGTAAATGAAAAATAGTTATTGCAGCTTATTATGATCGATTTCTTCTTTAGCCACAATGTTTTCAAAAGTCATCTGCAGAAGATGCATCAAAATGTGTCTAATTTCTTTTTTGGCAACAATGTTTTCAAACCTGCTGCAGAGGTGTCAAAATGCGTCTGTAAGTGGGAAAGGGTTTTAACTAAATATTGATCGAACAAAGCAATTCTTTCTTTTACCAATAATGTTTTCAATTATATATCAATATTTTTCACTTTAGATTCAAGAACTTAAATATTTTGATCACAATCAGAAAACTATCCCATTGAGTAATCCATTAAATGCAGGAAGGTCCTTGTTAACCCTTTCCCTCATACGACAATTCTGCAGCAAATGACTTTTAACATATTTTGTCAAAATCTCTATAATTGAATGGATAACCTATGACTAAAAGTTGAAAACAACTTGGTAAAAGGAGAAATTGCTCGTTTTGAGCAATTTCTTCTTTTGTCACTATGTTTTCAAAAAGTTGTCTGCTTCAGAGGTATCAGAAAGCAGGTCAAGGTGGATGACATTGAAAGGACATTGAAAGGATATAACTATGAGGCGCCGTTTTACTATTTATTCCTTATTTTTTTATATCAGGAATTCAATTTTTTTATATCAGAAAAGGTGGATGACATTGAAAGGACATTGAAAGGATAATAACTATGAGGCGCCGTTTTACTATTTATTCCTTATTTTTTTATATCAGGAATTCGATTTTTTGATATCAGAAAATGGATTTCTTGATATCAAGAAATAAAGAGTATTTTCTGATATCAAAAAATATCAATTAATCTATTTTCTGATATAAAAAAATACTGACGATTTTCTGATATCAAGAAATACATTTTCTGATATCAAATATTCATTTTCTGATATCAGGAATTCGAATTCTTGATATCAGAAAATCATCTGATAAGGAAAAATAGAGCATATTTCTTGATATTTTTGATATCAGGAATTCGATTTTTTGATATCAGGAAATCAATTTTTTGATATCAGGAAATCAATTTCTTGATATCAGAAAATAATGAATATTTTCTGATATCAAAAATTCGAATTCCTGATATCAAAAAATACTCTTTATTTCTTGATATCAAGAAATCCATTTTCTGATATATCAAAAAATCGAATTCCCGATATCAAAAAATAAGGAATAAATAGTAAAACGGCGCCTCATATATATAAGCATTAAATCTTATTGAACTTCAAGCTTTGGGTTTGATCTCATCTCTTTCCCACTTACAACAAATCTGCAGTGTAGGCTTTTGGAAACACCAAGGCAAAAATATTTCTATATATATATATATATATTGAATTAAATTTAAAACGTTGTGGCAAAATAGAGAAATTTCTCTCTTTTTTCCTGATTGTTTTCAAAAGATGCAGAGACATCAGAAAGCGGATTAAAATCAGTTAGTGCTTATTTAGTATCACTAGAAGACTAGACAGTGCTAGGCTACGAGATGCCCAAGGGCACTCAGCCACTTCTGATTTTAAATAAATTGATGCAAATTCTTGTAGCAACTGAAAAAGTGTGAGAATCAATTTAACAAAGAGTTGTTAAAATGGTGGTCGAAAAGTGCTAAATTCATAATAAACCCATATTAAGCAAATTCACCTTTTCCCACACTCTGTTATAAAATGTTATCTGTTGCAGGAGTGTCAAAAGTCGTCTCTAGATGTATATGCAAGGGTGTATCCGTTACACAGCCCTGGTTCAATGTCCAGTACTGACCTTACCCTAACACAGATTAGGTAAAATTATCTGGGTGATATAATCATATAAGCAATTATCAAGTAATCATGTAACATGTACCTATGTCTCTACAGTCAGTGACCGGTGTTGATCAATCCTGATAACATATTACGTTCTCTTTTTTTCTCTCAAGTCTTTCACCACTTTGTAGGGTTTAAACCATTGATTGATTGATTGGGTTTAACGCCGTTTTTAACAATTTCTCAGTTATATCGCGGCGGCCAGTTCACCTACTCATACATAGCCTGGTTTTCTCACCCCAGTACTCCACAAAACAATCTTCCCAATCAACTAGCTGCTTTTCCACAGACTTAACCCATTGGTGGAAGACAAATAACGCATGTCGCATTGACTTTTGTCAATCGTCTGAAAGAATGTTGGCCGAGCCGGGATTCAAACTCAATACCCCCCGATTGACAGCCTGCGGCGCTACCGACTGAGCTACCAGGCCTCAGCAGGGTTTAAACCAGGAACACATGGTCTCAAATTCTGCAGGCCAAGTTCCCAGCCTGAGTGAAGGCAGATTCCCAACACAATGTCATGCTTGTGTATTAAATTCGCAACAATTCACCAGCCTTTTTTTAAATTGATTAACACGGATAATTTTACCCAATACCTTTTTTCAAAATGCTTTTATTGAAATACTTTTTAAACAGAGTTGAAATCATCA
The DNA here is from genome assembly GCA_031761405.1 of Serripes groenlandicus. Taxonomy (NCBI): domain Eukaryota; kingdom Metazoa; phylum Mollusca; class Bivalvia; order Cardiida; family Cardiidae; genus Serripes; species Serripes groenlandicus. Next base: position 10,936,867 of record JASEVX010000005.1, on the reverse strand, counting down.
TGGCAATGGGAGACGTAATGAGCAAATTCCCCTTTTCTCAAAGTATTTCAATGTTATTATTGTTAAACTAATACTTCTAATTGATCTCAAATTTACATATTTGGAGATCCCTCATTAGCCAAGACACTTTTTAAAATAAGTTTTTCTTTCATCTGTATGCACAGCGTAATATGTATCTATTAGTATTTGTCTCATTCACATCAAGTCATAGATACTTATTCTTCCAATCTGATCTTGGTACGATGAAAATTAATTACGCAACACAAATGTAAACAATTGATTTATTTACTCTTTATTTGCTTTTCAGTAATCATCATTTTGAAACAATAGCTTTTTTTGACAATTCTTTTGGTTTTTTAACCCTTTCCCTCATATAGACGCGTTCTGACGCCTCTGCAGCAGACGGCTTTTTGAAAACATAGTTACAAAAGAAGAAATTGCAAAAAACGTGCAATTTCTCCTTTTGCCAATGTTTTCCACTTTTATCCATTCAAATTATAGAGATTTTCTATGTTTTGACAAAATATGTTCAAAGTCGTCTGCTGCAGAATTGTCGTATGAGGGAAAGGGTTAAGCAAAATTTACGCTTCTTATCTTTAGCCTTGATGACTGTCAGTATTTTCTGGGTGATAGACAAGTACTATGGACGCATTTGGCATTAGCCCCACCCCCGAGTCAACAGTCTCTTGACCAGAGTTGACTCAAGTGGCGCTCGTTTAAACAATAGACAGCCTACTCAGGTTAACCCGATGTCACCCTACCCCAAAAGCTAGGTCACATCGGGTAACTATCAGAACAAGAGGCCCATGAGGGCCTATGCTCTACTGGTATGGTTCTTTGGTCATTTTCAATCCAGAGCATGTATGTATGGTGAAGATCGGATAGTAAATGGAGGCTCTTTTGTGTTCACAAGCTGTATTATAGCGATTTTTACAATTTCATGGGCCATAATCCAGTCTTGCATGGGCGGATCTAGCTGGTTTTCAAAAGGACCCAAGCTCTCATCAATATTTAACTACTATCTAAGTTTGGTGAAGATCAGATAGTAAATGGAGCCTCTATTGTGTTCACATGCTCAATTATAGCAATTTGGACAATTTCAAGGGCCATAATCCAGTCTTGCATGGGCGGATCTGGCTGGTTTAGGAAAGGAACCGAGCTCTCATGGATATCTTACTACTGTATAAGTTTGGTTGAGATACAATCAAAAGTGAAGACTATCGTGTTAAAAAGTTCTTTTATAGCAATTTTGACCATTTCAAGGGCCATAATCCAGTCTTGCATGGGCGGATCTGGCTGGTTTTCAAAAGGAACCGAGCTCTCATGGATATCTAACTACTGTATAAGTTTGATTGAGATACAATCAAACGTGAAGACTGTATCGTGTTAACAAGCTCATTTATAGCAATTTTGACCATTTCAAGGGCCATAATCCAGTCTTGCATGGGCGGATCTGGCTGGTTTTCGAAAGGAACCGAGCTCTCATGGATATCTAACTACTGTATAAGTTTGATTGAGATATAATTAAAAGTGAAGACTGTATCGTGTTAACAAGCTCTTTTATAGCAATTTTGACCATTTCAAGGGCCATAATCCAGTCATGCATGGGCGGATCTGGCTGGTTTTCGAAAGGAACCGAGCTCTCATGGATATCTAACTACTGTATAAGTTTGGTTGAGATACAATCAAACGTGAAGACTGTATCGTGTTAACAAGCTCTTTTATAGCAATTTTGACCATTTCAAGGGCCATAATCCAGTCATGCATGGGCAGATCTGGCTGGTTTTCGAAAGGAACCGAGCTCTCATGAATATCTAACTACTGTATAAGTTTGGTTGAGATGCAATTAAAAGTGAAGACTGTATCGTGTTAACAAGCTCTTTTATAGCAATTTTGACCATTTCAAGGGCCATAATCCAGTCATGCATGGGCGGATCTGGCTGGTTTTCGAAAGGAACCGAGCTCTCATGGATATCTAACTACTGTATAAGTTTGGTTGAGATACAATCAAAAGTGAAGACTGTATCGTGTTAACAAGAAATTGTTTACGGATGGACGCACGCACGCACGCACGCACGCACGCACGCACGCACGCACGCACGACGGACACATCGCCACGACATAAGCCCTTCTGGCCTTTGGCCAGTAGAGCTAAAAATAGTACACTTCAGTCTGGCAGACCATGGCTGAAGACTTGGTTGATGAAAATTTGAACTAGTTAATCAAGTGTTAAACACTTTACCGTTCAATGTTTAACACGTTATTTATAACCGAGTTGACCGAGTAAAGACGGTATACCTGGGTAAATTAACTTGGGGGATAATGTTGAACAGGCTCTATGATTACCAAATAGGAAAGGCCTGGGATCAAATTTATGACATTACGTTTTCAAAATGGACGCTCTTTTACTAGATCAGAAGCTTACAGATATATAATAAAACCAAAATAAACTATCAATCTATGTGTAATGATTCAATTATCCCACATATTTAGATAATTAGAGATAACCCTCATTTGCGTAACCCTTTACTATTCACCGTTTCCCTCATATAGACGCTTTCTGACGCCTCTGCAGCAGACAGCTTTTTGAAAACATAGTGACACTAACAAAAGAAGAAATTGCACAAAACGTGCAATTTCTTCTTTTGCCACAATGTTTTCCACTTTTTGTCATAGGTTATCCATTCAATTATGGAGATTTTCTATGTTTTGATAAAAAACGTTCAAAGTCGTCTGCTGCAGAATTGTCGTATGAGGGAAAGGGTTAAGATAATAGATGGTGATAGACTGACATGTTTGAACCGTTAAACTGATACAGAAATATTTACACATCTGTTGCAGACGACTCCAGTTAAACAGTGTGGAAATTACGCAAATGGCTCAAAACGAGAAAGTTCCTCTTTTTGCATATTCTTTTCAACTCTGTATTGCAATAATTTATAGATTTTGTAGAAGATACATGTCCCTTTTCTTTGCTTTTTTTACAAATCAGGTAAATAAGCCCTTTCCCTAGATGCAAGATACATTATGAGATATCTACTGCAGACTACTATTGAAACATTGTGGCAAAAGCAGAAATTGCTTATTATGAGCAATTTCTTCTTTATAGTCACAATGTTTTCAAATCTATAAAGATTTTCTGCTGCTTTGCCGTGTTGTTTTCATAGTTATCTGCTGCAGATTGTTTGTATACATGTGGGAACGACCGTGTTATCTGAATCAGTCTGAATCATAAAACCTCATTATACAATCTTACAAGGTCCGCTTTAAAAACATCTGAGAAAATAGTGCAAAATCTAAATATTTGGAAGTATATAAATATATACACTGGTATTATCTATATCATAATTATTTAATAGAAACATTTGTAGTAAAAGGAGAGTTATTCGATTTCCCACACTGGTTTTAAAAGTCTTCTTCTGTTCATAACTTTAAACGTCATATGTCACCTGTATCCGGAAAAGGAATTAATCTTCCAATATGAATAAATAATGATGAATAAATTGAATTATCTAGTATTGTGTCAATGTTTGTACCCTATTAAAAAGATAATGGGAAAAGGACAAATACTGACTGCTGCAAATCTACTCCAACCCATTGAGTTGTGTCATGGGTAGGGATATATCAAGGCCTCTTTTCTATATATATATATTCATTATTATCATGTCAAGAAACCCTATAAGATATCAAAAACAGGTCAAAGTTAGACCTAATAACCTGATACAGATCTATAACAGCTGACATCATTGCAGCAAAACCTTTAGAAAACATTGTGAGAAAACAAGAAATTGGTCATTGTGAGGTATTTCAAAAAATTTCTTACAAAATTTGTGAATGCCCCAGCATAAATATAAATATACAAAGTCATATATTTATAAAACTTTTGAAGATTTTCAGTGATATTGCTGAAATGGGTTTGAAGTAGCCGGTTCTAAAACTTTCACATCCCTTATTCTCTTTAGTTCCTGTCACTGGTATCATCCTCATGGGTCGATAATCAGTTATTGCAAAATCTACAGAGTAGTTCTTTCCTAACCCTTTCCCTCATATAGACGCTTTCTGATGCCTCTGTAGCAGATGACTTTTGAAAACACTGTGACAAAAGGAGAAATTGCTAAGAATGAGCAGTTTCTCCTTTTGCCACAATATTTTCAACTACTTTTAGTAATTAAACCTAAAACTTTAGTGGTTTTCCATATTTTTTAGACGACATTTTCAAAGTTGTCTGCTGCAGAATTACTGTATGAAGGAAAGGGTTAATCCTAATTTTAAACAATGTAGAGCAAGGGTAGACTATGCACAAAATTAATGATTTCGGGAAGGAACCAGTTGATTTATGCAAAGACACAAATCTTTTATCTTAAAACCATTTCCATTATGTATATATATTATATAGGCTCCATTAATTTATCCATTACCTGACATATGCAATTATCAGCTTTAATGACATTGAATATTTATGCAGTAAAGGTATTAAATGTAGATAAGCAAATTTCTCCTTCTCCCAAAGAGATTTGCAATGGTTGTCTTCTGTAAGTGCATGAAAAGTCATGATTATTTGTTCAATAGTGTCAGGGAATACATATTTCTTTGACATAGCTGCAGCAGGCGACTTTTGAAAACATTGAGGATAAAGGAAGATTAGAGGAGTTTTTTAATTTTTTAATAAAGTATTTGATTTCAAATCTGCAACAATTTTCCTGATTTCAACATTTTTTTCAGAGATGTTTTTAAAGCAAATTAGTCTTAACTGTTTCTTTCTTACAGATGCATTTTGAAGCCTCTGCAATAGATGACTTAAGAAAACAATGTTACAAAAGGAGAAATTGCACGTAATGAGCAATTTCTCCTTTTGCCACAATGTTTTGGACTGAATTCAATAATGATATATTCATTTATTCAGATTTATATAAGGTTTAATAATATGAGAGAGAAGACTTACCAGATGAAAGAAAGGGACAAAATATCCAAAGAGAGCTATTCCAAGTGACAACACCCAAATTACATAGGCTTTCTGCTTCCAGATTTTTACACTCAGAAATTTTTTCGTCCAAGAACAGCAGTCATTACAGTGCCGATAGACACTCTCTGTTGACAATGTCAAGGATTCTAAATGATCTTCTTTTTTAAACACTGGTTTCCATGACAATGCAAATACTATAAGCAAGCACTGTAATCCAGCTAGAAACAGGAAACAGTATTTAATGCCAATGGTTGACAGTAAATATGGTAAAATTCGAGTCAAGGCCATGGTGAATAAGGAACTACCAAAGGCAACAATGCCATTCACTAAACCCATGTGCTTTTTGAAATAATGTCCAAGGATAACCAACGATGGAGAGTACACCATGGAGGATCCTATGCCCAGTAATATGCCAAAAGTTAGATATAACAGCTCCAATCGCTCAATAAATGCCGTTGCGACAAGTCCGGCAGTGGCAAGAACTGCCCCTGTAACAGCTGTCTCTCGGATGCCGATACGGTCACTCAGAATACTGGACACTGTACACATCAGGAAAGTGACCCCTGTACAGGTGGAACCAACAAAAGCTGAAAAAAAATACGGAAATATTACACTATTAACCCTTTCCATCATACAAAAATTCTGCAGCAGACGACTTTGAACATGTTTGTATAAAAGTAGGAAATCTCTATAACTGAATGGATAACCTATGACTAAAAGTGGAAAACATTGTGGCAAAAGGAGAAATTGCACGTTTTCAAATAGCCGTCTGCTGCAGAGGCGTCAGAAAGCATCGTTATGAGGGAAAGGGTTAACTCTTTACCTCATACAACAAATCTAGACAGCTTTGGAAATATCTAGCCAAAATATAAGAAATATCTATAAATGAAAATGTATTAATTTAAAAGAGTTGAAAACATTGATTCAAATGGAAAAAACTGTTTGATATGAGAAATTTCTCCTTTTGCAGAATTGTTTTTAAAAGTTGTCTCCTTGTATAAATGCAATTATTGTTTAATTTTTGAATTTTCAATTTGAAAAAGTTGCATCTGCTTGAAGGTACATGTAGATAAAATCTTGAAAAATAAACGGCATATTGTTTAACATCTTCTGGAAAAAAAGAAAATTATGAGGTAAAAGAATTTGTGTAAGAAAATCCTTCTTATTAGCAATGTTTTCAAAGAACAGTAACACTTTTTCCTTTCACATCTTGTTTTTTTTAAATGAAATAAGTCGACTGACAATCTCTTGTACCTGTAGGTTTTCACTATAACAGAACTATCATGAGTGAAAGATTCTGAGTGCAATGAAAAATGTTGATATTTTTTATCAAAGCTACAAGCATTAATATACCTGCCTCATGTACACTACCTGCTTTTGAAACAATGTTTCTAGAAGATGTTTTATGTTAAGCTGATGTATCCATTGATTATTATGAACCAAGAATTTGGATGAGAAAAAGAAGTTGTTCAGCATTCTAAACTAAACTTCCTCTTAATTTCTCCCTTTTTGTACACATTTTTCTGACGTCAAATGGGTCAAATGTCATAGATCTGCATCATTGAAAGAGTTGATAATAAATAAATTGTAAGGCCTTTCTACTTTAACTGACAAAAGAACCTTGTTTGTGATTTCCTTTTATTGAAATATTATTGCATCAAATATAAAATAATAAAAATACCCACAATAGATCAAAATTGCTTAACCCTTTCCCTTATACGACAATTCTGCAGCAGACGACTTAAATTGAACATATTTTGTCAAAAAATAGAAAATCTCTATAATTGAATGGATAACCTATGACTAAAAGTGGAAAACAGCTTGAAAAGTAGCAAATACTGACACTCCAGTGAATTATAAGAATACAAAATACTGTTTCTGTTGAGCTAAAACTGTGTAAGATTGCTACAGGCCGAGTGGTAATTTTGTACGTTCGAATAACTTGAAAATCTTTATTTTAGGTAATTTTTGCACATTATTTTACCCCTTTCCCTCATATAGACGCTTTCTAACGCCTCTGCAGCAGAAGACTTTTTGAAAACATAGTGACAAAAGAAGAAATTGCACAAAACGTGCAATTTCTCCTTTTGCCACAATGTTTTCCACTTTTAGTCATAGGTTATCCATTTAATTATAGAGATATTCTATTTTTTTACAAAATATGTTCAAAGTCGTCTGCTGCAGAATTGTCGTAAGAGGGAAAGGGTTAATCAAGCTGATTAATTGTGATTACAGTTGTTTAGATAATTATTTTGCAATCAAATTTATAATCTGCAGGCAAGGTATTCCAAATAATACTTTCTTATCATTGTTTACACCCTTTCCCACATGTATACAACAAATCTATAGCAGACGACTTTAAAACCATATTGGGCAAAAATATGAAAAATCTCCGTTATGAGCAATTTCTTCTTTTGCCACAATGTTTTTCAAAAATGATCTGCTGCAGAGGCATCAGAAAGTGTCTACTGTATATGTGGAGAAGGGTTAAACCTATTATTGCTCATTGACCCAAACATGTTACACTGTTGAAAATGGATACATTCATTACATTGTAGGACATGTTGTTGTTGTTCAGAGTTAACATTTTCCCTCATACAGAAGCTTTCTGATGCCTCTGCAGCAGACAGCTTTTTGAAAACATAGTGACAAAAGAAGAAATTGCTCAAAACAAGCAATTCCTCCTTTAGCCACAATGATTTCCACTTTTAGTCATAGGTTATCCATTCAATTATAGAGATTTTCTATTTTTTGACAAAATATGTTCAAAGTCGTCTGCAGAATTGTCGTATGAGGGAAAGGGTTAACTACCAAAAAAACAATAAGCAGAGATCCTTTTAAAGCAGAAACCTTGTGTGTCAATTATTCAGGACAATAAAAATGAAGTAATCGGTCAAGATTCAGAAGACTAGATAAGGAGGCTTGAACTGGTCTTTACCAAACAATATCTATCTTATTACTCAACTACAAACTATGTTGTAGGTGCTCAAAAGAATATTCTCACTGAGACGATTCTTTTGAGGACCTATAACATAGTGTTTGAGGGTCATATAAAGATTTGGGAATATATGAAATAATCTTCTGATCTAGAGCCCTGATATATAAATGAATACCTGTTTTCAAAGACACCTCCGGGTCACCCTGGCTGTAATGTTCCCTCATCTGAACATACATAATTCCAAATGTATTGATAATTCCAAAGACTGTGCCATTTGCCCACAGGGAAGTCAAACATACAATCCAGCCCCATCCCCCGTCTACGGGAACAAACTCCCCGGGGTTAGGATAATTCTCTGATGTCTTTTTTCCATTCTCTGTTGTATGCAGTAAGTCCACAGTTTGCTCTTCTTCATTCCCTGTATCATCATCTTTCTTTTTCGACCAAAATGGTACTTTTATACTTGCTTTTCCAGATTTCCCCATGGTAAGATTAAAATCACTGAATGGACTGCATCGGGTCTGGACTATCTGCTATACTGTTGTATCCTCGTATAAGATTGCATGCAGTCATGTTTGTACTCACATGCTGTTTAGTAAGCTGTGTTACACTCCTACTAAGTGAATCTGAGGACTAGATAAGAAGGAGTTATAAGGTCATTGATCAACAGTTTCTCCCTTAGTGTTCAATTAAACCCTATGTTGAGGTACTCCAAAGAATTGTCTCAGTAAAACACATCGTTTGAGTACCAACAATATAGGGTTTGGAGGGAAAACAACGACTCAAGATCATAACATAATTATGTCCCGTATCTAGAGCTTTTACTGATTAAAGTTCAAGTTGAATACAAGTATAAAGTGATTAACCTTTCACCTTAATCTAACAGTTAGCCAGTGTGGGTCTTCTTCCCAAATGTTCTTATCATTGTGCAACAGAGATGTAAACACTGTAGAAAAAACTGACAAATTTATATTAAAATGTAAATGTCCTTTTTCACAATGCTGTTCGTCTGAGCAATTTCTATCCTTTTTTGTTCCAGTGCAGAGGCATCTAAAGCTTGTTAAATCATGGAAATGAAAAGCCCCTTATGAATGATAGACCACAAGTGTTTACCCTTTTCCACATGCAGGCACATTTTGATGTTTCTGCTGAGTTTTGTTTAAAACAATAAGGCAAAAGGAAAAATTGCTTGTCACTTCAGTTCATACAGATCCTTTCTGATGCTTCTAAGGCAGCTGACTTTTGAAAACACTATGACAAAAGGAAAAAATTATCATAATGAGCTTTTTCTACTTTTTCCACAATGTTTACAAATTCATTTAATAAAGGTTTTTCAATATATTTTCATCTATAGAGCTTTCCCATAGTTTAATAGTGTATATCTATATGTTGAAAAGGGTTATATGTAGCATTTTCTCCTTTTTTCACAATGTTCAATGCAGCAGACGACTTTTGAAAACATTTTGACAAAATGAGAAATTGCACAAAATTAGCAATTTCTTTGCCACAATGTTTTCGACTCATTTTTATAATTAAACTCTCATTTATGGAAATGTTCACACTTTTGCCAGGATGATTTCAAAGTGGTCTGCTGCAGATTGCTGAATGAGGTAAGATTTAAAACGGGGCCAAGCTAATCCATAGCCTAAATTTTGACATAATCGAGATAATTTATGTCCTAGATTGGGCAAATTTATTATAAACATTTTTTCTGTCTATTTTACTATTATGTTGTGGGTTTTAAAAAGAATCGTCTGGCTATTGAGATGATATAACGAAGTACCCAAAGGGGGCCGGCACGTGACATCATATTAAACTAATGATATAAGTTCAGGCCCCCTTTGAAAATACCCCTCCTATTTCGAGTTCTATTTTGAACTCTGAAGACACAATTAACATGTGCAAATGCAGTGATGGAAAATTTTGCAGACGACGAATCAGAAAAAGTTGAATTGAAAAAACAACAAGTAAAGACCATTGAAAAAACACTGTACTCACAAGACTAGTCTGCGTTTTCTTTATTCACAATTTCCGAAAGTTCTAATAAACGTCCACTGCAATCAAATTACTTCATTTGTGACCGAGAACTAGGCATTGTGCTATGTTGTAAACAAATGTCGACCTTCAATCGGGTATCTCCGGTTTCGATATCAATCGGGTTTAAGCTCGGTTATTTACGAGTTTAGCCGAGATTATCCATACACCTTGATTTTTTGCAGAGACATAAAACATTTTTTTTTTAATGGTTGAAAATGAACAAGCGATGTCATTCGAGATGCCATTAGATATGTACATGTGAATTTATGTTATGGTAAAGAAAATTGGAAACGAAAAAATCAAAGCACTGAAAGTTCTGAAGCAAGAGGCTAATTGCAGGTCACGGATTACATATGGACAAGGAATTACGATCGCAAAAGTTAATCAAATACACTTCAAAAAGCACTTTGTTATGTCCTTATTTTGAATAATATTTGAGTTGAAAGCACAATATATTATGTACAGAATGGTGTCTATCGCAAATACTTTTTTTCTACCAACAGGTCGTGCAATAGTTAACAAACTCCTTGATGCATGTCAGATCAAAATCAAAAGAAGGCCGCTGTATACCAATGATAACTAAATTGAGAGTACAATTCTAACATAAAAAAAAAACAAAAAAAAACCACATCAGTATCTACATTATTCCAAAGACCTAATATGTTATTAGGTCTTTGATTATTCGGTTGTTTTAAATGAAAACAAAAACTTGTAAAAAACATTGGTGGCATCATTGTATTGCCTTGTTTGAAATATATTATATCACGGTTTTAAATTATCATATTTGTTTTATTAACAAAGAAATAATAACATTGTGCTGTTATGAATTACTAATATTAGAATAAAAATGAAATTGATAGTGCCTAAAGATTATTTTACAGTAAACTACTTCCAACTAATTAGAATTGCGTTTTTTATGGTCCGTCTAGCATGACTTTATAAATAGTCACATGTTTCATAACAACTGAACACGTTTTTTTTCCAAAAGATTTACACACACACAAAAGGAGGAAAATAAATATCTTTGAACCGCTCATGTGATGAAATCATTTGACAAAAATGGGCGGGGGGTGGCGGGGGGAGGGGGGGGGGGGGGGGGGGGGGTATGATGACATTTATTTATTTCTAAGGAAAAAATGTGGCACCGCTGGTTCCAGAAGCGTCTTGTAGATATAGACTATTCGAATGGATTTTTGAAATTCGTATTCCTTGACTAAAAACATTTGTGCTTTATATGTTATATCTTTATAAAATATCACGGGGTATGATGACATTTATTTATTTCTAAGGAAAAAATGTGGCACCGCTGGTTCCAGAAGCGTCTTGTAGATATAGACTATTCGAATGGATTTTGTTGAAATTCGTATTCCTTGACTAAAAACATTTGTGCTTTATATGTTATATCTTTATAAAATATCACCTTTTTTTTTTTTACTATTATTTCAATAATTCGATTCTCTTTTGTTATATATTTTATCACTTGAAATTGACAATCTGTAAAAAACAACTATTTGAGTTGGAGAATCGAAAAGCTGCGTTCACTCGATTCACAATAATGTACATGTACTTTCATGAATTCGTCTGTTGACAGCGTAGCAATACATTTTTCATTTTCAATTCTGTAATTCCTATATATTTCAACAGCAAATATAAAGGGTTCTTTCTTTTACGTAAGTGATGTCAAATCACATCCATTTTACCGTTGATATACCAACACATAACCGCATTTTGTTTATAAGTCAATAACTATTTGGCGGTTCAATATAAAAAGGTTTTGAACTATGCGGGAAACCTTGACGAGCCCCTTGCTAAAAATGAAGCAAAGTTAAGAACATATCAAAATTATAAAGCTATAAAATGAAAACATTTATTTATAAGTTGAAACTTATGGAACATCAGGAAACAAACAAATCAGGAAAATATAATGTTAATTTACATAAAGGTAAAATATGACAGAGGCCTAAGTAAAGAGGGACGAGAACTTTATCTACGACCCTTGGTGATAACACGAACTGGATATATGTCTAAATAGCATTTAATTCATAAACATGATTCTAACGATCTATACATGTATTTATAAAGTAATTAGAAATAGATAATAAAGTTTACCCTTATACAAGCTAGAATGAATGAACGTATAATGAAAGAAGCACCTTTCCCATTAATTTTCCAAATCATGTACTAAATCTGTTTTGTCGAAGTTCGACTTATAAGTCTTTCCCAGAATTAGGTTTACTTAATATGATTTTGTCTCTTGCTTTGGAACAAAGTATTGGAACGCTACTTTGATTATCCTGTATATAAGTATCGAAATGAAAAGTTGTGAAGGACCATCACAGTCTGTAAATGTATCATGAGTGGAATTTGTTCCAGTTATCTTTGGAAAGCTTCCATTGTCCTTCATGTTTAAGAACTGAAGGATATCTTCTGTAATAAAGATCGGAAAATGGTCGCTTTCATTTGAATCATCAGTAATCTTCCAAGAGAAAAGAGAGATCGATAGATGAGTAAGTGTCTATTGTTAATAATAATAGATACCCCACCTTGGCCTTCGCCTCCCTCAGTGTGGATTATATTGTAAACGGAGTTGTATTTCAACGAAATACCATTCATTGTTTTAGAAAGGTTAAAGGTTTATGTGTGTTTAATACTACTGGATACGAGAATTATATATATATATATATAAAAGCTTAAAGGTTTCTTTGTGTTGTTTATTAAAAGAGAGAGTTCTTCTAAATTAGATCTCAGACCACGCCATCCACTGGGTACTAGAATTATTTTAAAAAAAAGTAAGATGAAAATATATTTAGGATACTCCATTATTAAAAGAGATTACTTGTCAAGAGAATATATTTTTGTCTCAGACAAAGAAGTGGACCACGAATCAAGGTTTGTGTTCCACTCATTCTGAATGTTATGCCAAGTGTCTTGTTCAGAATCAGAGGCTTCTCCTTCGAGTGCCTCCTCGTTTACGTCCATCTCCTCAAATCCACCAAATCTATTGGATATAGATATTTCAGGTTGGTCGACTTCGACAAGCACTTATATATAATCAGAGCTTGAATCAGGATTTGACTTACATGACGAAGATTTAGTCTGTGGATGTTTCACAGAAGAGCTCCAGGCTTCGGGTTTGAAGAGGAAGAAGAATGATAATGTTGCAGATTCATTAGAATATTTCTGTGAAGATACAGTTTGAATAGAGACAGAAGATGGTTTTTGTTGTGGTTACTGAACAATTGTTCGGTTTGGATTTCTTTGAAGATGATAACAGTTGAACAGATGCAGAATATTGTTTTGAGGTGAAAGCAGCAGGTGGTTTGCTGTAGAACCAGAATGTGTTTTAGTTTGTTTTTCTGGTGTTGATGACTGAGTCGAGGTAGATGGTGATGGTCCAGGAAACACGCTCCTAAGCTCATCTGCCATCTCTGGAGTCTTTTTCGGGAGTTTCTTGATGAGAACTTCGCAGGTATGGAAGTTTAACTTCGAGGGCGTAGGCGAGGCGGCATTTGCATAGCTTGAACCACTTTCAAGTTAAAGTTGACCTTTATTTGCTGTCCCGCAATTTTCCGGGCTTCAGGAAATTGCTTTGTATGTACTTGGTAGAAAAGGTTTCCTTTTAATCTTTCTACACTTGGCAATCCCTGTAATATGCGGGATGGGAAATTCTACGGTTTTAGCAGAAATGAACATTAAAGCAAGTGTGACAGTCATGTTCAGGTCCAACAAAAGTTCACTTGTACCAAATGGATGTACAAGTTGTTTCGTGATGACCAAATCGCTGACATTTGAAGCAGTGCAGGGGATTGAGCACCCATAAATCGACCTTCACAGACTGGAATCCGATTATGATTCTATATAGAGAATGTTAGGATATAGGTGTTTGTGTCTTGACGTGAGATACACCTTGTGGTCATATTGCCCAGAATATCATCATTTGAGGCGCACTATGACAGTTCCCTTCAGCGGATAACTCTCTTGCATGTGTTCAAGATTTTGTATGGGCATTGGTGTTGTTAAAAATGTATGTTTGAGAAGGTTGGCAATTGCAATATGTTGAATATTCAATAAGGATGGTGTCGTTTGTACTGATTTTGGAGTGTCGAGGATGCCCGGAATTTGTTTTTTTCAACAACAAAGTGACTGGAAGATGGCGATGGATCTGTTTCAGAATCTGAGTTTTAGAGTGTTCATCAACAATGGTCCCGACCACCTCGGAGTCAAACAAGGGGACATGGTCCGGGGAAACCTAACACGGATCATGTCAGGGATACATCACAATGAGAGAGGCTAGATTAGACAGATTTATTCCCGTAGAACTTTATTCAAAGCTATTTTCGGAGGTTATTAGTGTCAAACAAATACCAAAAATCTTTTACCTAATAAGTATTATAATACCCAACACCTGTTGGGGGCAGCTTAGAAAATGTAGTAAAGAAGAAATGTTTCATTATGTAGAAAGTAATTTGGATGACAACATAAGTAAGTGATGAGGATGAAACCTCGACTGGTGCAATTGGCAATGGGCTTGCGCATGCGCCGTGTTAATCGTCTTGATCGCGCATGCGCCGTATTTTACCGTCAGTTCTCGGATATTTCCGTAGCAGTTCGTCACTAGACTGGTTCTCGTTCGAGTTGCAATAGAATATAAAGATTAGTGAACCAGTCTATTTATATGCGAGTAGTTTTTTATATAATTAAAATGTAGATTAAAACAAAGTGTAACTTGTACCGGGGTTAAGCCATCGCGGGTCACCCATCCAGGCACTAACCGCGATGAACGATGCTTATCTTTACGAAAAGGTCAACCACTTTACCACCGTCGCTATAAAAGCCTTTACCCCGTTCCCGTTACATTTCTCCCTCTTTTCTCTTGACTTCGACCACACAACTGAACACAAGCAGTATACCAGAGCGGAGTCTATGTAATATCACTGGGAACCACCGGGGTTTTAATAACAGGACATTGGGAATATTTTCATTCATAATATTTCGTTCGAGATGAATGATTCGTAACAACTGGTTTTCGCTCTTTGCTCTTGGGGAACAGACTTGACCATTTTCTTTTGTTTATTTTTCAGTTTTCTACTGGCATGTTCACAACGATTAAAGTGACATTACAAACAAACAAAACAGACTTAATAAATCTTGCTATATGTTGACTATACATGTGAACTTTCATAATGCTCAATCTTGATCATAAATATCTTCTTTTTTTCTTTTTAATTACTTCGTATTTTTTGTTTATAAATATACTCTCGTTTCATACTTCTGCTAAACTGGAAGGAGAATAGACTCCCCCCTCTCCTTCCAAAGCTTGTGTCACACTTAACTTATAACTAGAGGCAATAAACCTTAATATATATATGTTAATATTTAAGCACCTATGGGTTTTTTTATCTAGTGGATCTAGTTAGAGGATTTAAAACAGTTTATTGGTAAAAAAAATATTGAGAAACTTCAGCTTGTATGACACATTATAGTTGCAGTGAATACTAAGCAAACCGTAAACCTAATGGTTTCAGGACTAAACTTGTCATTTCACGACTAAACTTCACATGCTGAATATCACATAAATCGTAGCATATACAACGTTTAATACCTACGTCAATATTGACCCTTTCTGCTCTTGGTAACCTTTTTATATAGGCTATGGTAGCCAGATGAGCAATATAGGCACATCTTGACCTTCTTGTTTGACATAAAGGTTCATTTGGCCTTCTGTTCGAAATATTTACATCCTGTCTGCTTGCACAGGTCGTTTAAATGTACTGCATGAACTGCATTTGCTTCCTTTAAGTCATGCTTCAAAATCATGCGCGGCGTCTTTGATGCTTTGCATAAAAATTCTTCTTGTATAGAATCTAGAATAATAATTATTTTGGGGAAAGAAGAACATTTTGAGGAGCATGTTCTTCTTTTACCACCATGTTATTTTAAAGTCGTCTGCAGCTCCAAATGAAGGCTACTGCGAGGGAAACGCTTTCATATATTGAGATGATATTTTAGGACGAGAAGGTTGTAGGCTACACCAGAGACATATGAATACTTGTATTTGTATGTCTCTGGCTACACCAATGTTGTATTTTTATGTCTCTGGCTACACCAATGTTTTAAGACGAGAAGGTTGTAGGCTACACCAGACATATGAATACTTGTATTTTTATGTCTCTGGCTACACCAATGTTGTATTTTTATGTCTCTGGCTACACCAATGTACACCAATGTTCTTCCCCCGCCGCTCCCCCGCACTCCCACCCCTTTTCTCTCTCTCTCTCTCTCTCTCTCTCTCTCTCTCTCTGGCCTATCCTTGCAAAATAATGAGGATTGAAGGCACACCATTTCAGGATTATTATGTGACAACGTTGGGAGCAAAACAAAACAAAAATTATAATACTTTAGAAATAAAAGTTCGATATGATGTTAAACGTGTCACTAAACGATTGCTACCCGTAAAGCTTTGATTTGTCCCAGTTATGCATACGTCATCAGATTGTGTGTAGGAGGAATTTCACAAACTGAAAATGGCTTCGACGACTCCGACTCCGCAGTCTGCCACCGCAAGGATTCAACCTAAAAAACAAACTTTAGAAGATGCCTATTCTCCTCCAGCTAACTTTTTAGAGATAGACGTTCTCGATCCTCAAACTCACGGGGTAGCCAAAAAGCGATATACAGACTATGAAGTCAGAATTCGAGTGAGTAAAAAATAAAAACATTGTATCTTAAACCGGAAGTAGGACTTCTGTGTCTCATTGACACCCATAAATTTTAGATTTCTCTTGTCATATGCTCTCTTTTATATTGACAACTATGTTACTCTACAATAAACGTGTAGTCTGTGATCATACTTCGATAATTTTAATTGAAATTTGAAAATATTGGTCCAAACTGACCAATATTTAATTTTGAGCTGATGTCAAATTGTATGAAATCAAATACAGCTTTTAGAATTGAATCAAATTCTTTGCTCTAAATTCATGTTCCTATCCAGTGTTCTGTTAGCCCTTCCAACATACAGATGCCTCTCCAGCAGACTACTTTTGAAAACAATGTGGCAAATTGGGTATTCTTGAATCATAATTCATACACTCTTATTTTACTACAGAAAACATGTACAGAAAAAGCAAGATTTCAAATTAAAATTGATTTTTCCAACGTATTTTATGAAACGAAAATTTGCAACTTTTCTGACATTTTAATATAATCTTCTACAATAAAAAACGAAGTAAACATGCTGGAAATTGTTTTAAACTATTGTCATAAAATTTGGGATCCCAAACCAATCAGGAATTCACAACTCTTTTGACGTCATAATTATATTTAGACATTTTGCGCATAATGAGCCTCGCTTATTTTGTTTCACTAGCCAAGTGGTGAACGTACCTCAAGGTTGTTCCTAAATTTGGTACACACAAATTTTCCAAAAAATATTCGAGAAATGAATCGGCAGTCAATATTTTAGACCATTAATCTGTCCATTTGATTTGTTTGACAACGAATTTTGGCAGATATTGATAGAATTAGAACACAACCAGATGCGAACGTAACAAGACCAGACCAATTAACAACTAGTGAATGTCAGTCGGACGTGCCTTAATGTCTAACCCTGTGCTCATAACGAGTATTTTCTACTTTATTCTATAATTCTACATTCATGCATTGAGATTTTCAATACATTTTTCTACTTGTTTTCAAAGTTGTCAGCTGTAGATCTGTTGTGTATATGGGAAAGGGATAACAGCTTCTGTAGATGAAAGAACATGCAGAGGGCTAGATAAGGGAGAAAAGTATCTTCCCAATAAACTTTCTCTTGACCTCAACCAAACCTTAAGTTGTGGGTTCTCAAAAGAATTGCCTCAAAAATGCAATTCTTTGAGTACCCACAACATAGGGTTTAAGTGTCAGCTTATGATTAACACTTTCCATCATACAACAATTCTGCAGCAGACAACTTTTAACATATTTTGTCAAAAAATCAGAAAAGATTTATAATTGAATGGAAAACATTGTGGCAAAAGGAGAAATTGCTTGCTTTGAGCAATTTCTTCTTTTGTCACTATGATTTCAAAAAAAACGACTGCTGCAGAGAGGTTAGAAAGCGTCTATATGAGGGAAAGGTTTAAAGAACATGAAAAGAGCTCTGTACCAAGCTAGACATACACTATTATATCATACATGTATCATTATATTTGTTTCACAGAATTTATGAATTATCTATAAATACAAAACGAGTGTTACCCCCTTCCATATGCCAGGGCTCGAATTTAAGCTCGCATACTCGCTAAATGCGAGTCAGTCTTGCTGATAGCGACCTGATAAAAAATCAACTTGCTAAAAATCGCGAGTCCCTTATTTACAAAACAAAATCTCAAAACAAACGCTAACGGGTACGCATGCAATAGTTACCGGTCGCTAGCGCAATACACAGTAATAGTTGACATTTGAGTGTGTATATATACATTTAAAGCTGAGGAACAAATCATTTAACTAACACAATGACGTTGAACCGATTGTCCAATCAAAATCGTCTAATTTGCATAAACAAAGAACCGATTGTCATATCAAATATTATGGCGCCCCATGTAAAATCATTAAATACGTATCCGATGTAAATGAGATTGAAGTCGAATTATTTGTTAACCCTTTAAATAGTATTCATGATTTTGTGAATCTTTTCTTCGTTGAATGAGAAAATCGTCTTCAATAATTGAGAAATTGAAAAATTGAAAACACATCAGAATATTTTTCGGGGCTTCATAATAAATGCTGTAGCATGGGGGTGTCATAATATTCGTAATTAACCAATCAAAAGACAATACCTCAATTCAACAAAAAACCTATATAATTCTACTCGTAAAGAGATTGTATGTTTGTCCGATACAAATAATTAACGTTGTTTTGGACACTTACGACTGACTTCTTTACGAAATGCCTGAAACGGCGAACAAAATGTAGCTTCATTAATTATATTTCGGCGACTTAAGAACACAATGTTCGGATCTTAAACCCGATACAAATAATTTACGTTGTTTGCGACACTTACGACAGGCTTCTTTACAAATTGCCTGACACTTTTACGTAATGGACGGCGAGTAAAAGGTAGCTTCATTAATTATATTTCGGCGACTTTAGAACACAATTATGTTCGGATCGCAAACTCAGAAATACGTAAGTTGCCGAGTTCAATTAATTAAAGGAGAAACCGGAAAACAGCAAATAAATAATTAAAAGATGTCCACTTATTAATTGTTATTTATATTTCGGCAATTTATTTCACCATTGTTTAAGTTAATGTGTTCTATTCCAAACGATGAGATTACGACGCGTGATGATCGACAAACAAAAATATCACTTCTCCCTAGGTCTCATCACTTCGCCATAAAATTAAAGCCTAGTGAGAGCCCTGGGTAAGAATTAAACGCTTATAGTATTATGTCTCAGATCGGGCGAATGATACTCTAGATTCCTGTTTCCAATTAAAAAACAATAGCTCATCAGTTTTCATAAATGACTTTTCTTCATTTGGTTTTACTCAGGCCCACAGTGTACAGTGCTGGAAAATATATATATATTTTTTCATATTTAACTTTTGAACATTAGCTTAAAGCTCATTTATCGATGCAATCTTCACCAGAACACCCTGAATTTGTATTATTTCGGGATTGTTTCTGTGTGTTATTTGGCTTAGTCTTAAATGCATCATGTGAGAAAAGTATAATCTGACTGGTGGTGTATGCTTGGTGCTGAAATACTTGATATTTTGATGAGAATTAAAGATGCTGATGTTGCCCTCAGAGAATATGACCCAAAACCTGCTGTGACAAGATGGTGGTTGTCTGGACTAAGACAGAAAAGACCCCATACTCTGCCATATGGACACAGTTTCTAGAACATGCTGTATATCTGACAGTCTCAACAGCTTCTTTTCACAGCATGTTTTGGACCATGTTTACATTACATTGACCATAACAGTGTATTGCACTATTGTAGTTAACATTGTGTTGGTTAAAATTAAAGTTCTAACAAGTACTCAAAAATGCAAGTTGTTTTTTCATTTAGCAAGTAACAAAAAATAGCACTTGCGAAAAAATGCAAGTAGAAAATCTGGCTAAATTCGACCCCTGTATGCAGACATACATGTATTTAAAAAAGATCATTTCAAAGGAAGAAATTGTTTATCATGAGCCAGTTGTTGGCTACAATGTTTTACCTTTTACCTTTCTGTTTTTCAGACAAATTTACCTGTTTTTAAAGTTAAAGAATGCAGTGTACGGAGAAGATACAGTGATTTTGAGTGGCTACGAAATGAATTAGAAAGAGATAGTAAAGTATGCATTCAGTATTATTTCATAGAACAATAGTAGTGAACAGTTTGTTATATATTCATTTTTCAGTCAGCAAATAAAAAAAAAATAGCCTTAAAATATTGTGAATTTTCAGTGCTCAATGCAGAGACTGTGTATTATGTGACTATGTATAAACCAGTTTTTCTTTAGCTTTGTCAGATATTCGTACTCCCGTCCTTAGACAGGACATACTAAGGTTGGAGGACAGCTGAAAGAGAGAGTCCACAAAATTGTTAGTTCAAATTGTGGCCTCTGGATTCTATATGGCCCACCCGGGGGGTCACTTGTTTGACATAGAGATATATAGGGAAAAACTTAAAAAAGCTTCTTATCTCAAACCAACTAAAAGGCCTAGAGCTTAGATATTTGATTTGTAGCATTGTCTAGTGGTTCTCTACCAAGATTGTTCAAATTATGCACCTTGGGTGAAAATTGGCCTCACCCTAGGCGTCTCCTGTTTTGCATAGAGATATATGTGGAAAAACTTAGAAAATCTTCTTGTTAATTACTAACTGGTACATATACATTTCTTTGGTGACCTTCTTAGTCATAATGATATTAACTTCAATGACAAAAGAGAGACAACAAAGTGTGTTGGTGTTTTGCTCTGTGGCAGTGGAGCTTTACTAGTCCTCTTGGTCCTCCTGTATTAGCTTACCTGATCACGAAATGAGTTATTGTGATTGGAATGACAAATCACATTACATAACTCAGGTGAGCGATCCAGGGCCATCATGGTCCTCTTGTTGTAATTTGAGTGATACAGTAGGGAAAAGACCTCACAGATTGATGTTTTCTATTCCATTTAATTAAAATACATTGGATTAGTCTGACATGGTTCTTTACCTTAATTATTCTCCATCTGAAGGCCTCGATAAGGAGTAGTAAACAAATTTTTGCTCCACATCATCTCTCTTATTGGGATTCGCTAGGTATCCCTTATTGTCAGGCTTGTCTGTGTGTGTGTGTCCAGATATTTGTAAAGCGACGCTCCACAGCCGAAACTGACGGGCTGATTCCAATGAAACTTGGTGAACAGATGCCATAAGGGGCTCAGTGTCTGCACGTTTGAGTTCCGTTGCTAAGGACCCATCCGTTGCTATGCAGCTAGCAAAATACACTTTTAAAAACCCAAACTATTTTTAGCTCCATAGCCAGTTGAGCTTATGGCATGGCGAATTGTCCGGCAAGCGTCCGTTAACTTTTTGCTTCAAACGACTTCTCCTCACTTACCACTTGGCCAATTCGGATGAAGCTTCATAGGAAGCATTCTCTCAATGTCCTCTCCTAAATTCCTTCAAATTTTTTTGATCCATGCAAAATTCTGGTTTTCATGGCAACCGAAAGAAAAAATTAGTGTAAACTCAAAAAATCTTCTCCTCCATAAGTGTCAGGCCGACTTTCAAATAACATTGTAGAAAAATTAATGTTCCTTGGATGACCCTCTATCAGATTCCTTCAAGCCAAGTTGATTGGTCGAAAAACATGGCCACCAGCCTCAGGGGCGGGGCTTTTTTGCCTTATATGGCTATAATGAAAACTTGAAAAATCATCTCCTCCGAAAGTGTTTTCAATTTTTTTTTTGTAGAAATGTTCCTTCGGCGAATCTCTATCAGATTCCTTTAAGCCATGTTGATCGGTCGAAAAACATGGCAGCCACAGGGCGGATCTATTTTGCCTTATATGGCTAAAGTGGAAACTTAAAAGATCTTCTCCTCCGGAAGTGTCAGCCCGATTTTCGAATAACTTTGTAAATATGTTCCTAGGGTGACCCTCTATCAGATTCCATGGTGGAGTGCCCTTGGGCAAGGCACATTTTCTAGCCTAGTACTGGTTTGTTTACCCAGGGATCATGAATAATTAAATTTAATTGCGCGCTAAATGACCTTAGCTGTCGATGCGCCATAAAACAATATACATTCATTCATTCTATCAGATTCCTTAAAGCCAAGTTGATTGGTCGAAAAACATGACCACCGGGGGGGGCGGGGGGGGGGCTATTTTGCCTTATATGGTTGAAGTGAAAACTTAAAAAATCTTCTTCTCCGAAAGTGTTTGGTCAATTTTGAAATAATTTCGTAGAAATGTTCCTTGGGGACCCTCTATCAGATTCTTTCAAGCCATGTTGATGGGTCAAAGAACATGGCCACCAGGGGACCGGCTGTTTTCCTTATATGGCTATAGTGAAAACTTTAAAAATCTTCTTCTCCGAAAGTGTCAGCCCGATTTTCGAATAACTTTGTAAAAATGTTCCTAGGGTGACCCTCTATCAGATTCCTTCAAGCCAAGTTGATTGGTCGAAATTTTCGCTATTTTGCCTTATAAGGTTGTAGTGAAAACTTAAAAAATCTTCTTCTCCGAAAGTGTTCGGCCAATTTTCAAATAATTTCGTAGAAATGTTCCTTGGGAGACCCTCTATCAGATTACTTCAAGCCATGTTGATTGGTCGAAAAACATGTCCGCCTTTTGGCAGGACTATTTTGCCTTCTATGGCAGTTTGGAGATTTAATTTTTGCCTAATGAGCGATACTGGGCCTCTTGTCCTATCTTACCCTACAGTTTTGAATCTGGAGAGCTGAAACTTCAGTTATAGATACTTTGAGATATTTAGAAAAAACGTATATGTTACGATTTTTGATTTAGGCCTTTGTTTCCCAATGGTAGCCTTAAAAAGATCGGGTATCTTTAAAGTCGTTTTTGACTCCAATGAACCCTAGCAGTGCAGAGGGAGTATACAATAGCGATTTTATTGAACCATCTGATAGAGCTATTCAAGAGCTACAAAACGGTTTTTTACGTATTGACCTTCGACCTCGGGTTTTCCGAGCTAGAGCCGGAAGTTTTCAAAATATGCAAAGGCGAAAATAACCAAGGCGTTACGGTTTGGTGTGGACGGATACGTCTTGGCATGGTGATAAAATATGGTTGGTTGACCAGAGAGTGTTTTAACAAGGTGCACTTTTCACCAGTGTTCACCAAGTCATCACAATAGTGACCCTATCACACTTGTTCTATATATATATTTGCAAAGGCGAATCCCACGTTGCCTACCGGTTTGTAACTCAATTTTTCCCTACATTATTCCATTTTCTGATAATGTTTTTTAAAAGGTTTCTAGTGTCTTAATCACTTCAAGGGTTCAGAGTGAAATTCCGATTTTGGAACATGAGAAGGTGCTCTTATCAAGTTCTGTGTTTACCTTACAGATAGTTGTTCCGCCCCTACCTGGAAAAGCATTAAAACGTCAGTTGCCCTTCCGGGGGGATGATGGTATATTTGAAGATGAATTTATAGAAGACAGAAGAAAAGGATTGGAAATGTTCATAAACAAGTAAGTTGTTTTTTCGTTTTGGTCGACCAAATATCGCTCAGTTTTGTTTTTTAACCCTTTCCCTCATATAGACGCTTTCTGATGCAGCAATCGATTTTTGAAAACAAGCAATTCAGCTTTTTTCAGTAATTATACCTACAATAAAATAAATAATAGAGATTTTCCATATTTGTTGGTAGACATGATCAAAGTTGTCTGCTGCAGATTAACTGTATGTGGGAAAGGGTTAAGGGCTATCAATCTAATGGTCAAGAGTTTGAATCCTGCCTCGGCCATTCAGTCTTTTTGTTGATTGACAAAAGTCATTGAGACTTGTTTCATTCCTCTTCTATCAATGGACTAAAATAAAATGTTACGTGGTTGACTAACCAAATGCCTGGGAAGAATGTTATGTAGAGTTCTGGTATGATAGGGCAAGGAAGCACATGGTTTGATGAACGGGCTGCAGTAATGGCAGTGATATAAATCAAATACTAATGAAAATAGTGTTAAATTCCAACCCATTCAATACATTTTGTATAATTTGGGAATGAAAACAGTCAGACTACAATTCAAGTTTATCAGGTTGAAAGATATATTTATGGCTCTTCCAAAATTACGGTTAACCAAATAGTTAACTGTTAAGGCTCTGGTGAGACTGAGTGCATGTACAGACTCATCTTGCATTATCATGGAAATTTGAACATTGAGCACAAAGTGCAGAGTTATTGTGATCGCCCTGAGTCTGTAGTGTAGCATGAGTTGTGCGTCCGTCAACATCTTCTTCTCAGTAACCAGTGGGTCAATTTTGGATGAAACTTTAAAGCAAGTATCCTCTCAATTTACTCTCAAGAATTTCTTCAAAATGTTTGGATTCATGCAGAATTCTGGATTCCATGGCAACCAAATGAAAAACTTTATAAAATTCTTTTCACAAACTGGTTGGCCGATTTTCAAATATTTTGTAGAAATGTTCCTTAGGTGACCCCCTATCAGATTCCTTCAAACCATGTTGATTGGTCAAAGAACATTGCCGCCAGGGGGCAGGGCTGTTTTGCCTTATATGGCTATAGTGAAAACTTTATAAAAATCTTCTTCTCCAAAAGTATCTGGTCGATTTCAAAATAATTTTGTAGAAATAATCCTTGGGTGCCTCTCTATTAATTGCCATGTTGATTGGTTGAAAAACATGACACACAGGGGGCAGGGCTGTTTTGCCTTATATGGTTATAGTGAAATCTTTTAAAATCTTCTCAAAAAGTATCTGGCAAATTTCCACATAATTTTGGAGAAATTTTCCTAGGGTAACCCTCTATCAGATTCCATCAAGCCCTATTGATTTGCTGGCAAATATGGCAACCAGAGGGCGGGACTATTTTGCCTTAAAGCTATAGTGAAAACTTTCAAAATCTCCAAAAATCTCTGTCCAGTTCCCAAATAACTTTGTAGAAATGTTCCTTGTGTGACCTTTTAACTGATTTGTTCAAGCCATTTTGATTGGTCGAAAAATGGGGTCACCCGGGGTAGGGAGGGATTGACCAATTTCCAAATAATTTTGCTGAAATGTTCCTTTGGTGATCCTCTACAAGATAATTTCTAGGCATGTTGGTTGGTAAAATAAAAGTTATTGTGGTAGGCATTTTTCAGGTGAGCAATCCAGGGCTATTATGGCCCTCTTGTTTCCAATACACGTTGTATTTTCATCTATGTATCAGAATTACCCATTACAAATTTCAAAATGTAACACAATTCAGTGCTTTTGTACATGTTGTAAGCATGTCTGCCTTAGGGAGGAAGACTACAGGTTGATCTCTTGTTGTATCATAGCAAACAATTTAACCCTTTTACCACATTCACCGCTTTCTGACCCCTCTGCAGCAGACAACATTTGAAAACATTTTGACAAATGGTTTATAAGTAATTTTTCCTTTTACCACAATTTTTTCAATTCTTTACAATAATTACACTTTCGTAAGTAGATATCTTCCATAATTTTTGCTTAAATGTTTTTAAAGTCTATGCTGTAAATTTGTCTCATCTTAGAAAGGGTTTAAACTGGTGGTAGTAGTTTCCCATCATTGCCGCTCAGAAATGCGTGTTTATATTTTTTGTCTAAGATATAAATTTTCTAAACAGATAAAAAGTTGAACCATTTGACCAGGCACATTTTGTAGCCTAGTGTGTCATGCACATCATCAATCCACCTACTCCCAAGGTCAAGGTCAACATTGTCCGCCCAAAAGGTGAAAGGGCTGTATCTTCCACTTGCTTGAATGGATTTTGATATGACTGCACACAATTATTCGCCATAACAAGATGTGTCATGCACATCATCCAGCCACCTACTCACAAGGTCAAGGTCACAGTTTGGGCTCAAACATTCTTTGTCTTCCATATGCTTGAATGGATTCTTTATATCAAGATGTGTGATGCACAATAACAGCCACTTACTCCCAAGGTCAATGTCAGTGTTGAAGACTTTGTTCCGCAATTTCATGTCTAGAACGGAACTTCACACATTTAATCAGGACCATTAGGAGACCATGTATGTCAGGGGGCATAACTCTAAAGTTAGGTTGACAGAATAACGTGCCTTTTAAACTTATAATTATTTGTCTGGTAGACTTTTGTACAGCTTGCAATACTCCTTTAACTTGTTTTAAACAATCTGCAGCATACAACCTTAAAACAGTCTGAAGAAAATATGAGAAATGTCTCTAAATGTGTTAATGCATTGAAAGAAAGGTGAAATTTCAAACATATTGAAAATCTCTATAAGTGATAGTATACTTATTGAAACAGTTGAAAAGGTTGTGAGCAACTGTTTGTCTTGCCACAATGATTTCAAAAGTAGTCTGGGTTTGATGCATTAAAATTCGTCTATATGTCATAGTTACTACAGCTGACCACTAACACAGATTTGCCTCTTTATTATACCACAACAATAGTGACCTGATCCTGACCTTTGCATATCATAATTAAATTACCAACAGTTAAATACTTTTCCCACATGTAGACGTATTTTGGCTCATCCTGCAGAAGACGATTTTTGAAAACAGTGTCAAAAGATAAAATTATCATTTTGATTCTATGTTTTCCAAGTCATCTGCGCCAGATTTGTTGTATGTGTGAAAGGGTTAAAGGTGACATAAAGTGCATGTTTAATTGTATCTCCACATTGCGAAATCTTTATCGGAGACAAATGTTTTGAGCACACACAACATATGGTTAGGTTGAGACATGAGAGGGATATTGTTTTATGAAATGACCAGTTAACCCTTTCCCTTGTATAGACGCTTCCTGACGCCCCTGCAGCAGATGACTTTTTGAAAACATAGTGACAAAAGAAGAAATTGCTCAAGACGAGCAATTTCTCCTTTTGACACAATGTTTTCCACTTTTAGTCATGGGTTATCCATTCAATTATAGAGATTTTCTGATTTTTTGACAAACTATGTTCAAAGCTGAATTGTCGTATGAGGGAAAGGGTTAAAGCAGACGGCGTTTTAAAAACATAGTGACAAAAGAAGAAATTGCACAGAACGTGCAATTTCTCCTTTTGTCACAATGTTTTCCACTCTTAGTCATAGGTTATCCATCTGACAAACTATGTTCAAAGTCATCTGCTGCAGAATTGTTGTATGAGGGAAAGGATTAACTCCTCCTTATCTAGATCTCTGCTTATATAAAATTCCTTTGATATTTCAGAGTTGCGGGTCATCCTCTGGCACAGAATGAGAAGTGTCTACATATGTTTTTACAAGAACCTGTTATAGACAAAAATTATGTACCAGGCAAGATCAGGACCACATGATTCTCTGTCAAAAGACACACTATTATATTATTCAATGATTTTTTTTGCAGGAGAATTTGTCATATAGTTATTATTATACCCTGGCAAAAAAAAAGTTTATAATGGGTATTCTTGAATCACTGCAACAGGCAGTATGAGTCAGTATGAGGGGATCTATGTGAGGCAGACAACTTCTTGAATTCTTAAGACATTTCTTATTAATGAAACTTTGTACACATAAAAAATCATGAATTGTAAATGTGTAATAACTACATTTGGATCATATATGTGAACCCTTTTCCACGTAGAGACATATTTTGATGCATGTGCTGCAGACAGCGTTTGAAAAGATTGTGGCATAAGAAGAAATTGCTCATAATGCCACAATGTTTTCAACTCTATTCAATAATAAAGCTTTCATTAATAGAGATTATCATTATTTTTTGCCTAGATGTTTTTAAAGTTGTCTGCTGCTGAACTGTCATATCTGGGAAGGGTTAAGGCACTGTAGAAATGTATCCCCTTGAACATGGACTATTTTATAAACTATCAAAGCAGTTTGTAGGGGATATTAAATGCTAGTATGTCACATTGAATGACTGTTCTAGTCTAGCCTAGTCTGGATATTCAGTTCTACAAAAGGTGCATAATTCAGTTATAAAAAACTTTGTCCCTGAAGCCTATGCTTTGGGTACTCTTAAGATAATTATCATAATGAGATGATCATTTGAGTAATAACATCATAGCATTTGCATGAGCAGGTGGGAAAGGGGTCGATATTTAAAATGATTAGATAACCTTCCTGGCAAGTCTTAGAATACCATATAAAGTCACACTTGTCTTGGGCAGCGACTCAAGGGAGAGTCCAAATGTGGCGGCTGAACATATCTGGCTGTTAAATACAAGTCAAATAAGGAAGAAAATGTTGTTTTGTTTTGGTTAATCTTCAAGAGGCTGCATAACAGAGATTATCACTAACACAAGTTCGACTGTATATGGAAATGGAGGTCAGCTTAGAATTAAATGGGAGTTACACAGTACTACAGCAACAAAAACAATATAGTAAAGTTCTTCTCTTTCCCTATTTGGTACCTGGGATGGACTAGGTTTGCACCATGTTAGTCTGTCCTTATGTACTTCCAACACAGCTTATTGAGGCCATACCTCCTCTACTTCAAGACTTGGAATATATCAAACTTGTTATGCATAGATACATTATGGGAAGAGGGTGTATCATGTTCTAAAATAGGTAACTGTCACTTTGACATTATGGCAAAATCATATCCAGGCTATATCTCCTAAGCTATAACATCTCAAGATACTAAATTTAGTGTACTACAGATACATCTTTGCCTGATGGGAGTGTCTTTTATCAACATAAGATCACTGTGGCTTTGAACTTTAAATATTGACTACCCCTCCCCCACCTATCAATTTAGTGACTATGGTTTGTTTACAAAGCTTGTTTTAATGTTCATGTATCTATGATATAAGAGAAATATTTACGAACTCAGTTTATTTTTGCTGATGTTACAATTTACTGTATATGATATTTAACAATGTATTCCTGCAGTCACTTTGTTCATGAATGGTATAATTATGTCTGTTAGAGTATGATTAGATAAGTGTGAAAGATTTTGTCTTCTTAAGTATTTTATAACTTGAAATGAAAGAAGTTTTAGACACTTTTTGCAATATTGTAAAAAACAAGATCATAAAATGTGTGTGCTGTCATCCTGTAGGCCCGCAGGGAGAAACTTAAGGGATCACTTGTCCATTGTTGTCCATCTGGCTGTCTTGTGTAATGGAAAGGGTTACAAGACACCATAACAAATTTGTTCTCACCATCGCTATTCTATTCCATCTGTATATGTGCACTATATAGTTAACCCTTTCCTTGATATAATGTTTTTAGAATCATTTGCTGATAAAACTTCTGTTTCCAAAAAATGTATCATCCAGAAAATCAGAAGAACGATTGTTACACAGAATTGATAACATTGTCAGAAATGGAGCAATTACACCCTTGCAATGTTTTTTTGTTTTTTTAAATATTTATCAATACAAGTAATTTCTCCTTTTCTCATTTTGTTTTCAAACATTCAACTGCAAGGGCATAAAATATTGTCATTATCAGGAAAATTGATTGCGGATTAAAAAATTATGTTGTTTAATTTAATATTGTTTTTTTCTTTTTTACACATTTCACATGCTTAACCTTGTTCCATTCACTTCAAGTCAATATACCCTTCGCCACATGCAGAGGCAATTTATCATATGTAGCAGACAAGTTTTGAAAACATTGTGACAAATGGAGACATTGCTCATAATGATAATAAGCAATTTAACCTTTATAGAGTTTTCCATATTTTTAGTCAGGACATTTCAAGGTTGTCTGCTGCATATTTGTTGTATGTTAGAAAGGGTTAATGCAACCAAATCTGAAGCATATGATTTTGTGACTTACTGGCAAACAGTGCAGATTAAGAATAGATTGCAGTGTGCAGGTCAATCTGAAGCTACACTGATAGTAAATGTTTTAGGTTGAAGTTTATGTTTTACTTGTGTGTGAAGTAGGTGTTCAAGTGCAGTCCATGTTTTTTTGTCACTTGCAGACAAACCCTTTCCCACTTGCAGACGCATTTTGATGATGCATTTACAGCAGACGACTTTTGAAAACAATGTGGCAAATGAGCAATTTCTCTTTTTGCCACAATATTTTCAACACTATTCAATAACCATATCATCATTTGTAGAGATTTTCCATACTTTTGCCAAGCTGTTTTCAATGTCGTCTGCTGCAGTTTTCCTGTATGTGGGAAAGGGTTACAGAGGTACTGGGGTGGTCTCATCTCCGTCTATCAGTTATCTGACATAGCCTCTTTCAGGCAATGTATGTGTTCCTTGGAACGCTGTAGTGTTTATAATTATATGTAGTCCAAAAATGATGTAATATACTCAGAGAAAGCGTAGCAGTGAATGATCATTTTAACAATTTGTGTTGACTTCTTTCATATAGGTATGCCTGCAGTGTGTTTTTAGATGTGATTGAGCCGTGCACAACAAAAATCAACCAGAGGGCATTTGCGACCAGTGTAGAATCCAGATCACACTGTGCATTCACACAGCATGATTTGGCCCTGCACTGGTTGCTGATATATTCACAGAACCATTTAAGAAGATTCTTACATAAAGTGCACATCTGGATAATAAAGCATGGAATCAAAAAATATATAGATCTTTAATTTATCTAAATTTGTTATAAAAAGTCATAGGTTTGCTCATGACTAAAATGGAAGATTTGATGATCAGATAAAGGATTTACATTTGTTGTGGTATAGCCAACGACTTTGAACACATATTGTCAAAAACTGGAAAATCTCTATAATTGATAGGATAACCTATGACTAAAAGTCGAAAACATTGTGGCAAAAGGTGATATTGTTCGTTTTTGAAAAATTTCCTCTTTTGTCACTATGTTTTCAAAAAGCCGTCTGCTGCAGAGGCGTCAGAAAGCGTCTCTTTAAGGGAAAGGATTAAAGCTCCAATATAGGTTGAAAGGAGTCCTCAGACAACAGCTTTGAAAATATCAATGGAAATATCGGGAAAATGACTATAAATTTAAAACTATAATTATTGAATACATGAGCATTTTTTCCTTTTGTTACATTTTTCTCAAAATTTGTCTGCTGCAGAGGCTTCAGAAAACCTCTGTATGTTGGAGATGGTTAAGATTCACTCTATAATGAATTGAATGACTGTGATAGTTGTAAGTTATAGTATCATGCGAGAGTGCTGTATCAGTCTGTATCAGATTTTATCAATTTACCAGCGAAATTTAGGTATATTTGCTTAGGTTGATCATATTCCCCTTTCCCACATACAACAAATCTGCAGCAGACGACTTTGAAATAATCTGGGAAAAATCTCTTTAAATGCAAGTTTAAATATTGAATAGAGTTGAAAATATTGTGACAGAGGGAGAAATTGCTTGTTTTGATCAATTTCTTCTTTTGCCACAAAAGTCAATGCGACATGCATCATTCGTCTTCCACCAATGGGCTAAGTCTATGTGAAAAAGCAGCCAGTTGCTTGGGAAGAATGTTGTGTGGAGTACTGGTGTGAGAAAACCAGGAAATGCATGAGTAGGTGAACTGGCCGCCGTGATATAACTGAGAAATTGTTAAAAACTGCGTTAAACCCCAATCAATCTTTTGCCACAATGTTTTCAAAAAGTTGTTTGCTGCAGAGGCCTCAGAAAGTGTCTATATGTGGGAAAGGGTTAATAATTTAATTGGCAACATTCTGCGAAGCATTCGTGGCAATATGGATGGCATTTTGCAGATTTTCATGAAATCAAATATTTTTACATTATTATACCCCCTTCGAAGAAGAGGGGGTATATAGGAGTCAGTTTGTCTGTCTGTCTGTCGGTCGGCCGGAAGCCATATTTTGTCCGGCCTATTTCTTAAAAACCACCGGGTGGAATTCAATAAAATTTTACATGAAGCTTCTATACCAAGAGATGTTTATATCCTAAAGGGGTTACAATTGCATGTTAATTTACAGAGTAATGGCCCTTTTACTTATTAAGTAAGCCATATTTTGTCCGGCCTATTTCTTACAAACCACTGGGTGGAATTCAATTAAATTTTACATGAAGCTTTTATACCAAGAGGAGATGTGCATATCCTAAAGGGGTTACAATTGCATGTTATTTTACAGATTTATGGCCATTTTACTTATTAAGTTATGGTGTAGGTCAAGGTGCTGTTTAGGGGGTATTTATCATCTTCAGTGATAGTTCTAGTTTCTATTTAGGTTTTTTAATGCAATGCAGATGGATATGATCAAATATTCCTACGTTAAGGGTTTACCAGATTTGATGTTTAAAATGACATCTGATAAAAAATAACTTCTTATGAATAAGAATGTTAATTTCTGCTCTGTTCTTGTTCTGTTGATGCATCTAATGTTACCCGTGTCAAGTGAAGTGTCAACTCTTTTCCACAAACAGATGTTTTATATTTATAAAGCATCTGCAGGAGAAAACTTTTAAAAGCATTGTGACAAAAGGAAAGGGATAATTTGCATCATATATACTCACAAGATATGTCCAAAGGTTTGGGTTTTTAAGTGGGTTGGGGGAGAAACTCCAACTATTGAGCCCAGGAACAGTGACGTAAGTAAGCAGACGTACTAATTTTGAAAAGTTATTCTGAAAGTTAATTCTGATAAGCAGATTTTTATTAACCCTTTCTGGTGTACAGTAAACTTTTGATTGCCAAAGGTAAACTACGGACAATGTTCGAATGAGACATAACTTTAGAATATAGTAGAAAATCTTGTTGGAAAAGGAGAAATTGCATATTTTCCCACTATTTTATCGAAAACCGTTTGATACAAAAAAAACCTTTAAATTAAGTTTGCATACTGGAAAGGGTTAAGACCTTGCTCACATTGAAAGTGTTTTGTATACACTTTGAGCAAAATAAATCTTCTAGGCAAAGGGAGGTAACCATATCACAAAACTTTACCTATACGTTGATATATGCCTGTATTTAGACTGTTCTGTATTTATGAGAAAAAGTTTGATTTCACATATTTTTATGTCAACATTTCCTATAATGTTTTAAATTATCATTTGTTGACATTATCATCTTTGTTATCAGAGGTTTCTTTCGTCAATAAGTTTACAATTTTGGTTTCGAAAAGTCTGAAAAAGAAAAACAAGTTCAGGGGAATGGGTTAAGTTATATATTTATAGTATATAAAATAATATGAATAGTCAATGGAGAATGGGTTCAAAATACATTCTGTTAATGGGCTTTTATTAGCGAATAATCAGAAACTACAGTCATGTAACTGTGAAAAATATAAGATGGACTTTTTTTAACAAACTTTACAAGCGAATCAACCCGAACTTCAACTCGAAGTTCAACTAGCATTGTATAAATATATTAATGTATGTAATATAAAATGTAAAAATGGATCCTCTTTTCTTGTCTTTTGTGTGCTAAATAATTTTACACCATAGACGAAGAACAGTCTGCATTCATATGTATTGAAGTTTAGCCCTTTCCTAAATAAGTATATATACGAAAACAACGGTAAAACATGAACGAACAAAATATGATAAATAACTATAAATGAAGTTATAGATGAACTATTTTGTCTATAGGTAAAAATTGCTAATTGTGATCAAGCTCTCCTGTGCCACAAACATTGAACTATGCAGTTCATTTTTCTGTTTTATAAATCTCGAGATAATTGTATCCGAAAGAATAAATTGAAAACCTTAACACTAATCAATGAAACTTTGAAAGGCCTTAATCTTTCTCGCTCAAGTACTCTACACCATATTGTTTTCGTGCACCTGGTAGCCTTCCTACATACATACTGATACCTCGAGTTATTTGGAGAAAGACGAAGTATGCTAGTTGCAAAACTCGTATCTTATGATGCCAAATACATCTGCGACAGATGACCTACCCAAGTAGTGCGCGAGATAAACCCATTTTGGACTTGTTCTAGTGTGTTTCTAGCTGGCTATATTGAATAGGTGTTAGTTAGTTAACAGGCTAAGGGCGCTCACGTGTATGTGTGAAAGTGTTGAGTTGGAGGGGAAGTGTTGTTGAGAATTGGACCTTGTAACGAAATGGTAGGGATGGGCTGTACACAATGGGTCGCACTCTGATTACGTACTATAGGGGTGTCGAATTTTAAGTGAATTGTCCTTATTTGTGTAATACATGGATTCATTCTTTTTAATAGCCGAGCCCCGGTAGCGCAGTTAGTATCGACGCGGGCTGTGAATCCAGGGTGTGAGTTCGAACCACAGCTTTGCCAACATTCTTTCCGACATTTGACAAAAGTCACTGTGACGAGCATCATTCCTATTTCTCCAATGGGCTATCAGTGTATGTCGAAAAGCAACCAGTTGCATGGAAAGACGGATGTGAGATAGCCAGGAAACACATGAGTAGCCTTGGTATGACTGAAACATTGTTGAAAAAGGCGTTAAACCCCAATCAAACAATCATCCTCATTTATATTGGGTAACTATTTTCGGTTAACGTTTTACAAGTGAGCGCTGAAATATGTTGATTTATATTGAAATAGCGAATGATTTCATTTGGTGGAATCTGAATGAAATAAGATCCGTAGTCACATTCAAAATTTGATATGAATATTTAAACATGTTGAATCAATGCAGGATTTAGATCCGCTAACTAAACAGAGAACTTAAATGATTGTGACAAGTTAACTTTATATTGTACGTTACAGTTATCGTACCTTGCAGAAATGGTTATGGGTAGTCCATTGCTGATGTCCAGAGACAGTGTTGACCCTTGGACAATGTTCATCTAATTAGTGATGGGTGAAACGACTAGTCCTCGCCTTGATGATAAGAGAGAAGATACTGTTTCAAAATCGCCACATAATTTGTAACGATATTTTCTTAAAACCCGTGAGTCCCTGATCTTACTAATACGAGAAGCTTTAAACAGCAAACACATTTTTAAACATTATACAAGCCCGGCCAAGAATCTTTACGGCGTTTGACAAAAAAAGTCAATGGCGAGTTGGGTCTTGCCGTCTCTCCGTAACGGAATAACAAAAAGTGATCTTATGAAAATACCCGTGGGATAACACATTTTATATTGTGGGGTTGGCATTTATACTGACTCGTTGGTGTCAGGATAAATGGACCAGTAAAACTGAAAACTTACACAGGAAACATCGTGATATAACTGGAAAAAAGATTGCAAATGGTGTAAGACAAACTGCAAAATAAATAGTGAACACAGTGAACACATGAGACTGTGAAGACAGGCGTCAAAACCTGGTTCTATACTACAACGAAGACTTTAGGAGACGGTAAAAAAACAGGCGTCAAAACCTTGTTCTATACTACAACGTAGACTTTAGGAAACGGTGAACACAGGCGTCAAAACCTGGTTCTATACTACAACAAAGTTAACAGTAAAGACTTTATGAGACGGTGAAAACAGGCTTCAAAACCTGGTTCTATACTATAACGAAGTTAACAGTAAACACTTTAGGAGACTGAAAACAGGCGTCAAACCCTGGTTCTATACAACAACGAAGACTTTTTGAGACGGTGAAAACAGGCATCAAAACCTGGTTCTATACTACAACGAAGTTGACAGTAAAGACTTTATGACACTGAAAACAGGCGTCAAAACCTGGTTCTATACTACAACGAAGTTGACAGTTAAGACTTTATGAGACTGAAAACAGGCGTCAAAACAAGGATCATAATACAGCGAAGTTGACAGTAAAGACTTTATGAGACGGTGAAAACAGGCGTTAAAACCTGGTTCTATACTACAACGAAGTAGACAGTAAAGACTTTATGAGACTGTTCAGACAGGCGTCAAAACCTAGTTCTATACTACAACAAAGTTGACAGTAAAGACATTATGAGACTGTGAAAAAAAGCGTGAACATCTGGCTCTATACTACAGCTAAGTTGACAGTAGGATTTTATGAGACTGTGCAGACAGGCGTACTACATGGAAGTTCACAGTAAAGCGTACTGTAAATGGATACTGTTATCATGCGTACCCAAGATCAATGAACACTTAAGATATCGTGTGTACTGTACATGGATACTGATATCATGTGTATCTATGATCATTGGACACTTTAGATACCGTGTTTACTGTGATCCTGCGTACCCAAGATCAATGAACGCAGGAGATATCGTATGTACCGTAAATGGAAATTAACAAATGACTGCCTGTCTTCAAACATACAAACGGCTATAGTGACCAAAGAATATCCGTCTCTGGATCCACGGCCTTACCCAAAATCTCCTATGAGCTATTCTGTTTCTCTTACTTTCATACCTATAAGCACCTGTGCGATCATAAGATCATATTCAGCAGCACCTGCCTCCATTTCTGCAAGAAATTCAATGTTTCTGAGCCTCTGAGCAAGCAGTCGGGCCATGGCTGTAATGTTGCATCTATGCTATTAAATTGACAATTTAGTGCAGGGCTAGCTACTGTATTTTATACCAACGTTGCCATATGTCGCCATCACTCGTACAGTTCTGATAGTTTACTCGTCACTTCTCGTCATAAACTCGAGCACATGTAACCAGAACCCGAATAGTCTCGCGTTAACTCTTATGTTTTCGTAGAAAAAGTCTTCGATTGTTGAAACAATGTCGTACACAGATCATGAAGATGTTGCCTCAACTCGTGAATTATCGTAGTACTCTCGTATCAATGTTGAAGAGATCTCGAGCAGGGGTCGAACAGATGTCCCCATGATCAAAGTTTTCGACCCCAAATCGCGACAGTGTGACCTGGCCTTAATAACAGACAGTATATCAGCTTAAATCAACATTGTGTTTTCGTTATATTTAAGTCTGTAGCCCTTATACTGAAAAGACAGTATATCAGCTTAAACCAATGTTAAATGAATGTTGAATACCGTGCTATATGCAGAAGATAGCAACAAGCATTACCGTATACACCAGCCGAGCAGGTATTAGTATAAACTGTTAAAACATATTTTCAAAATGTTATTTGTATTTGAATGTCTTTATATATAGAGACACCACTGACTTCCGACCAGGGGCGTAACACAGATACGTCAACATCTAATTTACAATCACTGCTATATATACATGCTAAGCATCCTGTAAATAAATTCTCAGAGGACAGGGCCGATGCAAGTATGTAACGTGGGGAACCTTTGTGCTGACGAGAACATCGTGGAGGTAAAGCTGTTGCTAGAAGAATACCTTGCTAAGATATTTTGACTGACCACTGTTTAAACAAACCTTTACATTCCTCCGAAGTGAATCTTTCAAACGATATATTTACACGTGAAATGTGAATGTCGTATTCGATTTATTTGTAAGGCTAATTTCTTAATTAAATAAATAGCACTGAAATCAGTATTAATTTGTGTTATTCCCGTTTTTGCAGGATCCGTAACGTTATGGCTAAAATTTGCCCAGAAGAGTTAATGTCAGCTTCCTTTGGTAAGGAAAGCTGCATACAAGTCCTTAAATCTACTCGGGTGGACAGGGTGACCAGAAAAACATCAGCAGGAGCTCGATGGGGGAACGAAAACTGTAATCAGTACAGAGTCACCCTGTCCACCAGAGTAGATTTACGGACTTGTATGCAGCTTTCCTTACGTTGAGATTCTTCGAATAGCAAAGGAACAAGCAGAACTGGACATATGGTTCACAAAGGGAAACGTTTCTAGGGTTTGCTGGTTCCGACAAGATCGGTTTTCGGTTCAAACAGAGCAGGTGGTGGAGAAGTTTTAAAAGTAGGCCTTTATATGTATGGTGCCAATTTCTCAGTATCAGACACTGGTCGGACAAAATAAGGGATCGGAAGACTGTGGCTAACTGAAACATTAATCCCACCCATCTGACCTATGAGTCTACAGCTTCTGATATTCTGACATAATAACCTCGAGTTTATTGAACTGGTCAGGAAAGTCATACCTGTCAGTTGACACAGTCATTCGACAGAGTTTTTTTTAAAATATATTATAACTCATTGGAACTCGAAGTTTTGGTAGCTTTATCGGATCTACATGTATCCCAGTTGGCCATTGGCAAATTCTTAAAAATTTGGCAGAGCTCGGGTGCATCGATGACACCATCTAACATAATAAACGGCGTCAAAGCCACTGGAATATATCCCTATAACCCAGCGGTAATACCAAATGAGGCTTACTCCGTTTCACTCACTTCTGTCCAAGTTGATGCTCATCTTAACGGAGAACCACAGACGAACACAACATCCGACTGTATTTCCACCATCACATATGATGCAACCCTCCCAGTCCCTTCCGAGGATAATGAATTGACTTCTACAGACAGCAGCAGTTCAGCGTTGTCAGCCCTTACAATTTCAATTCCCCTGGCAACCGACGGTGATTTCGATTTGCAACTAATGGAAATGGTGATGATAAGGCCGAAACTGCTGTGACTGAAAAGAGACCAGTCTGTTATATCTGAGTGTTCCGCCACATAGACACTGCAGGCTATTGAGTCTGCCATCGAATGCAAGCAACTTCAAAATTTACTATCAGGCATTGGCTAGTTGCGTTGATCTTAAAGACTCTATGTATCAAACATGGAAAATGTATAAAGATACATGTACTTGTAATCAAACTAGTGGACACATTTACATAGACGCCTGCATTTGTAGATCCAGCGGCGAACGTATGGTTGCGAGAGTGGCTAACGAAATGTGTCCAATTCCCATTTTTAGCGGAAATATGCCAACAAACAGAAGAGCAGAGCATGATTCCGGGTGCCTTTTCATCTCAGCCGAAGATGATTACGCAACGAAAAAGGCCGCGGATATCGAAAAATAGAACAGCTAAAGCTGTAAGTGAAAGAAAAGAA
Organism: Serripes groenlandicus; assembly: GCA_031761405.1. Taxonomy (NCBI): domain Eukaryota; kingdom Metazoa; phylum Mollusca; class Bivalvia; order Cardiida; family Cardiidae; genus Serripes; species Serripes groenlandicus. The sequence continues at coordinate 10,898,064 of JASEVX010000005.1, read as the reverse complement.
ATTGAACAACGCAAACAAAGAGAGGCCGGGCAATAATGCTAGTATGCAATGTTTAAGAGTCAGTTTTGACTAAATACATTTTGCCAGATTAGAGATAGAATATAACACGTGTATATGACGTATTTTTATTTTTATTTCATATCTCATGATAGATATAAACTTTAAACGCGCTAGGTCAATTTTGAATGTGAAGAAAAGAAACAAACGAAAATTACGAATTAAAAATAAAGGAAAACACGAAACCAGTTTATTCAGTTATAAAATGTTTAAAGCACGAATTTTCTGTCGTAAAACATAAAAGCCGAAGATTCGTGAGTTTTCATTTTGAAAAAGTGTGTTAAATTCAAGGCGAATGTTAACGATGAATGCTTCAATAATTATATTTTAGAGTAATATTTTCATAAATGTATGGACAATTTCCTTGTGTGCCTATAAGATTAATTGTCGTATGCTGTATATTTAAAATGTATGGAAAAGGGTTAAACTACCTCTATATATAGGTATAAATGAAAGGAAACCACCATACCAATAACCCGGTTTTTTTTTAAATTACGTTTACCTCATTGGGTTCCTAGAATTTAAACATTAAATCAGATTTTTGGGAGCCTTAAAATAGTACACGCAGATAAAACCAAAGGCTCATATATCGGTGGCTCATTAACGTTACTGTTTAATTCTAGAATGTTCAGTAATTTCTCACTTTTTTCCCCCAATGTCGTCTTCTTCGATAAAGTATCAATCGGGTCATGTCTTTAACTTACATTGTTAATTTGACTGTAGACTTCATTTAGGAAAATACTGCAGATAATGTAGCGTTCTCCGGTTTCCGATGTTTGTTCCGATTTTCCGAGTGACTCGCGTGATGCATTATGGAGCTCGTGTGACGTATACAAAATGCACTGGACAAGGAAAACAACAAACGACCCGGGTATGCATAAAGGATACTCAACTTATTTCGTATTATGTTAAACTATGAGAAGAGAATATCATCTCTAAATACGACTTCGAATTACGAATTGATAACGCCCTATTCGAGAAATAAATTATTCCAGTGATGGAAATATAATAAATTCTAAAACACAAGAAATGCTTATTAATAAAACGTACTGGCTGGGAACAGGCTAACAGATACATTTAAAGTGGATTAAACGTTCATTTTATCTGGTGTTTTAAGATGTGTTCACTTTGAAAACAGCTGAAGAAAAATATTTAGGAAACCCTTTGGTAATGGGAATGGAAACTTATAATCATTGATGGCAATGGAAAAGCTGCTCGTATTTTGAATTGTTCCAACAATGGTTTCAAACGTCTTCTGTTTTTATGGTAAGCGGGAAGTAAAATTTATCTTAATAGACGCGCATTTATACGACCTTTAGGAATACGTTATCGCCGAGTTTAGAATAAATACGGGTAGGCTGAAAGATGAATATAAATAGGTCACATCACTCGAAAATGTACCTGGCGGGGGTTTGAAAAACATAGTAGTGACGATCAAAGTGCATAAGGATACTGTCAGTGTTCTGACGTAACCGTGTTTGGTTGGCTTCTATGGTGAGTGTACGACTTAATAATGAACACGGGAGAACCTGATCTGACTTAATATATGCCTTCCAAACATGCCCATCACATAAAACACTTTCACACGTCACGTATACTTCTAGGAAGGTAAATAATGTCGGTTTCAAACATTTGTATGAGTCAGACAATCTGTAATTACCTACATTCCATTTCTTTGGTTTTCCAACATTGTCTTAGTATTACCACTATCTCTTGTGTCTCGTGATCCATTGTGTTCATTGTTTTCAAACTTGTTAGATCTATGTTCGGTTTATGATGTTGATAGACAATCTAATCTTGATGTGATTATTTTCATTTAAAACTTAATAAAAAAAAGATAACAATAAATTAAAAAATGGAATCATTAGAACAACTAGGACTTGCTTCAACGACTTGTAGGGAAACTGTATCATATTCAGACACCCATGAAGGTAGAACAATACTGCATCGTTCAGACACGGTGTATATTACACGTCAAAGAAACGTTAGACAGGTGAAGTCATTCGATGACATTGGAAGAAAAGGCAAGGGAGATACATATCTCGTAGCCGTTGACCACTCACACAAACGACCACAAGCTCGGGTGTGTAATATCTCGTCAAAGCGGAAATTAGACGTCGAAGAAATGAGAATTCGTAAAGCCAGATTTATTGTCGCAATGTATTGTTTCATTATTGGAAGAGTGCCATACATATTTATTTTGAAACATTCAAAGAAGCACGGAATAAAGCTGACAAAATACGACGTTATCCTAGACAAGGAAAAGAAAATTCGTCGAAAACCGAAGGGTAAACTAAGTCATGCAAGTCGAGTGGACATTTCAGATGGTATCCTGTTCCTCGGATGCAATACAGAAATCATGACCATGTACAACATCAACACCGATAAATGGACAACCATAAGATTACAGAAACCAGTGCAAACTCCTCTAATCACAAAACACAACAATAAAGTTTACATTTTTGAATTTGAAGGCAGCATTGTTCAGATTTATGACCAAATGACGGGAGGCGTTGATTTGCGTCAGGTACAATACAACATGGAAGGTCTCTGTGCAATCTCGTGCCAAAATAGTATAAAAATCCTCAACAATATGGAGACAATCCTATACGATCCAGAAAATAACGAATGTACAAAGGTTACTCAAAAGTCGTTTAATGCGAGAAGGGTACACAGTGTACATTACCATGGCAACACTAATTACGCATTAGTTACCAGTGAGAACAACGACGTAGAGCTTTGGTCCAGCGAGGACGTTGAAAGATGGTGTACTGTTGAACGTTTTCAGATGTCTTCAACAGATGAAGTTCCCGCAGTATTTGTAGATTATTCCGATCCTTGTCCAGTGGTGCCTTTCATAGACTACGAAAAAGGACTCATACATAGGCAGTTTCATGGTCTCCACTAATGAATATGGAGACTGAACAAAGCAGTCCGAACTATAGGATGACAAATAAGCCAATTTAAATAACATGTCCCGACATTTTGGTTAAAGTATACGTTAGCGCTCATCTCGTTAAATGGCAAATGCTTTTTTATGTGACACGGATGTTTAACTATATTTAGACAGATATATTTCAAGATTTCAAAGATAACGGATTCAATAACACATACTCAGAATGTAAATAAAATACAGGCTTTGGGATGTTTGCCAAATATACAAAAAAATACAGATGTACTGTAAATGGATAGTTTTATCATGCGTATTCATGATCAATGAACACTGTAGATCTCGAGTGTTCTGTAATGGATACTGTTATCATGCATACCAAAGATCGATAAAAACTGTTGATATCGTATGTACTGTAAATGGATACTGTTATCGTGTGTACCCATGATCATTGAACTCTGTAGATATCGTATGTACTGTAAATGGATACTGTTATCGTGTGTACCCATGATCAATGAACACAGTAGGTATCGTATGTACTGTAAATGGATACTGTTATCGTGTGTACCCATGATCATTGAACTCTGTAGATATCGTATGTACTGCATATGGATACTGTTCTCGTGTGAACCCATGATCAATGAACACAATAGATATCGTATGAACTGTAAATGGATACTGTTATCGTGTGTACCCATGATCAATGAACACATTAGGTATCGTATGTACTGTATATGGATACTGTTCTCGTGTGAACCCATGATCAATGAGCACAATAGATATCGTATGCACTGTAAATGGATACGGTTATCATGTGGATTCATGATCAATGAACACAGTAGGTATCGTATGTACTTTAAATGGATACTTTTATCACGCGTACCCAAGATCAATGAACACTGTATATATATATTATGTACTGTATATGGATACTGTTATCATGTGGATTCATGATCAATGAACACAGTAGGTATCGTATGTACTGTAAATGGATAGTTTTATCACGCGTACCCAAGATCAATGAACACTGTATATATATTATGTACTGTATATGGATACTGTTATCTCGCGTACCTACGATCAATGAACACTGTATATATATATATTATGTACTGTATATGGATACTGTTATCACGCGTACCCATGAACAAAGAACACTGTATATATATTATGTACTGTATAGGATACTGTTATCACGCGTACCCATGAACAAAGAACACTGTATATATATTATGTACTGTATAGGAATACTGTTATCACGCGTACCCATGAACAAATAACACCAGATACCGTGTGTATACTGTAAATGTATACTTTTACCATGCGTACCTATGATCAATGAGCACTGTATATACCGTGTGTACTGTAAATGGATACTGTTACCATGCGTACCACTGATTAATGAAAACTGTATATACCGTGTGTACTGTAAATGGATAGTGTTACCATGCGTTCCTCTGATCAATATAAACTGTAGGTATCGTGGGCACTGTAAATGGTTACTGTTATCATGCGTACCCAATGCAATCTGTTGATCTCGTATTTACTGTAAATGTATACTGTTATCATGCGTATACATGATCAATGTTTATGACCACTGTAGATGTCGTATGTACTATAAATGGATATTGTTATCGTGCGTACCTATGACTAATGCACTATGTAGATATAGTGGGTACTGTAAATTGATATTGTTATCATGCGTATCCATGAGCAATGAACAACGTTGATATCATGTGTACTGTAAATGAATAGTGTTACAATGCGTAACCATGGTCAATGAACCTGTAAACGGAGACTGTCAGCATGCGTATACATGGCCAATGAACACTGTATATATCGTCTGTACTGTGGATAGTGTTACCATGCATACCCATGATCAATGAACACTACATATATATCGTATGTTCTGTAAATGGATACTGTTATCATGCGTATACATGGTCAATGAACACTGTAGATATCGTATATACTGTAAATGGACACTGTTATCATGTGTATCCATGATCAATGCACTTTCAAATATCGTATGTACTGTAAATATATACTGTGATCATGCGTATACATGGTCAATGAACACTGTAGATATCGTAAGTACTGTACATGGATACTATTGTTCATGTGTACTATCCATGATCATTGAATACAGTATATATCGTATGTACTGTAAATATATCAGTACTGTGAACATTGAACACTGTATATACCGTGCATTTTGTACATGGATACTGTTATTATTCTTATACAATAAATATTACAAGACGAATTTTGATGCAGAGCATCAAAGGACGCCGCGCATGATTTTGAAGCATGACTTAAAGGAAGCAGATGTAGTTCAGTACATTTAAATAACGTGTGAAAACAGACAGGATGTAAATATTTTGAACAAGAAGGCCAAATGTCCCTTTATCATAACCAAAAAGGCCAAGATGTGCCTATATTGCTCACCTGGCTACCATAGCCTATAATAAAAGGTTACCATACAACATGAAGTTTCTTAATTTTTTACCAATACATGGTTTCAAATCGATATCTCGAAATGTTCGAGAAAAAAAAAAAAAAAAAAAAAATCAAGATTCATATTTTTTTTCGATATCTCGAACTTTCCGATAAAGTTCGAGATATCGAGATTTTTTTTTTTTAAAGATATCGAAAAGTTATTGGAAAGTTCGAGATATCGAGAAGAAAAAAAAATATCCAAAAAAATAATCGAGAAATCGAAATGTTCGAACATATTGATATTTTTTTTTTTTTTTTTTTTCTCGATATCTCGAACTTTTCGAAAAAGAAAATTATATTTTTTTTTCGATATCTCGAACTTTCCGATATCTCGAAATTTTCGGTATCTCGAACTTGTCGATATCTCGTACTTGTCGATATTTCGAACTTTCCGATAAAGTTCGAGATATCGAGAATTTTTTTTTTAAAGATATCGAAAAGTTATTGGAAAGTTCGAGATATCGAGAAGAAAAAAAAAAAAAAAAAAAAAAAAAAAAAAAAAAATCCATTTTTTTTTTTCGAAATATCGGAAAATTCGAGATATCGAAAGTTCGAGATATTGGAAAGTTCGAGATATCGAAAGTTTCGAGATATCGATATGTTCGATTTGTCAATAAATGTTCAAGTTAAAAACATTCGTTTTATCAATGTATTCGAGATATCGATGTGTTCGAGTCATCGGTATGTTCGAGATATCGATATGTCGATATGTTTGCGAATGTCTAATCGAATGTCTAATGTCTAATTGACCAATTAGACATTCGTTTTTTTAATGTACATTGATCTCTGATTAATTTGGTACCTAAATGTCTTAATTTGCGAATGTCTAATCGAATGTCTAATGTCTAACTGATCAATTAGACATTCGTTTTTTGCATGTATAATGACCTCCGACGAATTTGGTACCTAAATCCCTTAATTTGCGAATGTCTAATCGAATGTCTAATGTCTAACTGACCAATTAGACATTCGTTTTTTTAATGTGCAATGACCTCCGACGAATTTGGGTTATAGATCTTGTAATTTGCGAATGTCTAATCGAATGTCTAATGTCTAACTGACCAATTAGACATTCGTTTTTTTAATGTACATTGATCTCTGACGAATTTGGTACCTAAATCTCTTAATTTGCGAATGTCTAATCGAATGTCTAATGTCTAACTGACCAATTAGACATTCGTTTTTTGCATGTATAATGACCTCCGACGAATTTGGTACCTAAATCCCTTAATTTGCGAATGTCTAATCGAATGTACTGACCAATTAGACATTCGTTTTTTTAATGTGCAATGACCTCCGACGAATTTGGGTTATATATCTTGTAATTTGCGAATGTCTAATCGAATGTCTAATGTCTAATTGACCAATTAGACATTCGGTTTTTTAATGTACATTGATCTCTGACGAATTTGGTACCTAAATCTCTTAATTTGCGAATGTCTAATCGAATGTCTAATGTCTAACTGACCAATTAGACATTCGTTTTTTGGATGTACAATGACCTCCGACGAATTTCATACTTAAATCTCGTAATTTGCGAATGTCTAATGTCTAACTGACCAATTAGACATTCGTTTTTTTAATGTACAATGACCTCCGACGAATTTGGGTTATAGATCTTGTAATTTGCGAATGTCTAATCAAATGTCTATTGTCTAACTGACCAATTAGACATTCGTTTTTTGAATGTACAATGATCTCTGACGAATTTGGAACCTAAGTATAGTAATTTGCGAATGTCTAATCGAATGTCTAATGTCTAACTGACCAATTAGACATTCGTTTTTTTAATGTACAATGACCTCCGACGAATTTGGGTTATAGATCTTGTAATTTGCGAATGTCTAATTGAATGTCTAATGTCGAATTAGACATTCGATATTTAACATTTGCGATTTTTCTGAATGTCTAATTGAATGTCTAATGTCTAATTAGACATTCGATAATCAAAATTAGCGAATGTCTAATCGAATGTCTAACGTCTTATTAGACATTCGAATATTTTTTTTGAATGTCTAATGTCTAACGTCTAATGCTCTGCCAACTTCACACACTTTTATAAATAGGCAAAAACATCCGGCGAATTTTGGGCCCGTAAACTAAACAATTAAAAACGCGTAGCCTAGAAAGTTTGGGAAAAGTGAACTTTTTCTCTGAGCTTTGATGAATTGGGTCAGGGCCGTAAACCAAACAATCAAAAACAGCGTAGCCTAGACAGTTGGGGAAAAGTTATTAAATACAAATTAAATGTGTATAAAGTTTTGTAATAACGGTAGAAGACAAACGTATTTTGTATCTTGTTGTTTCTTAAATCAGTTAATACAATTTATTGATTCATAAAGGTTGTTTTTTTCAATCAAACAACAGAGGTTTTTTTAACAATAATAACATTGGTTTCTCCCTTTTCGATTACGTCACCCCATGGTACAAAATTAAAACCTATCCCATACTGACGCCGCGCTCCCACGCGGCGTCAATAAAACATACAGAGCGAGGTAACTAGTTTGTCCTTGTGTGAGTTATATTATATTATCTCCCTTGTTCTTTAGAATATTGTGTTATAACCTTGTCCAATCGGCTTAAACATACATTTGGTCAATAAGATTTATTTCAGAGTAAAAGACTGGTTGTATTTTAATTAAATTTTAAAAAAAAATGTACGGATGTTCAGAATACACTGTTAGCAATGTTTCCATAACATGTTATCGATTATGATCCTGGGGTACTATAGGTCTAAGATGAAGCCTTCGTAATTCAACGAACAACTTGTAAATCCCTCCCTCGGTACTCCGATACAGACGAATGTTGTTGTCTCGGCGAAACCCCATATGCAATAAAATTGTAACAGACGAATCTGAAAACATCTATGCAAAACTACACAAATCTCAATAAATCGTGCATAAGTGGAGAACGTGCTCAATTAGATCAATTTCTCCTTTTGACGTAATATTTTCAAAAGTCGTCTGCTATAGATGTGTCACCATGTAGAAGCAGGGTTTAAATGTTATCATATATATTTTACCCATACTGCCCATTTGCATGATACATGTAGTAGTTTTCCTCTCGTGTCTTCAGTGTAGACAGACGCTATAATTATAGATATCATTATCTAGACACGTTTCATGACACTTCAAACTTATTGACTTTGGGACGAATGGATTTCGAATGTTCTTTGTGTAAAACTAACCTTTGTTCAAATTATACATGCTGATTTTGTTTCCTTACTCAATCTTAATATGCTTACGTGGACCATATATAAGGGAATTATAACATCTCTGTGGACCGTAGTAAAGCAGAGAATGTTTGTCTTAACACGGTAAACACACACACACAGGATTATCGTGTATTGTAGTTGCACGGGATGTGCGCTCAGGTATGAGTGCATGTATGAGGAAGTTTTAGGGCGTATTCGTCAGTTCCAACCGCTCGTCTGGGCCGTTGCAAACAAGGTGTTGTTGTTTTTTATTTGAGAAGGTGACCAGACTTATATTTCCATTCACTTCTGTAGTTTAAAAAATATTGTTTGTTTGAATGGTATTTTCCACCACTTTCAATATCTGAGCCGTCCCGCGAGAAAACCAACATTGTGGACTGTGCGTAAAGTATCGACCCGGATTAGCCTTTGAATAAGCATACAGCCCAGGCTTACCTGGATAGACACTTTTCGCATCCTGTGGATTTTCTGTTTCAGGAATCATTACTCTAAACCTATATCTCCCTGAAACGGAATGTGTCGTCCCGGATCAGTATTCGCTGGCTGATATGGGTCGATACAATACGCAGAGGCTATACTGTTGGTTTTCTCGCAGGACGGCTCATTTCAATTTGTTCAGTGATACCACGGCTTTCCCTTGGTAAAATACCAGTAAAACGTGAAGCTTACCTTGACACATCAGTCATGTTATTCCCAGTAGCCAGATCGCCAAAGAGGGGAGCCACCTGTTTAAGTTTGATATGAACCGACCAAGATCGAACCCTGGTATCTGGCTCTTGAATCGGCAGCAAATACATGTTCACGGTAAGCTCGGACATGTGTTTTAGTTTTGACGAGGTAAAACACGCATAGTAAACATTCCAATAAGGTCAAGGACGATTATTTGTGTTTACATCGTCCACCTGGCATGACGATTTGAAAAGGCGTCTGCTTCGAAATTTACTGATGAAAGTAAATATCTCCGGTATAAACAGAATGTATCATTTTAATTACCCCTTTCCCACAAACAACACAATAATCTTGTCAAAAATGTGAAAACATAAATAAAAGTTTAATAATTAATAGAGTTGAAATCATTGTGGCAAAAGGAGAAATTACTCATTAGGAGCAATTTCTCCATTTGCCATAATTATTTCAAGAGTCACTTGCTGCAGAGGCGTCAGAAGATGTCTTTATGTGGAAAAGGGTTAAAGAGTTAAAAACAATGTTAAGCCCGGATCAAGGTCGAAGTTAAGGCGTGAGTCAGACGTGCATCATGCGCCTCGCGTGTCTGTTACTTTCAGCATCACAAAGACTTTAATCCTTTCCCACATACAACCAATCTGCAGCAGACGACATAAAAAACATACATAGGCGAAAACACGAACGTTTTCCATAAATGAGAGTTTAATTGTTAAATAGAGTTGAAACCATTGTGGCAAAAGTAGAGCATCATGAGTATTTTTTCCTTTTGCCACCATGATTTCAAATGTCGTCTGCTGCAGAAAGCGACTATATGTGGGAAAGGGTTAAATTCTTTCATCAACGCAGACCGGATAATATCTTCAAACCGTCCGATTGTATACTGCAACAAAGGCAGATATCGCTAATCATCACTATTATTAACTCTTTCCCTCATATAGACGCTTTCTGACGCCTCTGCAGCAGACGGCTTTTTGAAAACATAGTGACAAAAGAAGAAATTGCACAAAACGTGCAATTTCTCCTTTTGCCACAATGTTTTCCACTTTTAGTCATAGAGATTTTCCATTATTTGACCAAATATGTTCAAAGTCGTCTGCTGCAGAATTGTCGTATGAGGGAGAGGGTTAAGATTAACTGACATTACGGTAGTTATTATTATCATAATAAGTATTGTTATTATAATGTTTTGTATACTAGTAGTAGTAGTAGTAGAAGTTGTATCAACTATTATACTTTTTGATATTACAAGAAGCATGCTGAATATAATAAATGACAAGATTTATCAGGAAAGCTGAAGCAGTAACTCCCTAGAACTGACAAAATGGTTACTTGATAGCCTCGGCCTTGACGTATTGTTGTTTTCATTATTAGTCATGTGTTTGTCACACTCCAGGAATATGCATGTTTAATCCCCCTCCCACGTGAACACGACTTTCAGTGATATCGTGCCACAACGAGAAATTGCTCTTAATGAGCAAATGCTGCTTTTGCCATAATGTCTTCATCTATATCAAGCGATGTTTCTCTCATTTGTAGGAAAATTTCAATACTTTTGTCAAGATATTTTTCAAACTATGGTAGAGTGAGCAATGTAGCAATTGTGAAGGATTTTAGTTTTACAGCGACTACTGTCAAGAGCTTCCAAATGAGTATCGATTTAACTTTCAGTGGACTCCTTTGTGTCATCGGGGTCGGTCAAAGGTCACGGTCACCTTTTAAGCTTGTTTAGTTATTGAATTCCTCAATAAGTTAATCAAGGTCAAAGGTGAACGCGAATGTGCATTGTTGGTTGTTTACCTATTAAACGTCCATGCGTACTAACCATTTCCAACGTACATTTAATCTGCAGCAGACGATTTTCAAAACATAAGAAGATCTTGGAAACTGAAAGTATATTTTTGAATAATGTTGTTCAAAGTATGTCTGCTGCAGATGCGTCTATATGAAGGAAATGGGCTAACTTTTGCTGAATTCGTGCAAATCTTGAACATAGACAAGTTGTTGCATATATCTAATAAGTATCCTTTGATGTAAACCAAGATTAGTCAGCATGCATGTGCAGGATGATCTAGGTCTATATTGTTCGCCCACGTTGTAAGTCGCATATTACTGTATAAGGGCGTCCATGAAGTTGAATTTAGGAGAACAGTAGTGACTATGATATTTGATATTCTGCTTGTGTGAGTATTGTGTTGACGCCGCTTTCAAACAATTCTTCGGTTATATCACGGGGGCGTTTCCTGGGTAAGTTATCAGGACGACTGGTCCATTTATCCAAACACCAGCGAGTCCGTCGTGATGTGAAGGATGTAAAGACATTACTGCCATTTCGTTTGGTATTACCCCATCCGGGTATCGAACCCACGAAATCACGGACAGTCTATCCAGGCGGTTGCTTGTTTTTTTTTTTTTCTGCATTCTGAAGGAAAACAAATGTTCAACGAAACACATTTATCACGTGTCAATATGTCTTTAGTGGAAAGGATGACGGAAGAACGGACAGACAACGGAGAGGTAATCTCTGTGACTACAGAACCATGGAGAAGTGATCTCTTCGACGACTGAACAACGAAATAGTTATCTCTGTGACTCCATAACAACGGAGAAGTAATCGCTGTGATTACAGAACAAGTGAGAGATAACATATGTGACTAACTAATAATGGAGAAGTAATCTGTGTGACTACAGAACAACGGAAAATTAATCTCTGTGACTCCAGAACAGCTGAAAAGTAATCTCTGTGTCTCCAGAACCACGTCGAAGTAATCTATTACTACAGAACAAAGTAGAAGTAAACTCTATGACTATTGTATAACGGGGAAGTAATCTTTATGACTACAGTATAACGGAGAATTAATCTCTATGGCTACAAAACAACGGCAATTAATCTCTGTGACTATAGAACAACGGAGTAGTAATCTCTATGGCTACTAACAAAGGAGAAGTTATCTCTATGACTACAGAACAACGGCGAAGTAATCTGTATGACTACAGAACAACAGAGTAGTAACAACAACGTTTTTAACTCCATTAAAAATATTCTTTCATTCAAAGGGATTATCCATAGTTTTGCTTTAATCTTTTGGTGTGCTGCCGATTGAATATATGTTTGAAAGGGTTAATAACGCCCATTTTTAAGTGCACTTGTTATGACTAGACGCTTGGCAGATGGTGCACGCTGCTTTATTACTCATAGACCTGCATAGTCTGTATTTAACAAACCAATCAATACATAATCTATAAATAGCGATAAATAACAAGCGTAATTCCTGAATTGATTCTATCGAATTATGATCGGGGCATATCGATTAACTTCATCAGTGGATATTTCTTCTTTTAATGGAGAATATCGCGGTTGTGGGGTCGGTAACAATTTTCAACAAACGAAAACTATTTCATGTATTAACAACATGAACAAGGGCATAGCAAAGCGGGGCTTCCCCTCACAACATAAGTTTGACTTTTGCATCGTCTTTTCTAAATCTTGCTTAGAAGATATTTTGATAATGTTCCCAGGGGCGTATCTTTGCATTAATCAATGTGTAGGCCGTCTCGTGAGAAAATCAAACATTGTGGACTCTGCGTAAAGTATCGACCCGGATCAGCCAAAGGATGCCACACAGGCCTACCCGGATAGACACTTTTCGCCTCCTGTGGATGTTCTGTTTCAGGAATCACTACTCTATACATCTATCCCCCTAAGACGGAATGTGTCGGCCGGATCAGTCTGCGCGGACAGCGCAGGCTGATCTGTTCGAAACATTACGCAGATGTCTATCGCCGCAGCTGCATTTTGGGGCATGTTGAGAAAATATGTAGGCACGTGCCTACAGTGCCTAAAGGGAGCTACGCCCCTGGTTCCTCCACTTGACCAGTGATCTTGACCTTTGCTTTCTGACTCTTAAAATCAATAAGCACGTCTTCTCAGGATGGGGAACAAGTATTCCAAGTTTGATAATCCTCTGTGGCAAGGTTTTCTCTAAATCGTGTTGCAAGACATTTTCATAATTGCAAGCAGTAGCATTGACCTTTGAAATTTGAGTTTTTAAAAATACAGTAACATCTTAGACAGCTTATTTCGTTTTAATGTAAGAGTTAACGGGAGTAAGAAGGCTTGGCACACTTTATTAAATAATTCCATTTTATGTTACGCATTATTACTTCAACGATATACTATAAATTGAAAATAAAATGATTGTTTAAACTTGATGATTTCCAATGCCACTATATTTAATTAATTGTCTTCGTCCTCTATCTCACTGTCGCCAAAAACAGTTGAATAAACGAGAGCTGATAAGCATCCCGTACTTGAACCAAGGACTAACCCACACCATCCGGCACGCTGAATACCAAACACGCAACCCGTTAAAAACCCAGTTGTCAGTCCAGACACTCCACCAGTCATCGCCCAACGATCTCGTCTCAGTGCGTCCTCGTCTTTACGTAGTTTGTAGCATGTTTTGTAGAGTTCGGACATCTTCAACCCGTGTATCATAAACGCAGATATCGCTGGTCCGAATAACAGGCCCAGCAAGATCCACGATCTACCTCCCCTCCCGATTTCCCTCATACGAAGTTTTGTTTTCGTCAATCTGGATGTAATACCTTTTGTGTATAACTTAATGAGTCGATCAGGCCATGCCCCCACTATGACACCTATCACACCAAAATATTCAGTTGATTTAAAGCTAATGTAGCGACAATATTCCAATCTTGGGAAGTTAATTGTCTCCATCTCCTCCTCCCCGACATTGACATTGCAAATGTTCTTCAGCCATGTCGGTAAATTGTCCATTTTGTCTCCTGAAAGGAAAATATTCAAATTAAAAAAAAACAAGCAAATTCATGAAATTGATATCCCCCGCTTGCAGGAAATATTGTAGGAATAAAGTCCGCCGAAAGTGACGATCGAACTTGGCCTAGGTGGTTAACAAGTTTGAAAAAAAATGGTTCACATAATTTGTGGCAGTTATTGCACAGAAACAGCAAGAAACGACATTTTTTGTTAATTAAGGGGCCATAACATGACGATCGCACTTGGCCTAGACCTTAAGGCATTTAACCTTGTTACCAAGTTTGGAAAAAAACGGTTCACATTTGTGACAGTTATTGCACGGAAACAGCAACAAACGACATTTTTTGTTAAATAAGGGGCCATAACTCCACCGAATAAAGTCCGCCGAAAGTGACGCTCGCACTTGGCCTAGCCCGTAAGGCATTTAACCTTGTTACCAAGTTTGAAAAAAAAAAGGTTCACATTTGTGGCAGTTATTGCATGGAAACGGCAACAAACGACATTTTTTGTTAAATAAGGGGCCATAACTCCACCGAATAAAGTCCGCCGAAAGTGACGATCGAACTTGGCCTAGCCCTTAAGACATTTAACCTTGTTACCAAGTTTGAACAAAAACGGTTCACATTTGTGGCAGTTATTGTACGGAAACGAAGTGTGACAGACAGACAGACAGACGGACAAACTCATGGGAGTGTACTTGTGGGGTTATTTCCTTTGATGTTTACTTGTGGGGTGCACCCCACAAGTATGCAATTTATTCCGTAATTAACCCCCTTTTTACGGAATGAATAACATTAATATGCAAATGAGATACCTGTTATAAACAAGCAAATTCATGAAATTTCTATCCCCCGCTTGGAGGAAATATTGTAGGAAAAAAGTGCGGAAAACCCGAACGGACGGACGGAGGGAGGGACGGACGGAGGGGGGAAGGGACATGACCATACCATAATAAAACGGTTGTATAAAAAAAGGTTCACATTTGTGGCAGTTATTGCACGGAAACGGCAAGAAACGACATTTTTTGTTAAATAAGGGGCCATAACTCCACCAAATAAAGTCTGCCGAAAGTGACGATCGAAGTTGGCCTAGCCCTTAAGGCATTTAACCTTGTTACCAAGTTTGAAAAAAAAAGGTTCACATCTGTGGCAGTTATTGCACGGAAACAGCAAGAAACGACATATTTTGTTAAATAAGGGGCCATAACTCCACCAAATAAAGTCTGCCGAAAGTGACGATCGAAGTTGGCCTAGCCCTTAAGGCATTTAACCTTGTTACCAAGTTTGAAAAAAAAAAGTTCACATCTGTGGCAGTTATTGCACGGAAACAGCAAGAAACGACATATTTTGTTAAATAAGGGGCCATAACTCCACCAAATAAAGTCTGCCGAAAGTGACGATCGAAGTTGGCCTAGCCCTTAAGGCATTTAACCTTGTTACCAAGTTTGAAAAAAAAAGGTTCACATTTGTGGCAGTTATTGCACGGAAACAGCAAGAAACGACATTTTTTGTTAAATAAGGGGCCATAACTCCACCGAATAAAGTCCGCCGAAAGTGATATTCGAACTTGGCCTAGCCCTTAAGGCATTTAACGTTGTTACCAAGTTTGAAAAAAAAAGGTTCACATTTGTGGCAGTTATTGCACGGAAACAGCAAGAAACGACATTTTTTGTTAAATAAGGGGCCATAACTCCACCGAATAAAGTCCGCCGAAAGTGATATTCGAACTTGGCCTAGCCCTTAAGGCATTTAACGTTGTTACCAAGTTTGAAAAAAAAAGTTCACATTTGTGGCAGTTATTGCACGGAAACAGCAAGAAACGACATTTTTTGTTAAATAAGGGGCCATAACTCCACCAAATAAAGTCCGCCGAAAGTGACGATCGAACTTGGCCTAGCCCTTAAGGCATTTAACGTTGTTACCAAGTTTGAAAAAAAAAGGTTCACATTTGTGGTTGATATTCGAACTTGGCCTAGCCGTTAAGGCATTTAACCTTGTTACCAAGTTTGAAAAGAAACGGTTCACATTTGCGGCAGTTATTGCACGGAAACGAAGTGTGACGGACGGACAGACGGACAGACGGACAGACGGACAGACAGACGGACGGACGGACAAACCGAAATTAATAACCCCCCTTTTTTTCTTCGAAAAAGCGGGGGATAAAAATAACAAGCAAATTCATGAAATTTATATCCCCCCCTTGCAGGAAATATTGTAGGAATAAAGTCCGCCGAAAGTGACGATCGAACTTGGCCTAGCTGTTAAGGCATTTAACCTTGTTACCAAGTTTGAAAAAAAAACGGTTCACATTTGTGGCAGTAATTGCATGGAAACAGCAACAAACGACATTTTGTGTTAATCAAGGGGCCATAACTCCACCAAATAAAGTCTGCCGAAAGTGACGATCGAACTTGGCCTAGCCATTAAGGCATTTTACGTTGTTACCAAGTTTGAAAAAAAAACGGTTCCCATTTGTGGCAGTTATTGCACGGAAACAGCAACAAATGACATTTTGTGTTAATTAAGGGGCCATAACACCACCTAATAAAGTCCGCCGAAAGTGACGATCGAACTTGGCCTAGGTTGTTACCAAGTTTGTAAAAAAAAAACGGTTCACATTTGTGGCATTTATTGCACGGAAACAGCAACAAACGACATTTTTTGTTAATTAAAGGGCCATAACTGCAACGAATAAAGTCTGCCGAAAGTGACGATCGAACTTGGCCTATCCCTTAAAGCATTTAACCTAGTTACCAAGTTTGAAAAAAAATGGTTCACATTTGTGGTAGTTATTGCACGGAAACAGCAACAAACGACATTTTTTGTTAATTAAGGGGCCATAACTCCACCGAATAAAGTCCGCCGAAAGTGACGATCGAAATTGGCCTAGCCCTTAAAGCATTTAACCTTGTTACCAAGTTTTAAACAAGAGGGCCATGATGGCCCTGGATCGCTCACCTTAATTATACAATGTACTGCAATGCAAAACACATCAAAACAATTATTCTGAATGCAACCTCCACAGTGTTAACAATATTTTCCTTCGTTTGGCCTAGTGATCTATATTTTTTTACCTGATATATGACCCATATTCCAACATGGACTAGATATCATCAAGACAACATTCTGACAAAGTTTCAACTTGCTCAAAGTAAAAATGCGGCCTCCGGAGTTTGAACAATATTTTCCTTTATTGACCTAGTTTCTGATCGAATATGACCCATATTCAAACTTGACCTAGATATAATTCAGACAAACATTCTGACCAAATTTCAAGCTGCTGGAGCAAAAAATGCGGCATCCAAAGTGTTAACAAGATTTTCCTTCAATTTGATCTAGTGACCTAGTTTTTGAACCAGCATGACCCATGTTCGAACTTGGCCTACATATCATCAAGAAAAACATTCTGATAAAGTTTTATCATGCTGAAATTTAAAATGCAGTATCCAGAGTGTTAGCAAGATTACCCTTCAATTTGGCCTAGTGACCTAGTTTTTAACCCGGCATGACCCATATCCAAATTTGGCCTAGATATCATTTAGACAAACATTCTGACCAAATTTCAAGCCGCTGAAGCAAAACATGCGGCTTCTACAGAGTTAACAAGATTTTCCCTCGATTTGGCCTAGTGACCTAGTTTTTGAACTTGAACTAGATATCTTGAAGACAAACATTCTGACAAAATTTCAAGCTGCTGAAGCCAAAAATGGGGCATCCAAAGTGTTCACAAGATTTTCCTTCAATTTGATCTAGTGACCTAGTTTTTGACCCCACATGACCCATATTCGAACTTGGCCTAGATATCATTCAGCTCAACATTCTGAACAAATTTCAAGCTTCAGCTTCTACAGAGTTAACAAGATTTCCCCTCAATTTAGCCTAGTGACCTAGTTTCTGACCCAATATGACCCATATTTGAACTTGACCTAGATATCTTTAAGACAAACATTCTGACCAAATTTCAAGCTGCTGAAGCAAATAATGCGGCATCAAATGTGTTTCCTTCAATTTAACCTAGTGACCTAGTTTTTGGCATAACCCATATTCGAACTTGACCTAGATATTTTTAAGACAAACATTTTGACAAAATTTCAAACTGCTGAAGCAAAAATTGCAGCCTCTGGGGAGTGTTAACGAGATTTTCCTTCAATTTGACCTAGTGACCTATTTTTTGACCCGACGTGACCCATGTTCGAACTTGACCTACATATCATCAAGACAAACATTCTGATAGAGTTTCAACATGCTCAAGTTGAAAATGTGGCCTCCAGAGTGTTAAATAGATTTCCCTTCAATTCGACCTAGTGACCTAGTTTTTGACCTCATATGGCCCGATTTCGAACTTGTCCAAGATTTTATGGAGATGAACGTTCTGATAAACTTTCATGAAGATTGGATGCAAAATGTAGCCTGTAGAGTGTTAACAAGCTCAAATGTTGACGACGCACGACGGACGGACGCCGGACACAATGTGATCACAATAAGTCATCTTGCACTTCGTGCATAGGTGAGCTAAAAAACCAGTTCACATTTGTGGCAGTTATTGCACGCTAAACGGCAACAAACGACATTGTTATGTTAATTAAGGGGCCATAACTCCACCGAATAAAGTCCGACGAAAGTGACGATCGAACTTGGCCTAGCCCTTGAGGCATTTAAGCTTCTTACCAAGTTTGAAAAAAAAACGGTTCTCATTTGTGGCAGTTATTGCACGGAAACAGCAACAAACGACATTTTTTGTTAAATAAGGGGCCATAACTCCACCGAATAAAGTCCGCCGAAAGTGACGATCGAACTTGGCCTAGCCCTTAAGGCATTTAACCTTGTTACCAAGTTTGAAAAAAAAAGGTCCACATTTGTCGCAGTTATTGCACGGAAACAGCAACAAACGACATTTTTTGTTAAATAAGGGGCCATAACTCCACCGAAAGTGACGATCGAACTTGGCCTAGCCCTTAAGGCATTTAACCTTGTTACCAAGTTTGAAAAAAAACGGTTCACATTTGTGGCAGTTATTGCACGGAAACGAAGTGTGACAGACAGACAGACAGACAGACAGACGGACAAACCGAAATTAATAACCCCCATTTTTTTCTTCGAAAAAGCGGGGGATAAAAAAAAACTATTTATCTATGTGTCTTTATAAGGGTGGTGGGTGGGCTTCAGGAAAAACACGCACCCTACAAGTACTCTCTCATGCGGACGGACGGACGAACTCATGGGAGTGTACTTGTGGGGTTATTTCCTTTGATGTTTACTTGTGGTGGGTGGGCTTCAGGAAAAACACGCACCCCACAAGTACTCTCTCATGCATGCGGACGGACGGACAGACAGACAGACGGACAAACCCAAATTAATAACCCCCCTTTTTTCTTCGAAAAAGCGGGGGATAAAAAAACAAGAGGGCCAAGATGACCCTAAATCGATCACCTGATTGATAGTAAATTAGTAGAAATATCTGGGGAAAAGATCAAGGAGTGCAATTAGAACTTCAAGGAGTGAACACTTCTCAAGAAACAGCTTATAAGTAAAGGTCATTTATATCTTGAAATCTAACAAGAACTTCAATTAGAATTGAATTATAAAGTTTTTGTAATTTTGCACCTTTCTTGATCTGTTTTTAATATAAATCAATATGGCTTGAACAGGTTTTTTTAGAGGGTCACTTAAGGATTCTTTCTACTGAATTATCTTGGAGTCTGACAAGCAGATTATGGAGGAAAAGGATTTTAAAGTTTGGTCGTTTTACTCATGTTCTGATGCTGCAGCAACCAAAGTTTTACATAGAATGCAAGTCTTTGCACAATTTTGATACCTCCCAATACATTAACTGTAGTATTTGAGTTCATATTTACCTCTTCACCAATTATGATATCTTTAACAATAGTTACAAGGACAAATCATGTCATAATTGCTTGTTCACTTTCAATAACAATCTTTTATTTCCAACTTGCTGTTGAGACCAGAAATGTTGCGATTTTAACTTTCCACTTCCTGTTCAAGACAACCCTTGCATAATACTCTGCCAAGTGTTACCTCCCTTAGACCATCAATCTAATAACCATATGTCATTTGAAGCAAAAAGTTAATTTATTAAAGTATTGTCATTTTGCCCCTTTTTTGATGCCGCCTGACTGCCATGTTTTTCGACCAATCAGTATGGCTTGAACAATTTTTTATAGAGGGTCACCCAAGGAACATTTCTACCAAATTATATTTGAATTTGACAGGCAGATTCGGAGGAGAAGATTTTTAAAGTTTGGACATTTTGTCCCCTTTCTGATGCCGCAGCAACCAAAGTTCTCAATGGAATTTAAATCTTTGAACAATTTTGAAAGAGGACCACCAAAGGAACATTCCTGTGATGTTTGGTGGAAATTGTTCTTGTGGTTCAGGAGGAGATGATGTTTAAAGCTAAAAGTTAACGACGGACGACAGACGACGGACGACGGACACAGAGTGATCAGAATAGCTCACCTTGAGCCTTTGGCTCTAGGTGATCTAAAAAGAGAGGGCAGTAATTTTAATAAACATGTCTCAAGATGACTGTTGGTATACAAAAGTATGTCAAATGTCAATAACGAGTTCACAAGATCAAACATTTTGTTATCACTAGAAAAATATTGTCAGTTTAAACAAGAAAAATCTTTAAAAAAGATAAACGGCGATCAATAGTAGAAAACACAAGAAATGGAACATGATTTGACTTGAATATCAGAAAGGTTTTGTTAATAATCAAAACAATCAGTAATTTACCATAAATTATAAAATTTGCACAATAATGTTGTATATCTAAGAATTCGACAGCTCCTTGAATTGGTAATGCATTATAATCGTGAACCAGTTGGAACTTGTTCGATTAGAACATTGTTCTTTAAAATATATAGAATCGGTTCATAGCAATCATTTGAGATATTGGATATTAATGGTTTACTTAAAGAAATATATTACTGCTGAAATGCTGGACTGCTTATCTGTGTGTTTGTCTGTCGTCCTTGGTTTGGCCAACCGCGAACATTTATGCTTCTGTGTGAAAATCTGATTACGCCAACATGTCAGTATGTTGTATATTTCTATTTCCAATTCCAACTAGTTACCATTCAAGGAGACATCTTTAATTAATTTGGGGACAAATATTCTTTTTGGGCGGGATGTTGTATATCTTAGAATGCGACAGCTCCTTGAATTGGTAATGCATTATAATCGTGAACCAGTTTGAACATTGTTCGCTTAGAACATTGTTCTTTAAAAGATATAGAATCGGTAATCGAGTGTAGCTTGCGCGATCTTTTGTTAATCTCTTTTTCTTTTTAGAACCACGTGTCAGCCAACATTATGTAAGCTCTCAGAAATTATTAAATAGTAAACGGAAACGATGGAATCAACTTGTTTATATCTAATTCTTTATCCCAGGATCAACTACTAAATCTTAACAAAGGTAGTTTCTATAAATAGATTATCAAGGCCGAGAAACGTCACATGACTGGAGATTACGCGAGGCTCCCAAGAGGTGTATACGTTTCAATTGACGATAAATAACTGAAAATTTATCATGTTTCAAAATTAATTAATATTTTGCTCTTAAATATTATATTTCATACGTTTTCACTGATTTTTTTCACTGAAATTTATGTCTTAAGGAAAACAATTAAAGGTTAGTATGCAGAACATTTCATATCAAAACTTCATCTTATTAATTTAGCCTCTCGTATGATCGCCAACTTAACTATGAACCAATCAAAACGTTTCATTTCCTTTATTTCTTTGACATTATTTATTAAATACAACATTTGATTGGTCTTCACTCTAGATCATTCGTTTAACATCTAGGTCAAAACTGAGGTTAAACAGCTATCGCCGAAAAATCATGGTCAATGTTAAATGTTTGACACTGACAGGAAAAAAACTATTTTCTCAGATTCCTGGACTCCAGGGGCAAAACAATATCCACGTTTTCGTTTTATTGTGTTAACCTTCTCACATATTGCCGCATCTGCAGCAGACAACTTTATGAAACATAACGAAGACTACCAATCCGTGGCTCGTGTGTTCGAACACCTACTCGGCGATTCATTATTAGCGATGATACCAAATTGGCCAGTCAGGAGGCAGCCAGATACACGGGAAGAATGATGTATGGAGTACTCATGCTAAAACGTCATTAACATGCGTAAGGTAAAAATGACCGCCTTTATATGACTGAAATACTGTTGAAAACAGCCTCAATCACCATTCAATTGGATGATATAGTGACAAATTAACAAATGCATCTACGGCCGGACTGATCCAAGTAGCCCGCTTTTTATTTGAAATGCGTGCGTGTCTCTTGCTGAATGCATTGAAAATGTTAATGTGAGTTTGCATGTTATGTGCATGATGCATATCGACAGTTGTTGATTCACATTGAAATAAGGTAGTCATTTATTTCGTAATCTCTGGCATATAGTTGCCAGCAAAGTTTGATTGATCTATTGGGGGTATTATGCCGCTTTCAATATCATTTCAGCTATATCACAGACACTTAGCCTTGATCCCGCGGTTAAAATACCAGTACCAGGCTATGAAATGTGCCTTACCAATGGCATCCACCGTGACGCTAGTCCCAGCAGTGAGAATTCGGCGATTTAAAGTGTCAAGAGAGTGCTCTGGGACTTTCTATCAAAATATAAACTAAGCAGTGAAATAGAACTAAATCTACTCATAGTCATCCTGCTTTAGTTCGTTAACAATCATTTAGACACTTTTCAAGATTTCGGTGAGTTTGTGATTATTAATTAAATGATGATTAAATAGTTTTATATTTAACACAAGACTTAACAAGATTATTGTAAAACTAAACTAATGTTACTGTAAGGTACAACCGTGTTAAACACTGTGCACTGCAAAGAACGGATGGCGGAGATTTCGTACCACTTCAATTTCGAACTTATGGGTTTTTCTTGGAAAGAGCCACGGTACGTATCGCACCAGGACATTTATACTATTATCAAATTGTCTTTTTAAATTTTTAAATTACAGGCACCTGGCATGAACATGTAATCAATGTTAATGTTGAAAAACAAGAGTACCGCAAACGGTATATAATACGCCCGTCAGGAACTTCTTTGTAAGTTTCCTCTTTGTTTTGATATATTGTTTGTTTGTAAAAAGTTAATAAAGTCGTTCAGGAATAAGTTGTTAAAGAATAATGGGAAACTATGAAAAATGCATAACTCATGCAGAAATTGACAAATATTCTAAGTCCAAAAAGGGGCATAACTCATTCAAAAATTGACGAAATCCCAGGAAATATGAACTTGATCTGTGACACATCACTACAAAGCCTTATACAAAATTTCAGCACGGACGGACGGACGGAGGGAGGGACATGACCATACCATAATACGTACCGTTTTTAAGAAACGGTCGTATAAAAACTAATAAATCAAGGGCACCGCAAAGCGGATGCATCCCCTCGGTATTCAAAGTCCAATTTTGACCTTGACCTTTAACCTATGACCTTGAAAATAAACAGGCTTCTAGACCTTGTCATATAGTAACTGTTTACCAAGTTCAGTTAAGATCGGTCGAAGGATGTTTAGTGTAGAGTGGTCACAAGGTTGTTACGAGCGGACGGACGCACGTACGAACGAACGAACGAACGGACAGTCCAGTTACTATATCACCATCGCAAACTTCGTTAGCCGAGGGGATAAGTATCGTTGGGTAATCCAGTCATCGGAGAGAATTTTAAAAGTACCTTTACGTTTCATAGATTCTAAATAGTTTTAGTGTAGTCTAACCTTTTCCAAAAAGTTGCGATTGAGCATGGGTCACATATTACAAACATTTATAGCAAGACTTTAGTCTGAGAAAAGTATTTGTTTGTTGAATAAATAAAAACTGTTGTATTGTAGTGTGTACCTTAAGATCGTGTCCAGAAGTGTCTCCTGGTACAACCAAAAGTGGTCGTTCCTGGTCTAACTTGTTGATACACACTCCTTCCAAACTAGTATTCCTTCGTTTGTATGTTCACACGTAAGACTATGGGTGAATTAGTATAACCGACTTGGAGAATCATTTATATTCATTTTAAAGCAACACATTTATTTGATAGATCAAGTCTTCTTCTTTAAATAGAGAACACATTTTCACAAATGTCAAATCTGTAACCGTGTGTGTCCTTGTAAAATCGCAATATCTCGAACAGGTCGTGTATCACCAAATTGTTTCATCCGTCCAGCAACAAACGTTGCGCAAATCCTGTTTATTCGTTTAACCGATATTTAAAGAAAGTAAAACAAAACAATAAGGAAAAGTAGCGGAGAAAAGTGACGATTAAAAAAAGTAATTTAACATATATTTGGATAATAAATTGTTCATGTATATATATTCCTTTGCAAACATTAATCAATCAAAAAACCTTACAGTAGCAAAAGCATTAATATGTTTCTAAGATTTGTTTTTATTCACTAAGAAATATTTAAGATTTGTTTTCCCCATATGCTATATTTCTAAGATTTGCTTTTCCCCCATATGCCATATTCTTCAGATTTGTTTTTATTTCATATGCTGTATTTCTAAGACTTGTTTTTATTTCTTAGGATTTTTTTATGTCATACTTTTAAGATTTGTTTTCATTCCATATGCTTTATTTCTATAATTTGTTTTTAATCCATATGGCATATTATTGAGATTTTGTTTTATTCCATATGTAATATTTCTAAGAATTTTTTTTTATTACCATATGCCATATTTCTAAGAATTTTTTTTATTCCATATATGCTATATTTCTAAGATTTTCTTTATTCCCTATGGCATATATGTCAAATGATACTTGAGTTATCTCATACTTATCCACTGTCACTCCTACATTGTACATATTTAATTGTAATTTGTCTGTATTTTGTTGCCATAACCATTTATTGTTAATGTGTTAGTGCTAATAAAGTTATATTTAAAAAAAAAAATCCGTATACCATATTTCTAATATCTTTCCATATATGCCTTATTTCTAAGATTTGGTTTTAATCCATGTGCCATATTTCTAAGAATTAGTTTTATTCCATGTGCCATATTTCTAAGAATTGGTTTTATTCCATGGCCTGACTTGTTTAACTATAGCCGAACTCCGGTAGCGACGCGGACTTTCAATCCAGGGGTTGTGAGTTCGAACCCCAGCTCGATCAACATTCTTTCCGAGGTTTGACAACCGTCACTGTGACACGCGTCATTTGTCTTTCACCAAAGGGCTAACAGTCTATGTGGAAAAGCAGCCAGTTTCTTGGAAAGTATATTGTGAGGAGTACTGATGTGAGAAATCAGGAAACATATGAGAAGGTGAACTGGCCGCCGTGATATGACTGAAAAATTGTTGAAAACGGCGTTAAACCCCATTCAATCAATATGTTTTACTATAACAGCCAGAGTTAACTTATTACTAACCCTAACTCATGGAAGGTGTGACTTAAATTGGCTTGTTAAATATAACAGCCAGAGTTATTACTAACCTAAACCCATGGAAGGTGTGACCTGGCTTGTTTAACTATAACAGCCTGAGTTATTACTAACCCCAACACATGGAAGGTGTGGCCTGGCTAGTTTAACTATAACAGCCAGAGTTATTACTAACCCCAACCCATGGAAGGTGTGGCCTGGATTGTTTCACTATAACAGCCAGCGTTATTACTAACACAACCTATGGAAAGTGTGGCCTGGCTTGACTTGTTTAACTATAACAGTCAGAGTTATTACTAACCCCAACACATGGAATGTGTGGCCTGGCTTGTTTAACTATAACAGCCAGAGTTATTACTAACACAAGCTATGGAAGGTGTGGCCTGGATTGTTTACCTATAACAGCCATAGTTATTACTAACACAACCCATGTAAGGTGTGACCTGGCCTGTTTAACTATAACAGCCAGAATTATTACTAACCTTAACGCATGAAAGGTGTGACTTGGCTTGTTTATCTATAACAGGCAAAGTTATTACTAACACAACCTATGGAAAGTGTGGCCTGGCTAGTTTAACTATAACAGTCAGAATTATTACTAACCCCAACACATGGAAGGTGTGGCCTGGCTTGTTTAACTATAACAGGCAAATTTATTACTAACCTAAACCCATGGAAGGTGTGGCCTGTCTTGTTTAACTATAACAGCCAGAGTTATTACTAACACAACCTATGGAAAGTGTGGCCTGGCTTGTTTAACCACAACAGTCAGAGTTATTACTAACCCCAACCTATGGAAGGTGTGGCCTGGCTTGTTTGAATATAACAGCCAGAGTTATTACTAACCCTTACTCATGGAAGGTGTGACTTGGCTTGTTAAATATAACAGCCAGAGTTATTACTAACCTAAACCGATGGAAGGTGTGACCTGGCTTGTTTAACTATAACAGCCAGAGTTATTACTAACCTTAACCCATGGAAGGTGTGGCCTGGCTTGTTTAACTACAACAGTCAGAGTTATTACTAACCTTAACCCATGGAAGGTGTGGCCTGGCTTGTTTAACTATAACAGCCAGAGTTATTACTAACACAACCTATGGAAGGTGTGGCCTGGCTTGTTTAACTACAACAGTCATAGTTATTACTAACACAGCCTATGGAAAATGTGGCCTGGCTTGTTAATCTATAACATGCAGATTTATTACTAACCCCAACACATGGAAGGTGTGGCCTGGCTTGTTTAACTATAACAGCCAGATTTATTACTAACCTATGGAAGGTGTGGCCTGGCTTGTTTATCTATAACAGTCAGAGTTATTACTAACCCCAACACATGGAAGGTGTGGCCTGGCTTGTTTAACTATAACAGCCAGAGTTATTACTAACACAACCTATGGAAGGTGTGGCCTGGCTTGTTTAACTATAACAGCCTGAGTTATTACTAACACAACCTATGGAAGGTGTGGCCTGGCTTGTTTAACTACAACAGTCAGAGTTATTACTAACACAACCTTTGGAAGGTGTGGCCTGGCTTGTTTAACTACAACAGTCAGAGTTATTATTAACACAACCTATGGAAGGTGTGGCCTGGCTTGTTTAACTACAGCAGTCAGAGTTATTACTAACACAACCTATGCAAGGTGTGGCCTGGCTTGTTTAACTACAACAGTCAGAGTTATTACTAACACAACATATGCAAGGTGTGGCCTGTCTTGTTTAACTATAAAAGCCAGAGTTATTACTAACCCTAACACATGGAAGGTGTGGCCTGGCTTGTTTAACTATAACAGACATAGTTATTACTAACCTTAACCCATGGAAGGTGTGGCTTGTCTAGTTTAACTATAACAGCCATATTTATTACTAACCCCAACCCATGGAATGTGTGGCCTGGCTTGTTTAGCTTTAACAGCCAGAGTTATTACTAACCTTAACCCATGGAAGGTTTGACCTGGATTGTTTAACTATAACAGCCAGATTTATTAATAACCTTAACACATGGAAGGTGTGGCCTGGCTAGTTTAACTATAACAGCCAGAGTTATTACTAACCCCAACCCATGGAATGTGTGGCCTGGCTTGTTTAACTATAACAGCTATAGTTATTACTAACACAACCTATGGAAGGTTTGACCTGGATTGTTTAACTATAACAGCCAGATTTACTACTAACACAACCTATGGAAAGTGTGGCCTGGCTTGTTTAACTATAACAGTCGTCCGCTGTTGAATTTTTGTATGTTTTTTTTTTTTAAAACTGAACTTATTTTTGGGACGGCTGTTGACTGACATCCGTTCCAAAGTCAACAAACTACACAAGTTTTTGGAGTTACTTCGTTCCTAATAACATAGGCAGCTCCGGCCCAAAAAATACTCCGCCGAAACTAATAGTTTCAAAGCTGAACAAATAGTTATTCCTTTGTGCTGAAATTTCCCCGGGTAAGTGTGCCACGTCAGATGAAAACCAACCTCATTAAATCAATAACATTCAGTTACATTCAAATTTAATACTTTTACTTTCCTATTTATTTTGTGCATAGATGGCGAACAAGGAATATCTTGATCAGATTGTGCAGGCTTATATAAACATGAGCTGGTTGAACTAGACTAGGGACTAGAAAGTCGATTTTGTATGACGTGGTTTATTTCTAGGGAAAAATACACTTGCTGCAAGGATTTGCCGGGTGCAGAAGTTCACTTATAATTAGGTGACATTACATGCTTGCAGACACATGTTGACGCACCTGCAGCAAACGACTTTCCAAAGCATTGTAACAAAAGTAGAACTTCCTTCAACTTATCCTTTTGCTTTGTTTTCAACTAAAATCATCCATATTTTGACGCACATTTTCTTTGAAATTGGATAATTTAATTCTGGATTAGATTGGATTAAAAAAGAAGGTTTGAAGATTTATTTCCGGTGTTTCATAACAATCTATTCCACAAAACTCCTCTTTGGAAGTTAGACCAAAGAAAAAAAACATATATGTAGATTTAACATGTTTTTTATTGGACGGTTGTCGTTGGCTTTCATATAATCAAATGAGCCGTCCCGCGAGAAAACCAACAATATGGCATCTGCGTAATGTATCGACCAGATCAGCCCACGCTGTCCGCGCAGACTGATCCGGGCAGACACATTCCGTCTCAGGGGGATAGAGGTATAGAGTAGTGATTCCTGTAACAGAAAATCCACAGGAGGCGAAACGTGTCTATCCGGGTTAGCCTGCGCGGCATGCTTAGGCTGATCAGAGTCGACACTTTACGCAGAGTCCACAATGTTCGTTTTCTCGCGAGACGGCTCAAATGGCAAACAACAATTCAATTAGGCCTTTCCCACCTACCTAAGCTTTCTGACGCTTTTGCAGCTGAATGCATTGGAAACATTGTTGCAATAGGATAAACTGCTCATCATGAGCAATTCCGCCGTTTGGTACAATGTTTGAACTCTATTCAATACTAAAACTTTTATTTATGGAGGTTCATCAAATGTTTTAACCAGACTCAAACTCATCTGCTGTAGATTTGTTGTATGTTGAAAGGGGTTTAGCCAAATGATAATGGACGAATCTTTGTCAAAATCAAATTTGTTTCAGAATACCTAGGTCTAATTAGGCTAGCAGAACTGTGTTTCACATGCTCGTATTTCTCTGCAGTAGTAATCGTTTATTTTGATATTGTGCATTTACACGTGGCATTTTGTTTCCATAGTTACCTATAATGGAGAATATCCTTGGACATTATTGGGAAACATGCACAAACTATTACCACGTGTCTGATTCCAAGAACAGTTGGTATAATTGATCATTGGGAGACCATCAAATTAAAAATAACATTGGCAGATTAAACTGAAACTGGATTGACTAAGTGACTTATACCTCATTGTTGAGTGAAAGCATTCGTATTAAACAAACATTACATAGCGTGTGTACATACATTTATACCAATGCCTGCCTGACCTTAAGTTACGAATTCCAACACAACCGTCCCACCAGTACTTTTAGTGCTTTGAATTAACCTACTATAAGTTGTCTTTTTTCTGTAGCCCCGGCTTATTTTAAAATACGGCTGAAAATCCTAGTCTACCCGACTGTCTCTTGGATGAATAAACTGGTCACTATATATAGGCCTATATATATCGCTATCGCTATATATAGGCCTATATATATCGCTATCGCTAGTGATATATACGATTGATTTGTGTAAACATTTAATACAGCGAGCAATCCAACTTGATGTTTGAAATACACAATGGTTTTATTTATTTTGCTTTTTACTTGCTGTACCGTATCCAACGTGCTCCGCCATTATTGGTGTTTGTTTGTTTGTTTGGAGTTTAACGCCGCTTTCAACAGCTTTGGTCATATCACGGCGGTCAGTGCACCTACCCATGTTTTCCTGGCTTTCCCGCACCAGTACTTACACAACATTCTTTCGAAGCCACTGACTACTTTCTCACATAGATCAGAGGTGAGAGGCAATGGAAAACATCGCCCGAAAGAATGTCGCCGTAACCGGGTATCGAACCCGTGACCTCCAGATCACGAGTCAGATACGCTACCAATTGAGCTACCCGGCCGGGTCCATTATTGGTGTACGTTTACATTAAATATGGTAGGGTCCTGTTACTTCAGACTTACCCCCAGCCTTGGGGAAGTGGGAAACATGATAAAACCTTGAGCTAAATCCGTGCCACGACGGTAAACCAGGGACCGTGTATATATTGTCCCTGGGTAAACTTATCTTTTCCAGGATATTACAAATAGGCAGCTGATGACTTTGTAAACATCTTGGCAAAAAGAAAGAAAACCTCTAAAAATGAAAATCTAATTACTTAAAAAAAAACAAAAAACGCTGTGACAAAAGGAGAAATTTGTTATAATGAGCAATTCCTTCTGCTACAGAAGTCGCCTGTATGTGGGAAAGGGATAATAAGAAGACGACATTCTATAATGATAAAATACCAGGAGAACAGTTCAATGGCCTATTGTTGACGAAGTTGGAAACTATAGCAGACGAATCCATAAACTGACATCAACCTTATTCATACGAGATCATATTAAGTAAGGGAAGTTTATGCAGAAAACCGGTACAATCTGGTTAAACATTGTTGGAAAACCTAGATCTAGATCCAGTTTGCAATCATTCGATTTCACTGTGCTGCTTTTACATCCATGTTTTCTTTTTTTCTATTGGGGTTATTGCTCACACAGTATCTATATATATATACACGAAATTGCAAAATGATGCAAAATTTAAACTACATGATAATTGACAGGTTTTCTTGTTTACTATAACCCATGCAAGATCCCCAGTTTGACCTAGATAAAACAAATTTGTAGTAAACAAGACTTGAGCGGACTCTATTGCCATATCCAGGGTCACATCAGGTCAAGGCTAAGAACAACCAATGAAATACAATATAATGCAACTGAACTAGAAAATAACCAATCAGAATCGTTCAGCGCTTACGAGCCGCAAACGGAACGATCAATGCAAAACAAAACACATTTCTTGTTTAGCCAGGGATATTTCACAGGGAGGTGTTTTCAAAAGGGATTTTGAGAAAATATAAAGCGTGGCAGTTCAATATTTGGATGTAATATTATTACAGAAGCAGTTTTCAGTTATGCCAGGTCAAAAGCAAGTAAAGGTGCATCGTCAAAATGCACACAGGGCGGCGGACGCAAACAACAACGTGCACGTGAATCACGAAAACAACAACAATGGCCCCCGACCGGCCGGTCAACAACACCAAAGGATGGTGCGGTGCTGTCGGCCTAGCGGTTGCGAGTTCAGAGAGGAATTGATCGATAACGAGAACCCGGAGGATGCTGTTCGAGTCATGTGCAACAACGAAACGTGTGTGAATGGTACGTGGATGCACAAGAATTGTTTTGGAGACTGGGAGCAAGGCGTCCTGGCTTATCTCAAGTCGTGTGGTCGTGCACGCAGCTGGAGCGAGAAACAACGTCTCCAGAACCTGTGGACTAAGAAAGGATATGATTTAGCGTACAAAGCCTGTGATTGCAGTTGCAGCCGGGGTCACTTGAGGAAAGATTTAGACTACGTGCCGGCGGTCAGGCTGGACAATGCCGCTTTGAAGAAAAAGCACAAGAAAAAGACGGGTTCCAAACCGGAACTCAACAATGGCAATCCAACTGGGAGAGAGAGACGTTATTCCGGCAATGGAAATTCTACGCTAAATAATAACCAACTCACTGGCACCAATGCCAATACGCACATGGATAACGCCAAGGATGTGGATAATAATCATATACGTAAATCCACACCTAGTATAGCGATCATGACCTCAAAGCCAAAGGATCAGCAGCGTATACGTACCGACAGTATTAGTAGCACAGGTAGCAGTCCGGCCAACTCTACGTCATCATGCAATTCGGGCTCTGGTTCCCCAGTCCCTATCAATCAACAGTCCACTCAAAATGGTGCTATCACTCGGGTAACTGCCAGACCCAAGTTTGAGTTCTGGGACAACAATACTGCCACTGTTGCTATGGCCAGCACCAGCATCTTCCGCAGACGCGCTGATTTGTCTGCTTTCAGTGTTCTACCAAAGCACAAGCAAAATCCGTATCATATAAAAATGGAGGATGACAACGTAACTGGGAATGATGATGTAAGAAACTTTGTGTTAAATCACCTCAGTACATCCAAAATCACGTCTCTGAACTGTGTTCTATGTAAAAGTGACTTGTGCATATTTGATCGTTACCCACTTGTTGATGGAACTCTATTCCTGTCTCCTCAGGCATATGATAACCAGGCTTTAAGAGTTATATCGGAAGGGCGCTTACAGTACATCAACGCTGTATGTGTATCATGCCTCGAAGGGAAGAATGATATCAATTGTGCAGCTTGTAAACGGAAGTGGGACGGCAGCGCTCTTTTGCTGGGCTCCATGTATTCCTACGATATCTTTGCAGCAATGCCATGTTGCCAGAAGCGGCTGACATGCAAGCACTGTCGCCGTGCGGTAATTGATGTAACATCAGGGTTGGCCTATTTCAGCGAGTACAGTCACATGATACCTTGTCCATATTGCAAGGCGTACGACTATCACTTCATTCGCCCCCTGAATGAGACCTTCCATTTAAAAATGCTGGTATGGCATTAACCACAAGGCCATCCTAGGACAATTGGACTTTAGTGATCATAGTGCTATAACCAAACAAAACTTTTTCATGTTCCGCTTTACTGGAATGAACACAGACAAGAAGTGCTGCTATTCTATTCTGCTGGGTTTGTTGTTATTATAATCCAATAATATTTCTGTCAGTAACATTTGTAGTTCACTAGTCACTGTTTTTGAGAAAAAAACAGCGATTTTTTTCCTCATGGTTTATGAATTGCATAGATTGTTTTGCTTCACTTATTAATTATCTTTATATGCAAATGTACATGCCTTTTTCATATTATTGAAAGCTGATAATAATTATCGTTTTTACTATTTACCTGGTCATGCAGGTATTTGCAAAATAGAAATCTTGGAATTAAAATGTTAATAAATGTTTTGTACCTGCAGTACCTGGCATATAATTATAACTAGAAATGTCATTAGATACATCTAGTTCGTGGGAAGGGGAAATCAATTTACTTGGTCATATTGTCCGATTTCTCATTTTTTCCCCACTGTATTTGTATTCTCTTCAAAGAACCTCAAGAGAAATGAGAAGTGTTTAAGTTATATACGAGTATATCTGTTTAACCAAGACTTAGTTAACTTAACTTTTTACCAATTATTGAAAGATTTGGAATTTATACCAATTTTGATATAACCATTTGCTAGATTTGAAATTTATACCAATTTTGATGTAACCATTGCTAGATTTGAAATTTATACCAATTTTGATGTAACCATTGCTAGATTTGTTTTAATCATTCAGACTTTCCCACATACAGATGCATCTGCAATGGATGACATTTAAAAACATTGTGGAAAGCAAAGAAATTGAGTATGATGAGCAATTGCTCCTTTTGCCACAATGTTTTCAAATCTATTCATTAATAATATTTCATATTGAGAATTCTCCTGTATTACCTAGATGTATTCGAAGGTGTCTGCTGCAGATTTGTTGTATGTATGGGAAAGTGTAAAAGATTCGTGCACAATTCATATATTTAGTTTTGGCTCATGACAATGCAGGGTTTTTCTGATAGTGTCAAGGCTTCATTATTGTTTTCTTGGTCCTTTCCCAGATACATATGACTTTTGAAGTAAGATTACTTCTGAAAACATTGTTGCAAATGAAGAAATTTCTCAGGATGAGAACAATATTTTCAACTTCTTCCCTTAACCCTTTCCCTCATATAGACGCTTTCTGATGCCTCTGCAGCAGACAGCTTTTTGAAAACATAGTGACAAAAGAAGAAATTGCACAAAACGTGCAATTTCTCCTTTTGCCACAATGTTTTCCACTTTTTGTCATAGGTTATCCATTCAATTATGGAGATTTTCTATGTTTTGACAAAATACGTTCAAAGTCATCTGCTGCAGAATTGTCGTATGAGGGAAAGGATTAATAATTCATTTATACTTCCAAACTTGCAGATCTATGCTAGTGTCAGTCTTGTGCATAAAGGAGCAAATGTAGGACTAAGGTGCAGCCTTTTCCATAGCCGGCACCAACAGTGTCATACTGTTGCATTGTGGGAAAGGGTTATGCATACAGAAAAGTAAAATTCAAGTGGTTCAAGGTTAAGTCATGTGTTATATATGAGAAAACACTTGTCAATGATGGTATTTATTACCACTGAGGACATAAAATGTTAAGGTCAAATATTGTTTGAGAAACTTGTTGGAACCCTGTTTTGAAATATTTGATCATTTATAATTTCCTTGCATGTAAATTAAATTTTCATTAACCCTTCCTCTTTTATGACAAATCTGCGGCGGACTACTTCAAAAACAACTTGGCAAAAATAAGGTAAAATTTTTAATGTCCTTAGATGAAAGTTTAATTGTTAACATTTTGGCAAATAGGAGAAATTATTCATCATGAGAACTTTTTTTCTTTTGCCACAATGTTTTCAAAAGTCGTCTGCTGCATAGGAGTCCGAAAGGATCTATATGTGGGAAAGGGTTAAGGACTAATAATATGGCAGATCACTTTACAGAATTATGAAAAATTGATAAAGTTATGCTCTGATTGCGTAATGCTTTACCTCAGCTTGTATGACATTTTTAGAGTTGTCGCTTCAAAAAAGTATCACGGTGGAGTTCCTTGGGTTAACCCTTTCCCTCATATAGACGCTTTCTGAACCTCTGCAGCAGACTGCTTTTTGAAAACATAGTGACAAAAGAAGAAATTGCTCAAAACGTCTGTTGCAGAATTGCGGTATGAGGAAAAGGGTTAAGGTCTATCTCTGAGCCTAGAACTGGTTAGTCCCCCAGCTTCTGTCATGGATAAGTGTACTATTGCTGTGATATAACTATGAAATTGGCTAAACATGGCGTAAAACTAATAAAACAAACAAAAATCAAAGAGCATTTTAACCCTTTTCCTCATACAACTAAGTCAACAATTCTACAGCAGACGACTTTGAACGTATGTTGTCAAAACATAGAAAATCTTCATAATTGAATGGATAGTATGACGAAAAATGGAAAACATTGTGGCAAAAGGAGAAATTGCATGTTTTGTGCAATTTCTTCTTTTGTCACTATGTATTCAAAAAGCTGTCTGCTGCAGAGGCCTCCGAAAGCGTTTATATGAGGGAAAGGGTTAAGAATTTGTTAGATCTAGACAAACAACGCATGATTATCAAAATAGGAGTTACAAACAAGCTACTTGCGATACCTTAGATAATAGAATGGAGGAGTTTGAAAGCAAACACGAAAACAATTGGAAACTCCCTTTAAAAGAAAGTACAATAATTGAAAAGAGATGAAAACATGGTGACAAAAGGAGAAATTGCTTGTTTTGAGCAATTTCTTCTTTTGTTGACATGTTTTCAAAAACCCTTTCCCCTATCTTATTATTTTTTGCCCTTACACTAGTTTTAGAAATAGAAGCTGGTTTGATTATCTTTAACCCTTTCCAACATACAACAAATCAACAGCCGACGACTCCCAAAATCATGGCAAAAAGGTGAAAATCTCTATAAATTATAGTATAATTGTTGAAAAGAGTTGAAGACATTGTGGCCAGAAGCAAAATTTCTCTTTTTGAACATTTTCTCCCTTTGTCACGCTCGGCCAACATTCTTTACGACGTTTGACAAAAGTCACTGTGACCTGCGTCATTCATCTTTCACCAATGGGCTGTTTAACAATCTATGTGGAAAAAGTAGCCAGTTGCTTGGAAAGTATGTTGTGTGGTGTACTGGTGTGGGTAAACCAGGAAAGACATGAGTAGGTGAACTGGTCGCCGTGATATGACTGAAAAATTGTTGAAAATGGCGTTAAACCCCAATCAATCAATCGGATCCTTTTGTCACAAGGATTTCAAGAGTATTCTGATTCAGAGGCGTCAGTTTGTGGGAATGGGGACACAATGTTTTGAACTAGATGTTTACAAAGTTGCCTGCTGTAGATTTGTTGTACGTGGGAAAGGGTTAATTAGTTGTCTGCTACAATTAAAGGCTTCTATTCTGTTTCAGTTGAATGTTTTTATTTACATACACTTTAGTTCATCAAGAAACACTTTTGGTCATATACCGTTTTCAAATATAGTCTGCTGCAGATGCGTCAAAATGTGTCTACAATGGAAAAGGATGAAGGAAGTATAGAATCATTGAATCATTTCCTGAACTGAACTTAAACTTAGTTATAAAGTGAATACATTAACCCTTTCCCATACATATCACAATGTGACATCTACAACAGGATACTGAAATAATCAAGGCAGAATAAAGTACTCTCTAAATTGAAAGTTAATTATTTAAAAGAGTTGAAAACTGCTCATTAGCAATTTCTCTATTTCCCCCATATCTTTGTCTGCTGCCGATTCCTCAAGATGTGTCTGCATGGGGGAAAGTGATATATATTTTATAATAGAATTGGTATCATTCTTTAGTATGCTACAGGGGTCTGTCTACATGTAACCCTTTCCCTCATTCCACAAATCTGCAGCAGACGACTTTGACAACATACCTGAAAACATTAATTTTAGGAACTCCCTTTATAGAAAGTAAAATAACTGAATAGAATTTGAAACACTGGTGACAAAAGGAGAAATTGCTCATTTTGAGCAATTTCTTATTTTGTCGCCATTTTTTCAAAAAGCTGTCTGCTGCAGAGGCGTCGGAAAGGGCTAAAATGTCATTATTTCATTGTTTTTGCTATACAAAGCACTTGTAAATATAACTATGTTTCTGTTGTCACATGATTTATGTAAAGGATATTAATTGTATTTTGGGATACACAATATGGACCACTTCTTGATGAAAACTTATATCACAAGACAACAAACAAAAGTATTGCGATGGACAAACTACTATTTCAAAAATTAAGTTTTATTTCAGTCATCTTTATAGTCTTAAGCTATTATCCCTTTCCTACTTGCAGACATAACTGCAGCAGATGACCTCAGAAAACATTGTTGCAAATGGAGAAATAGCTCAAAATGAGAAATTTCTCCATTTGCCACAATGTTTTCCAACTCTTTTCAGTAATTGAAGTAGTTGTCTGCTACTGAGACATCAAATGTCGTCTGTTAATGGGAAAGGTTTACCGGTAAAGTTCAAATTTTGAAAAGATTGTTCCCCCGCCCCAGACTGAAAAGACAGTTCCCCACACCAGACTGTCGGCCCAATATTTTAGATAGTTAATATTACCTTGTTCGAGTGCCTTTTCTGCAAGGCACATTTTCTAGCCTAGTACTGGTTTGTTTATCCATGGATCATGGATAAGTGAACAACACCCTGATATAACTGGAATAATGTTGAAAATGACCTTTTAACACCAATAAAACAATCAAGGAATCCGCTGTGGTCGAGTGGTTAGCGTCGGGGATTTCGAAACCGGGTGTCCCGGGTTCGGTCCCCAGTCGCGGCACTACGGTCATGGTGGAGTGCCCTTGGGCAAGGCACATTTTCTAGCCTAGTACTGGTTTGTTTACCCAGGGATCATGAATAATTAAATTTAATTGCGCGCTAAATGACCTTAGCTGTCGATGCGCCATAAAACAATATACATGCATTCATTCCAATAAAACAATCAAACTGTCACTTTCTATTATTTTGATGATGTATTGATGGATTACAAAATACAATTCTTGGCCTCCATGTTATCATTATTTATGCACATAATAAAATGAGAAACGGGTGCACCAGTTTGCGCCTTATTAAACACCTAATGGCAGCTTCATATAATTATTGTTGTGTGAGTGACAGGTGCATTTAACAAGGCTTATCAGATAGATCTTTATGAAATTATTAATGACTTGGGTATTGAAATTGAGAATCCATAGAAAAAAATTTTAGAGAAGAAATCTGTAGCAGATGAATTTGAAAACATCTCCTCAAAAATATTTCTTTTTCCAACATGTTTGTCTTAATTAAAATGTTTAAATTTTTTATATTTTGATATTTTTCCCAAGGTGATTTAAGAGTTGAGCTGAAATCTGTTAAACCTTGTTATACTTTTCAGTGTAAGCACTTTTGAATTTTGTATGTTGTTCTTTTTTGCACTGGGGTTTCAAAGGAGTACAGCAAATATCACCAGTTATTTTTTCCAAACTCTATGCTGTAGATATTCAAAAGAGATATCTCATTGGGGGTATATGAATACTTACAAGATATACTGTAGTGTGTGTACAACAAATCTCTGAATACTTGGGATACTCTTATTATTACTCAACCAAACCTTATGTTGTGTCAACTACAAAAGTATACTGTCACTGAGAAGATTTTTTGTTTGAGTACCCGCAACATTGGGCTTGAGGGTCAAATAATGATTTAAGAACAAGAATTATGCATGTAGTATCTAGACTTCCAATCCAGTATAATAGCACTTGAAAACAGAGTTCTTACATTACAAAGGAGGTTTATCTCATTATCGGACCTCAAAATCTTATGTTGTGGGTTCTCAAAAGAACTGTCTCAGTGAGACGATTCTCAAGCCCCCTTAATCATTGGGTTAATATGAGTATTAACCCTTTCCCACATACCTAAAATGTGCAACAGACGACTTCGAAATCATATGGTGAAAGCTATGGAAAATCTTTTTATAAAAATGTGATGTTTCATGATAAGAGTTGAAAACATTGTTGTGTTCAAAAGGAAAATTAGCTCATGAGCAATGTCTTCTTTTGTCAAGTTGTAACCACATAATAGCAATTTCAGACGCCTGACTGCAGATGGCAACTTTTGCAAAAAATAGCAATTTCTCCTCTGACACAATCTTTTCAACTTCATGCAATAATTGTACCTTCATTTTGAGAGACTTTCCATATATTTTACTAAATGTTTTCTGCTGCAAATTTGATTTGTGTCGGGACAGGGGGGTTAAGATGTGTTACTCCGTCTCATCTAGGCCTATCTGTTTGAAAGGTTAACACTACCTTGAGCCCTGGTTTTTGTCTGCTTCAATCTTGTTCATTGTTTGAATTTAGTAACCTTAAGAATTTGGTGCAGTGTACTCATTAACTTGGGTTCATGTATATATGTTCATTGTTCCATCATTTTATTGGTCATTAAAATGTGTATTTTGAATAATGTTTTTGATCAGCTGTCACATGTTTTTCCCCATGATCTTTTATGTACGGTGACCAAGAGCTCTAGGTAAGGGCCGTTTTGCATGTTCTAAAATCCTTATTTGACCCCTCTAACCCTGTATTGTGGGTGCTCAAACGAATTATCTCAATGAGACGATTTTTTGAGTACCCACAACATAGAGTTTGGTTGGATAATAAGAGAGATATTTTTTTTGGGGGGAAAGAGCTGGATTGTAACCCCTCCTTATGTAGACCTCTCTGTGTCCTCATTAATATAAGACCCTCTCTTTTATATAACAGTATTAAAAATGTGGACATAATATATCATTAGCACAATGTTTTCATATGGCTTCCACTTAAGATGTCTGAAATGTCAGGGCCAGTATAAATATTACATAACAACATTGTTGTAGTGTATGTAGGGAATAATGCGAAAGGAAGTTTAACCCTTTCCCTCATACGACAATTCTGCAGCAGACGACTTTGAACGTATTCTATCAAAAAATAGAAAATTTCTTTAATTGAATGGATAACCTATGACATAAAGTGCAAAACATTGTGTCAAAAGGAGAAATTGCTCGTTTTGAGCAATTTCTTCTTTTGTCACTATGTTTTCAAAAAGCCGTCTGCAGCAGAGGCGCCTGAAAGCGTCTATATGAGGGAAAGGGTTAACTCTGACAGAGTGGGAAACTTTTTGAGACTTTCCTCTTTTTCCTCACAATGTCTCCGCCCTAGAGCTGCACTTTCTTTTGTCCAGAAACTTTATCCGGTGATTGAAAAACGTTTTCCAACATGCAGAAGCATCTGGAGCAGACAACTTGTTTTTGAAAACATTGTGGAAAAAAAGGAGAAATTGTTGATAGAGCAATTTCCCATCTAATTATACTTGCAGTTAAAGAGATTTTTCTATATTTTGCAAAGACATTTTCAAAGTTTTCCGCTGCAAGTTTGTTGTATGTTGGAAAGGTTTAACTGTTTATAGAGATTTTCGTTGAAAATATATATCAGGTAAAAATGTAAAATCTGAAGGTTTGGTAATGTATCGGTCATACCAATGAAAACGAGCAATTTCTCCCTATTTCCAGAATATTTTAAGACAATTGTCCTCTGTAGAGGCCTGAAAAGTATTCTGAATTAAAAAAAAAAATGAGTATCAAACTGGTTGTGATGCTAGTAAAGGGACAACACACTATTGATTGCTAAAAAAGAAATGAGCTAAAAATAGACCCAAGTTGACCGAGTTTTTCTGTGTAATATATATATTCAGCCAGTGAATGAGGAAAAGGTACAAGTTGGCATTTGAGAACAATGGCGGTTCAAATCATCTCCTCCACCTGCTCAGTCTGATAAGAATCTACACAAGTTGACAGGATCGTCGAACAAGCTTGTGTAGATCATATGTGAGCAGTGTGGATCTTGATCAGACTGCAGATACTCAGGCTGATCTAGTTTTACACTGTTTAGAAAAGCCAAATTTTACCTTTTCGCATGCACAGATTCAGTTGAATGTGCTTTTACGCTTTTCATGAGATACAAACGCCTTTAACCCTTTCCCTCATACGACAATTCTGCAGCAGATGGCTTTGAACATATTTTGTCAAAAAATAGAAAATCCATGACTAAAAGTGGAAAACATGGTGGCAAAAGGAGAAATTGCTTGTTTTGAGCAATTTCTTCTTTTGTCATTATGTTTTCAAAAAGCCGTCTGCTGCAGAGGCTTCAGAAAGCGTCTATATGAAGGAAAGGGATAATCAAAGCAGATGCTGCAGACAAGTTTTGTTTGTTGTTGAAAACTTGAGAAATTGATCACTTATAATAATCTCATGGCATGTATCAATATAATACCCCATGCAGAGACATTTGGGAGCATCTGCAGCAGTCGACTAACCACAATTAAACTTTGATTTATAGAAGCGAAGTGTTCAATGTTGTCTGCTGCAGATTTATTGTATGGTGGAAATATTTTGATATTTTTCTGAATTATTTTCCGCTTGCAGATGCGTTTTCTCCATTGTCACAATGTTTTAAAAAGTTGTCTCAGTCTGCTGCAAAGGTGCCATATGTCGTCTGTAACAGGGAAAGGATTAAATCTGTCCCACTTAACATCTTGGGGTGTCTGATAACCCCAAGTTTGGAATCGGTCACTGTGTGACTTGCATACTGCTCATGCAAACCTGTCTGAACTGCTGTTACAACAATTTCTTATCTTCAATTGGTAACTATGGTACATATTTGTTTTCCTAACTTTCATCTTTACATGACAGACTATTGTACAATTATGTGTGATTGAATGAGGTTATTTATATTTTACCCTTTCAAACATTATACGATCAGACAAATTTCAAATCATCTTGGCAAATATATCGGATCATAACAATTCTGAACATATTTTGTCAAAAAATAGAAAATCTCTATAATTGAATGGATAACCTATGACTAAAAGTGGAAAACATTGTGGCAAAAGGAGAAATTGCTTGTTTTGAGCAATTTCTTCTTTTGTCACTATGTTTTCAAAAAGCCTTCTGCTGCAGAGGCGTCAGAAAGCGCCTATATGAGGGAAAGGGATAATCATTGAATTAAGTTGAAAACCTTGTGGCAGAAGTTATCTGCTTTAGATGCATCATAAATTGTTCTGCAAGTAAGAAAAGGTTAAAGGTTTACCAGAATCTGATTATAATCACTGTAAAAACATATGAGGAAAATCAGAGGTTTTTTTAGATCACCTGAGCCGAAGGCTCAAGGTGAGCTATTCTGATCACTTTTTGTCCGTCGTCCGTCCGGCGTTAACTTTTAGCTTTAAACATCATCTCCTCCCAAACTCCAAGGACAATTTCTGTGAAACTTCACAGGACTGTTCCTCTGGTTGGCCTCTTTCAAAGTTGTTCAAAGATTAAAATTCCAATGAGAACTTTGGTTGCTGCGGAATCAGAAAGGGGGCAAAATGTCCAAACTTTAAAAATCTTCTCCTCCGAATCTGCCTGTCAGATTCAAATATAATTTGGTAGAAATGTTCCTTGGGTGACCCTCTATAAAAATTGTTCAAGCCATACTGATTGGTCGAAAAACATGGCAGTCAGGCGGCATCAGAAAAGGGGCAAAATGACAAAATTTGAAAATTCCATTTTTATGAAAGCGTTTGTCTGATTTTAAGAAAATAGAATACAAATCTTACTGTAATGATCCTCTATTTAATTTGTTTAAGCCGTTTTGATTGGTTACACAATCATAGCAACCAGGCGTCATCACAAAAGGGGTAAATTGAACTTTTAGCTACAAATGACAACCAACTCCTACCATTCCAATAGACCAATTTCCACAAAACATCACAAGAATGTTCCTTTGGTGGTCCTTTTTCAAAATTGTTCAAAGATTTAAATTCCATTGAGAACTTTGGTTGCTGCGGCATCAGAAAGTGAGAAAAATACCCAAATTTTAAAATCCTTTTCCTCCATAATCTACTTGAGCGATTGCAAGATAATTTGGTAGAAATGTTTCTTAAGTGACCCTCTTAATAAATTGTTGAAGCCATATTGATTTCGTTGAAAAACAGGGCAGCAAGGCAGCATCAGGAAAGGTGCAAAATGACAAAAACTTTATAATTCCATTCTTATTAAAGTTCTTGTTAGATTTCAAGATATAAATGGCCTTTACTGATAAGCTGTTTCTTGAGAAGTGTCCACTCCTTTCAGTTTCATTTGCACTCCCTGATAACATTTTCCAGATATTTGCAGTTAAATATTTGCTACTAATTTACTATCAATTAGGTGATCGATTTAGGGCCATCTTGGCCCTCTTGTTTCTTATCAAGTTGACAATATTGTTGGAAAAGGAGTGATTGCATGTTCGCAAGTTCTCCTTTTCCAACAACGGTTTCAACTTTTATATACTGCAGAGTCATTAACTGTTTTCTGTATCCGGGAAAAGGTTCAGGAATGTTGCTGATAAAGTGAAGGATAAATAGACTAAATTAGAAGGAATGTCATTGTTTCAGATTTATTTTAATAACAATCAGATAGACAGTGGGGCACACTTTAATAAACCGTTTACCATGAAACCTGATATAGCTCAATTAAACCCTTTCCCACTTGAAGATGCATTCGGATGCATCTACAGCAGATGACTTTGGAAAAGATTGTGGCTAAGAAAGAAATTGCTTATAATGTTTCATTTTTGCCGCAATATTTTCAACTTTTTTCAATAATTAAACTTTCATTTAATGAGATTTTCCACATTGTGGCTTTGATATTTTCAAAATTGTCCGTTGCAGATTTGTCATATGCTGAAAAGGGTTCAGAGAAGTCTGCTAAATTATATTATAATTGCAAACAAATTTACTGTTCCCATTATAATATTTTTAAGTCATTTGCAGCAAGGGCAAAGCACAATAATTTGTATTAAAATGTCCTTCACTTTATTACCTAGTTTGTTTATTCTGGTTTACATATGTTTTGATCATTGTTTACAGTTACTAGTATTTACATGAACTTGTTTTGTTACTTATTATTAAACAATGTAAGTTCATATACTTTTTATGTAAGATTTTACCCTTTCCCTCATATAGACGCGCTCTGACGCCTCTGCAGCAGGCGGCTTTTTAAAAACACATTGACAAAAGAAGAAATTGCTCAAAACGAGCAATTTCTCCTTTTGCCACAATGTTTTCCACTGTTAGTCATAGGTTAGCCATTTAATTATAGAGATTTTTGTATTTTTTGACAAAATATGTTCAAAGTCGTGTCTGCTGCAGAATTGTCTTAAGAGGGAAAGGGTTAATGTGTTCCCACATAAAGCAAATGTGAAGCAGATGACTTTCATAACATTGTAGACACAAATATGGAAGCTCTTGAAATGAAAGAACAATAATGGAAAAGAGTTGAAAACATTGTGACAAAAAGAGAAATTGCTCATTATGATCAATTTTTCCTTATGTCACAATGTTTCTAAAAGTTGATGCTGCAGTGTTGTCGGAAAGTTTGTGTTTGTTGGAAAGGGTTAAACACTAACCCTTTCTCTGATATGGACAGGACTACTATTGACATCTAAGCAGCAGATGTTT
This sequence comes from Serripes groenlandicus, assembly GCA_031761405.1. NCBI lineage: Eukaryota > Metazoa > Mollusca > Bivalvia > Cardiida > Cardiidae > Serripes > Serripes groenlandicus. Next base: position 10,853,756 of record JASEVX010000005.1, on the reverse strand, counting down.
GAGAACGTTTTGCATATAGGATAAATTGTTAAAAATGAGGTAACTTGATATTGATATTAATTTCCTGCTTTGTATTGATATTAATGCACCACTGTTCATGATATTATTAGTTTTTCCTGAGATATTTTTAAAGCATGCCCTTCTTAACCTTTAACTCACTTGTAGAGGCATGTTTATGTATCGCAGCAGCATTGTGACAAAAGGAAAAACATATCATAATGAATAACAGCCACAATAGTTAACTTTCATGTATAGATAGTATCCATATTGACAAAGTTATCTGCTGCAGATTTGTTGTATGTTGGAAAGGGCTTAAATATAATGTCCTGTACATTGAGAAAAACCCAATGTCAGTTATGAGTGATAGTCTGGTACTCTATCATCTATAACTGTGTATTAGTCAATAGGGTACCAGTCTATAAAAAATGTTTGCTAAAGCCATATTAGTTTGGAAAAATTTATATATACTTGGTAGACATTCAGTCTGTACAGATTTTGTACTTATATGCCCAATCTTGGAAGCAATTTTCTGTATTTCCATGAGTCTTCTTGCATTTTCATTGTATATCATTGTAAATCATGCGAAATACATGCTAAAACATAATTATGTTAGGAAAGGGAAGTTATGTAATCTGTACTCATGAAGGAACAGGATAGAAAACACTGTAGGAGAAACATTTCCCATGTTAACAAAAGCTAGCTCTATTAATAAAAGTAACAAATACCCTTTGTTATCCATGATGAGGGACGTGAATATCTGGCAAAGGGAGACAATTCACCTTTTACTATAATGTTTTCATCTCTATTCAATCATTTTATCTTCATTTTATTAAAGATTTACAAAGTTGTCTGCTGCAGAATGGTTGAATGTGGGAACATAAAGACGCTTTCTTACGCCTCTGCAGCAGATAACTTTTGAAATCATTGTGGAAAATGAGCATAATGAGCAATTTCTCTATTTGACAGTGATTATAGAGATTTTTATATAATTTCAAAGTTGACTGCTACAGACTTGTTGAATGTGGGAAAAGTTTTAAGTGGACAAGTTAGTATTATGGTGGAAGTACGAATCAGTGAGACTGCTCCTCTTTCCCATGAGACACATACATGTTTATTTTCATTATATGCTTATATTATTGTCATGACTGAAGAATGGCGAATGTTCCGAAATTTGAGTTTATTTGGTTTTCTTTCTTTAAATAAAATTCTGTATTCTTACAATTATGTCACTTATATTTAAAAAGTACCTAAAATCTGACAATTTGGGGTTTTATTTACCCTTTTCCTTATGCTTTCTAACGCCTTTTCAGCGGACTTCTTTTGTGAAAACATGTGAAAGGAGAAATCGCTCATAAGGATCCATTTCTCCTTATCCACTGGACCGATTTCAATCAAACTTTATAGGAGTGTTTCTTTGGTGGTCCTGTTTTAAATTCTTCAAAGAGATAAATTCTATACAGAACTTTAGTTGCTGCGGATTCTGATGGGAGAAAAACGCAATTATTTCATCAGAAAAGGGGCAAACTAACAAACTTTATAATCCCATTCATATTTAATTTCTGGTCTGATTTTAAGATAATTTAGCATAAATGCAACTCTAGTAACCCTCAACATAATTTGTTTAAGCCATATTGATCGGTTTAAAAAAAAGCCGCCATCGTCATCAGAAGAGTCGAATGATCTCCTTCTAAACCATTGGACCTCTATCAACTTTACAGGAATGTTCATGTGGTGGTCCTTTTTCAAAATGGTCAAAGATTTAATGCCTTATTACATATGTCCTTGACCGACAAGTTGAGAATTGGGATCACCCTGTGTATGTCTTTCATCCGTTGTCAACACTTAAGACCGAAGCTTTTATACAATCCTCATAAAACTTTTTTTGAATGTTTGTCTTGACGAAACCTAAGACAAGTCCAAATATCGGTCGTATCATGTTAGAAACCAGGTCATTAGTTTAATTTATACTTTTTGTCGAAACTACAGGACATAATTGACTTGCACATGTTGAAACTTTGCCAGAATGTTTGCATTGATGATATTTAGGCTAAATTTTAGAAAATATTGTAGTAATTCTAGAGGCTGTTCGAAATTTGTCATGTCGGGTCAAACAATCTTAAGTTCACACTTTTAGCTCACATGTGCATGAAGTGCTCAAGGTGAGCTATTGTGATCGCCTGTTGTCAGTCGTGCGTCGTCAAAAAATTCTTTAAATTACATCAACTCTTAAATTGATTGGCCACATTTGATGAAACTTCACACGGATGTTCCTTGGATGGTGCACTTTCAAAGACATTTATTCCATGAAGAACTCTGGTTGCCATGCCAGCCAAAAGGATATTTAGCTCACCTGAGCATGCAGTGCAGTCCGTCGTCTGTCTGGCCATCTGTCTGTTATCATTTTCCTTCAAAACCAATGAAAGAAATTCAAAATATGTTCCTTAGGTGGTCCTCTTTCAAAGCTGTTCAAATAATTCATTTCCATGAAGAACTTTGGTTGCTGCGGCATGAGAAATGGTGAAAACTTACAAAACTTTCAAAATCTTGTCCAAAAGAACAGGCTTGATTTGAAAGAAATTGCACAAATGGGTGACCCTCTACCAAGATTGTTCAAATTATTCAGATCTGTTGAAAAACATGGCCGTAAGAGGGCGGAGCTTGTTTTGCTTATATGTGTATATCTTCTTGTCCAAAAGTGCTGACCCGATTTGAAACTTATTTGGCACAAATGTTCCTTAAGTGACCATCTACCAAGATTGTTCCAATTATTCTGATCCGTTGAAAAGCATGGCATTGTTTCCTTATAAATGTCGATAAATAGTGAACATTTAAAAGTCTTCTTGTCCAAAATACTTGCCCACATGTTCCTTTGATGACCCTCTTCCAATTTTGTTCAAATTATTCAGATCGGTTGAAAAAACATTGACGCCAATAGGGCGAGGCTTGTTTTCGTTATATGTGTATATAGTGAAACTTTAAAAACTGTTCTTGTACGTACACAAAAACTGTCCATATAAGAAAATGATATGGTCCAAAGCTTCCTTGGGTGACCCAAGATTGTTGAAATTATTAATTGATCCGTTGATGAACATGACCACCGGAGGGTGTTGCTTGTTTTCCTGTATGCATATAGTAAAAACATTGAAATCCGATTTCAATAAAAACAGGTGAGCGATTTGGGACCATCATGGTCCTCTCCTGTTAAAAACTTTGAAAATCTTCTTGTCTGAAATCGAAAGGCCAGAA